>CAMXCT020006803.1:0-38688 GCA_947184155.2 Cladocopium goreaui
TTTAATGCGAAAGTAAATTACAGCCTACAGCGGACATACCGCCACAAACTACCGGCCCTACAGCGGTGACACCGCCACACATTTTCATGAATTTTAAAATATATGAATTGAATTTGTTGAAATATTAAGATTACATTAGAGATCTACAGCGGAAGTACCGCCAAACCACACCTACAGCGGACAATTCCCGCCACCACGGCGACGCAGCTTCTTGACCTTTTTTCAGAGGAGACACGTGACCATGTCGTCTTGCCAACGCCACCAAGGCGGCAGAGACCAAGGCTGGGCAAAGATCGAAGCCACAACCTGCTTTTCCGTCGCTTGCCATACTGTTCCCCAAACGCAGGAGCGCACTCGGTGCAGTTTTTGCAGTAAGAAGAAGTGTTCCACATCGTTGGTAAAAATATTTTGCACCACTGCTGCTGATCCATCTGCAAAGTATAAAATGTCAGTTTTCGACACACTGGAGTGGTAATACCGCACGCCTTGTGCGATCTTTATGTTTGAATCTCCTAACAAATTGCAGAGCACCGGACATGCAGCTTTGAACGGACCAATGAGTCGGACAGGCTGAACGCCAAGTTCTTGCACACGAGCCGCTTGACCAGAAAGCAGGCGAGGTAAAAGGCTTTTTTGGAAACCGGAGCGCACAGTGGATTTCAATCTCTCCGCCAGACCATGCTTATAGCACCGATGTTTGCTTTCATGTTGCTCGCATTTGTAAGAAGCTTTGTCCCAAATGGAAGCGCTGGTGATGTTTTGGTTTGATGCATTCCGCGGAGTAACACTCCAGGAAACTCTTTTGATGACGTTCTTGCACAGCTAGCAAGGAATCAACATCTTGATGGGCAATTTCAGACCACTGGTATCTCAATGCACGCAAATGCGCGCAACACATAGCCAAGTCCTCAAAGCTTTTGAGATGTGTTTGCAAATGTTCCTCTTTCAGATTGCCTTCAGCAAAGTAGTACCTCAGCAGCGGCACCAGTGATTCGCATTGCGCCGCTTGTCCCTTGGAAACTCGGCACCGATGAAACCTCAGAAGGAGATCTACGCAAAATCTCAATGGGCACCTCCTGCTTCTCAAAGCGCTGCTGCGCCAAGAGCACCAAAGCACTAATGAGCTCCTTCACAAATGGCCCTCCTGCAGGTTGAAGATCAGCATGGAAAGGCTCGGAAAGCATGCCCCCACCCATGGCTCCAAGCTGAGCAACTGAATTCTTGGGAGAGAGCATGTTCGATTTCCTCATGACTATCTTATCCTGCAACTCCTGCAAGGAAGTATCCCTAATGCGAGACTCCACGCGTGGATGCTGACCAAACGCGGCAATGTTCAAGACCTCTGGCAAGTCAGCTGCAGCCGGCAGCTCCAGAAGGTGAAAGTCTTCAGCTTGGATCCTGTTCTTTCGTTTCTTTTTGAAGCTCTGCCAAGTAGACTTCGTTTTGTCTCATATGTCTGTGCCAAACCAAAGCCCGATTTCGCCGGGTGGAAAATGCACAGGAGGGCCGTCAAACAAGCATACGTGGGCTCTGAAGGATTTCTCAAACCAAGTCGAAAAGCATGCTCCATCAGAATTTCTGCCGCCCGAGTGTAAGGGTAAGCACTCAAAGCATCCCAAACTTCATCCGTCAAAAAGCTAGGCAATTTGGTGAAATCCTGATACGGTTTCCTTTTCACGGCAGCCTCATCTTTGACTTGTTCAGTCAATCACTTTTGAAGCCTTTCCTTCTCTTCCTGCGAAAAGGCTGCCTGCTTCTCATGCACTCACTTTCAAAGCCGTGTCGGCATCAAGCGACACCGAGGACAATGCGTTCAGCACGCATTTCAAATGAACTTCCTTGTTCACGTCCTCCTTCAAAGTCAACAGTTGCGCCGACGCGTCAACCCGTGTCTGAATGAAGCCAATGCTGGGGTTTGGCGCTCAAGTGGCGGTGAAGGTGAAAAAATGGCATCGCCAGGCCAGCCTTTGTCCAATCCTTTTAGGTCGATGCAGTTGCTTGGTCCATCACCCTTCATGTCAGCTGGGTGGACCACCAAGGACGGGCACAATGTGATGCACGTCCGGACGGCCATTCTACCAGATCCTGATGGTGATGAAGCACAACTGGAGCTTCGTCAAATCGATGCTGTTGGTGGTCGTGGGAATCAGGGGAGGGGATTGGTTGGAGCAGCATCTTCAAGGAGCTATGCCACTGTTGTTTGAGCAGCCTCGTCCGGAGCTAGCTGGACCTGCCCCTGTCAAGATGCGGGCATGGGGGGAGACTGTTGGTGGTAAAAGTGGGGAGACTAAGGGAGAATGTTGGAGGTGGAATCAAAAAAGAAAAATCACCCGTTTTTGGTCCGGAATCCTCTTTGCATTCTTCGACGGCATCTCCATCGAGTGGCTCCGACTGTGGTATGGTGGAATGTTCAAACTGCAGTCTCCGGCAACGGGTTCAATACGGGAGCCCTGGAGACTACGAGATGGTTGATGAAATCGCTGTGGAAGCCTTGTGAAGGTCTCTGAGGGGTCCGACGCTTCAAAGAATGTGGAGGTCATGGAACCCTTTGCAGTGTCTGAGTTTGACGGGGTGATTGAGTACTCCGATGATGATGATCATGGTGGCAACTGTGGCTTTTGTGGAGAGCCATTGAAGTTGGGGTCCTCTGGAGAGATGGTGGTTCCGGGGGAGCACACAGAGCCTCTTCAACGCTGCTCTGGGGCTGAGGCTGAGTCGTTCCATGAGATCGAGGTGGAAGAGCATGGGGCTTTGAAGTCTCTCTGGATGGAGGAGCTTCGGAAGGTGGCTGTTGGTGAAGATGAAGGGATGAAGCAGGGCAGGATTTTGGAGGAGCTTGAAACGGAGCTGTTGATCCGAGAAACCCATTTGGAGGAGCAGCATCTTTGTCTTCATCAACATCGGTTGGCATCATTGTCTTTGCCGACGCCTCCAACCGATGGGCTCCCTGCAGAGCTCCCTCAACCAGTTCTTCAAACCTACGTGCTGTTGCAGCAGGTCAAAAGAGATTTGGATGCTTGGGTGCCTGCTCTGAATGCAGAGTACAATTCTCTGACGGGAACAGCTGCAATCCGCCCAACAACGGATGCAGAGCTGCGCAAAAATCCTCTGTATCACACAACGGAACTGGCCCCGGCTATGCTTGTTCCAACTATCAAGGCTCCAAATGGACGCAAGAAGGCACGGGTGGTGGTATGTGGAAATCGACTCGAACGAGTTGGTTCGGGTGGTGAAGATCTCACCAAGGAAGGTGCCCAGTCTTCCACATCGCCCTACAGCACGCATGCGGGAAGAGCTGGTGGAGCATTGCTGCGGTGCTTGATCAAAAAGGCACCCTGTGAGAACTGGAGTGTAGCCAGCTTGGATGTGGCTACAGCCTCTCTTCTAGCTCCACGGTGGGAGTCAGAGCGTCAGCTTCTGGTGATGAAACCGCCGAAGGTTTTGGTCGATGCTGGGATTTGTGGTGGTTATGAGCTATGGCAGATCCAGCATGCGATGTATGGGCTCACTTCCTCGCCGTCGGATTGGGGAAACTCGGTGCTCTCCAAGCTTCGATGGAATCTGGAAGGGGTTGGTTATCATCAGCCTATTGTCCAAGCTCCTAAACCGAACCTTTGGAAGGTTGTCCTCACGGAGAATTCAACGGTGAAGCAGTCCTATGAGGACCTGGATTGAGCCTATGCTTTGTGGCCCTCTATGTGGATGACGTCCTTGCAGTTGGCGAGGTCAGCATCATGAATGGGTTTCTGGAGGAGGTTCAGCGAACATGGAAGCGTTCCAGTCCAGAATGGGTGAAGGAAGGTGATGAGTTCGCCAAGAAGGAGAACGCAATCCTTCTCTGTCTCAGAGTCTCAGAGATCGTACATCAGAGATCTTCTTAGTCGCTGTGGGGGCTTGGTGCCCAAATCAACACCACTTCCAGGCACCTTGCATAAGACGCCTGAGGAAAATATTCAGATCGCTGATGTTCGTGCAGCTCACACTGTGGTGGGAGAACTTCTTTGGGCCGCATGCAGATTGAGGCCTGATTTGGGCTTCGCCACGTCATGGTCGGGCAGGCATGTTACAAAATGTCCTCGTAGGGTGCTTTCCCTAAGCCGTCACACCCTGGGGTATCTGAGTGCAACAGCCGATATGAGCTTGGCCTGTCATCGATGTGAAGGTGGTTTTGGCTCTGGGGGTAGTTTGGCGCAACATGCTCACGTTTGAGGTTTTCAGCGATGCGGCCATGGGAGCTCAGTGCCGGCGTGGTCATCAAGGTTTGGTGGCGGTCTATGATGGAGGGTCCCTAGTTCAGTCTGGGATTCGAAGCAGCAGCCTTTTTGCGTGGTGAATGAATTTCATCAATCGTGGAAATCTTGGAGAACAACCAGCTGTGCGAAGGAGGTGCTCGAGTCCTTCATCGGGACAGTCTATGTCTGGCCTACGGCTTAATTTTAGAAGCTCCTGACAGGCCTTGGCGTACCCGCCATCTTCGCCTGCGAAGCTACGTTCTCCGTGAACTTGAACGTCTTCAATGGGGTCTTTGGAAGGCTCGGCATCTTCCTGCATGGCACGAGCTGGCGTCAGACCTGCTGACGAAGCCGGCGACTTCATCTTCAGCCTGGCAGAAGTTTTACGACTTCATGGGCATGGTGGTCAACGCCGCCCAAAAGCCAGAAGCCGATGATCGGAGTGGATTAGCTGGCACCATTATTGCTGCAGTTGGCGGCTTGGTAGGTTTAGCAGCTTGGCTTGGGAGCCGACCTCAAGGGACGGCCAAAATAGCGAGGTTGGTGGCTATCACGGCATTGGTAGCTCATTTAGCCTTGAAGTGCGCTCTTTGGATGCGGGGTGAGAGAGATCCCGAAAAGGCCAGGCCAAGGGCCATTGGGTTCCCCACGGCGGCAAGTCTAAGGGAGCATGAACCCAGTCCGGTCAACCCGCTCCGTCCAATGTGAGCCCTGAGGGCATTCTGGTTGGTCCGCGCATCTGCGCAATGCGGGCGGATTGGGACCGACGCCGTGGAATGCTTGTTCCATCCAAATCACCGCAGCTGTCCGATCAGAATTGAAGACTTGGAGGCCAGAAGAATCTGGTGGTCAGGGGCACATGCTTGGGAACGAGCGTGCAAGTTCGTCTGGCGTGCCTCTGGGAGCCTGACGACAACAGAGCTTGGCATATGCCGAGGCCGATCGGAAGATCAAGCGGAAGTGGAAGAAAAGCCCGGGTGGATGCCATTGGGGTGGAGCAGCAGCGCAACCTTCAGCTCTGTGGGTAGTTGGTTTGTGGCAGGATCTGGTGGCTACTATGGCCCACCGTCCTCTTCAGCCTCAGGACCCGAATTGGAAGAGCAGCTGGATCGCTAGATGGTTCTTTGGGCTCATCAGCGTTGTGGGGGCCACCAAGGAACACCACGACGTGCACAGTCTTTCCCCCGCGGACCCAGGTGTATCAGCGGAGCTCAGCCCCAGTGAATCGGTGGAACAATGGGCCCACGCTGAGCATTCGAGGGAGAATCTGTTCGAGAGGCGACGCTCAGAGTACTACAGGCTCCGCCTCCGCCTCCACGCTGGACGTCCAAGGGAGGATCCAATGAGTCGCCGATGTGATGCTCTGGCACTTCCTTCATGGTGCAACGTTGGAGGGAGGAACTGATGAAGGTCAGTACGATGATGAGGCGGTCGGGTCTGAGGAGGAGACCAGCCATGGTAGTTTATTCCAGCCGACGACGCGGCCGACCCGAAGTCGCTGACATGTGAGCCGCGTAGCTCTTGGTTGCTTTTTGGGCTCGACGTAGCCTTTGGGATTTTCGTCTACGGACCGACTTTTCGGTTGCTGTTCAACAGCAGGGGGGAGCGTGGATGATCAAGTCGTCCTACACTAGAATTCGAGAAGTGTAACAAGTTTTCTTTTGAGAAGATTAGCATGGCCGCTGCGCATTCATTTGTTGCAGCATGGCTACGTTTGGCAGGGTTGACGCAGTTCCCTTGGTATCAATTTACTTTTGGCTCAAGAAAAACAGCCCGCTGCGCGCTCCTGGGACGGACCTGTCGCTTCACAGTTTTAAACACGGTCTATATAGTTCTGACCACGAGATCTCAGAGGACACTGAAAGCGACAGTTGTTTTCTGGTTTCTACACTATCTTGATGCTTTTTGAGCATGTTTTGAACATGTTTTGAACATCTTGTCTCTCTTGTGTCAATTCGTCATAAGCCGTCAACATCTTTACTGACGAGAATAGGTTTTGTGAGCTGAGATTTGGATGGGATTTCTGATGACACTTCATTTCGGAAAATTTGGGAAAACTTTGCAAAGGCATTTCGCGTTTAAGATTCACGCGGGTCACAGTTTCCCCAGCCCACCTGGAGTGAACTGCTCAACTCTTCAGAAATGATCAACTTTCAAACTTCGTGATCTCTGATCTCATGGGTCTCTGAATCATACTTAGCGATTGCTTGTTCATAGGTGCCAACCTTTACTCATGTTTAACCGAAGGTGCCAAATCTTCATCTGGGTTCATCCGTGTCTTAGATCATCCCCTTTTGTGGGAGCACATGTGTCAACCTGTGTCCGGATTTTATAAGTGCAGCCCAGATTTACAGAGTGTTCCTACGTCATCTTCCAGAACAACGCGCCAGGTGGTCGTGAACTTCAATCTGCGCTTCGTCAAATCATCCTTGTCTGCTTCAATCTTTACCACCACACCTCCAGGATTCCCAAGGAAGTTGAGTTTTGCGCATACATAGTCAAAAATAAATATCTTCTTGTCTTCCTTTCTGCTCTTTCTTGCAGCCAAGCGTCGATCAAAGACATTGATCTGAAAGCCTTGAAATGTTGTTCTCGGCCGTCCATAAAGAAGCTACTGTTCCTCAGCTCTGAAAAAACTGCACAAGGCAAGAAACCACCTGGGATGCACCGGAAATCAGCAAATGCAAGCGGCAACTGGCCTGGAAACACAAAGATGGAGGGAGTATGGAGTCAGATGCGGTCAAATTCTCTGCATGATCCTGGCATTCCAGGATATTCCAAGGATCTGGGAAGACTACCCAACTTTTTTCCTCCAGCTCTGCTATGCCCTCAGCTCCGAATCCCTCCACGGCAACGCTGATTGCTTCCCTCCTCAGCTCTTCACCACTCCACCAAATTACAAAATATAAAACATCATGAACATATTTAAAAATGATAAAGATACCATGACAAAAAAAAGACACGATTTGTAGTCGGTCTTGGTGCTTGAAATTGCTGCCAGGACTCACAACTCTCATGACCACCTCTTCCGAGACTACACTACACCTCCACGTTGTTGCAAAAACCTGAGCAGAAACTGCACATTGCACTGGATACTTCGCTATGCTCTGATTTGCCTCGTCGAATTTCCTCTCGATCAGGACATCTCTGGACAGCCACAGCTCTGGACCTTCGGTTCCTATCGAAAACATTCGAAAGAACGTCTGAAGTGTCAGCTCCCGAAAACCTTTCTTATCTGATCTAATGTATGTGTATTTGCGTGCCCATGACCCAGTACACATATTCTGTCTACAAAAAAAGGCTTAGAGAAGGACCAGAATCCGAACCATATGGTGATGTAATGTAAAACAAAGGAGACCATGCATCGCAAAGTCCCCGCAGCCCAGGAGACTGAACGGGACACCCAAAGGGAGGCAAGTTGGAGACAAAGGCAAAATGATGGCAACAGCCGGGAAACAAATCAGAAACACCTGGATCCCCACATCTTTCTTAGGCGAAGCGGCGAAGCAAATGAAGGCAAAGTCGTCCCCAGGTGCCATCAGAGAACACAACTCCGGAGACACAGGCGACATGATGCGTGGCGCATTTCAAATGATTGAATGTAGCTATCCACAATTTTCCTCATTTTCGAGTTAGCTCAAAACATGTAGCTGGCTCAATTTCAGAAGGGGTCATGTGCTTGACTTTAATGTTGTGCGGCTGCCTAAGCAGATTTGGCCCAAAGTGTGGCTCCTAAATTTCTGGGCTGCAACAGGGGGTACCATCTCTATTAAACGAGACATTTGGGACTGAGCCTGGCAATTGAACACATTGGGAAGAATTTGCGTGCTCGCTCAAGTGGAACGAGCTACCTCAGCAACACCGCGCTAGCTCAAACACATCGCTCTAGCTCAATGGCATCGAGCTGATGCATTTTTTTTGAACGAAAAAAAAATACTTTACTTCGTGTGATCCCCACCACGACATTTATACATTTTGTTACTGGCAAATCTTCTGGCATTCTATCTGACATATTTTCTGGCATTCGATCTGGCATTCTATCTGGCATATCTTCTGGCATTCTACCTGGCATATCTTCTGGCAAATGTTCTGGCATATCTTCTGGCAGATGTTCTGGCATATCTTCTGGCATATCTTCTGGCATATGTTCTGGCATATCTTCTGGCATTCCATCTGGCATTCTCTCTGGCATATCTTCTGGCATATTATCTGGCAAATCTTCTGGCATTCCATCTGGCATTCTATCTAGCATATCTTCTGGCATATTATCTGGCAAATCTGCTGGCATTCTATCTGGCAAACATTCTGGCACTTTATCTGGCATATCTTCTGGCATTCTAGCTGACATTCTATCTGGCATTCTATCTGGCATACCTTCTGTCATTCTATCTGGCATATCTTGTAACATTCTATCTGGCATATCTTCTGGCACTCTATGTGGCATATCTTTTGGCGTGGATACTCGCGGTTGAGGTCTGGCAGGGAACACTGGGCGTGGATGGTCGTGGTTGAGGTCCGGCAGGGAACACTGGGCGGGGATGGTCGTGGTTGAGGTCCGGCAGGGAACACTGAGCATGGATGGTCGTGGTTGAAGTCCGACAGAACACTGCGCGTCGAGGGTCGCAGTTGAGCAGGAGGACGAGGAGGACGAGGAGGAGGAGGGAGGACGAGGAGGACGAGGAGAGGAGCAGGCAACTGACATAAAATCTAACAACCCTCACCTGGCAGGTGGGGAACAAAAATGAGCCAGCTACGTCACGTTGAGCTGGCGAACGAATGCGAAAGCTAAAAACGAATACATAATATGTATTGGCCGGGATGGTGACGGCACACCGAGCTGGCTCAAGGGCATGTAGCTGGCTAATATTTTTTTCGAGTTTTTTTTCCGTTTTTTTTCGTTCAAAAAATTGAGCCAGCTACGAGGCGCTGAGCCAGCAACAAGGCATTGAGCCAGCTACGTGCCACTGAGCCAGCAACGAGGGATTGTGATTCTATACTGTACGGGACGGATGGATTTTCCGATGCAGCCTTTGCAGTTCCAACAAATCAAATTATTGATTAATTCTGGCACCATATGAGATGAAATAGAAGACTGGCAGTCTATACATATGTATACAATTGTATACATATATAGCCCCAACCATGTAATTACGGTCAACCTGAGGCGGAGGGAGATTGGGAAAAGTAATTTTCGAAATGAGTGAGGAACCCATACAGGTAAACTGTGTAATTATTGGTAAACCTGTTTGGAGAAGAGTGTAAGGTCCTCGGCAGTTTGTTTTCAACATGTATGATTCCATAGACGTCTTGGTCGTCTGGTATTGAGGCAAGGGCACTCATTGATGGTATCACCCCCCAACATGCTGATACGATCCTGCAGTGTGACTCACAGTGCGCCGTTTTCAGATTATCAGATAACAGAGATCAAAAAATCAAAGAGAAAAAACAACAAAACCAAAGTGCTTGGGTGCTCAGAGTGCTCAAAGCGAAATGGCAGTGGAGCAAGATGTTCTTGATGATGTCGCTGTTCGGTCTCTGCCTGTCCTTCGTATTCCTCTCATCTTTCTCCATCAGTGGCAGGACCTCCTTCAAGGCCTTCTCCCTGAGCAAAGAAGTACACACAATTCCGCGGGAAATTTGACCAAGATTGGCCAAAATTTCACTGTTCAAGGAAATTTTGAGCGACAAAAGTTAATTAAACTCGTGGATGTCCTCTGGCGTACTGGCCTCTCTTCCATCTTGTGAAAGCTGTCCTGCACCAATTTCTCCAGTGGGAGAGCCACCTTCTTCTCGCGCAGCAACTTTTCCTCCTCCCAAGTCGGGCCTCCAACATCTGGAACAAATAACGCAGACTCACTATATATGGTGTAGATATGAGATATCGTAAAGAACAAATATAGACAAATGGGTATGCAATAATCTAATTTTCACGTACAGACTTTACCATATAGAACTTGTAAAGAGATTGACTATACAGCTAGAACAAAACAACGACGGCACCTGGAAATGAATCCTTCATAGAAACAGCTGAGGTGCAGTTAAGGTTGTTTCCATTGGAGAAAGTCCCAAGTCTTGTGGACTATTTCGTGAAGGTTTATGAACTGTGGAACGGTGTGATCTCAAATGATCTCAACTATTCCAGTCTTCAGGCGCAGACGTGCTGTCTCTGCTGGAGCAATCTTCAGCTGGCTCTCCATTTCCTGTCAAAGTTCCAAGACGCAAGTAGACTAGAAACATGAAATCTAAATAGAAAACATCTACCAGTAGAGCCGCACAAGGCGGTAGCGGAAAATTCAAAGATAGGAGAGGTTGCTTGGAGTGTAGATGACGGAATGAGGTTGGAGTGTCGATGTTTGATTGAATGGCACTCCACCAGTTGATCCAATTTGTTGTTTATTGTTCTCTCTCTCTCTCTATGTATCTATGAATCTATCTATCTTTCTTTCTTTCTATCTATTTATCTATCTATCGATCTATCTATCGATCTACTGGAAGAATTTAGGATTAAACAAGAATGAATGTCAGTGGAAAAAATTAAGGTTAAGAGAGAATGTCAGTGGAAAAATAGAAGAGAATGTCAGAGAACTGACATTCTATTTTAACCGTAAATTCTTCCTCTGACATTCTTTTATAACCCTAATTTTTCCATTTTTTTAACCCTAAATTCTTCCACTGACATTTTTTATTTTTTTTCTTCCACTGACACCATAATTCTTCCACATTTCCACTGACATTCTCTTCTATTAACCCTAGGGTTAAAAAAGAATGTCAATGGAAGAGTTTAGGGTTAAAAAAGACTGTCAGTGGAAGAATTTCAGCCCTAAAGGAAAAGAGGCTATCTGAGTGAATGTCAGAATGCCAGTAGGGTTTAAAAAAAGAGAATGTCAGATTCTTCCGCCCTCGGCACTCTCTTCAATTTCTCACGCTGACACTCTACCTTCGGTGCACCATCTGCATTCTGGGTCTTTTGCCTGCCTAAAATTCAAGGCCCAAACCTTGGATGCAAAGTTTGCATTCTGGGCCTTTTGCCTGCCTAAAATTCAAGGCCCAAACCTTGGATGCAAAGTTTGCATTCTGGGTCTTCTGCCTGCCTAAAATTCAAGGCCCAAACCTTGGATGCAAAGTTTGCATTCTGGGTCTTCTGCCTGCCTAAAATTCAAGGACCAAAGCTTGGATGCAAAGTTTGCATTCTGGGTCTTCTGCCTGCCTAAAATTTAAGGCCCAAACCTTGGATGCAAAGTTTGCATTCTGGGCCTTCTGCCTGCCTAAAAATTCAAGGCCCAAACCTGGGATGCAAAGTTTGCAGTCTGGGTCTTCTGCCTGCCAAAAAATTCAAGCCCAAGCCTTGGATGCAAAGTTTGCATTCTGGATCTTCTGCCTGCCTAAAATTCAAGGCCCAAACCTTAGATGCAAAGTTTGCATTCTGGGTCTTCTGCCTGCCTAAAATTCAAGGCCCAAACCTTGGATGCAAAGTTTGCATTCTGGGTCTTCTGCCTGCCTAAAAAACTAAGGCCCAAACCTTAGATGCAAAGTTTGCATTCTGGGTCTCCTGCCTGCCTAAAATCCAAGGCCCAAACCTTGGATGCAAAGTTTGCATTCTGGGTCTTCTGCCTGCCTAAAATTCAAGGCCCAAACCTTGGATGCAAAGTTTGCATTTTGGGTCTTCCGCCTGCCTGAAAATTCAACCCCAAGCCTTGGATGCAAAGTTTGCATTCTGGGTCTTCTGCCTGCCTAAAATCCAAGGCCCAAACCTTGGATGCAAAGTTTGCATTCTGGATCTTCTGCCTGCCTAAAATTCAAGGCCCAAACCTTGGATGCAAAGTTTGCATTCTGGGTCTTCTGCCTGCCTAAAATTCAAGGCCCAAACCTTGGATGCAAAGTTTGCATTCTGGGTCTTCTGCCTGCCTAAAAACAAAGTTTGCATTCTAGGTCTTCTGCCTGCCTAAAACTCAAGGCCCAAACCTTGGATGCAAAGTTTGCATTCTGGGTCTTCTGCCTGCCTAAAATTCAAGACCAAACCTTAGATGCAAAGTTTGCATTCTGGGTCTTCTGCCTGCCTAAAATCCAAGGCCCAAACCTTTGATGCAAAGTTTGCATTCTGGGTCTTCTGCCTGCCAAAAAATTCAAGCACAAGCCTTGGATGCAAAGTTTGCATTCTGGGTCTTCTGCCTGCCTAAAATTCAAGGCCCAAACCTTGGATCTCCTGCCTGCCTAAAATTCAAGGCCCAAACCTTGGATGCAAAGTTTGCATTCTGGGCCTTCTGCCTGCCTAAAAATTCAAGGCCCAAACCTGGGATGCAAAGTTTGCAGTCTGGGTCTTCTGCCTGCCAAAAAATTCAAGCCCAAGCCTTGGATGCAAAGTTTGCATTCTGGATCTTCTGCCTGCCTAAAATTCAAGGCCCAAACCTTAGATGCAAAGTTTGCATTCTGGGTCTTCTGCCTGCCTAAAATTCAAGGCCCAAACCTTGGATGCAAAGTTTGCATTTTGGGCCTTCTGCCTGCCTAAAATTCAAGGCCCAAGCCTTGATTTCAATTCACTTTCAATTGATTTCAATTTACTTTCAATTGATTCCAATTTATTTTCACTTGGTTTCAATTTATTTTCAATTGATTTCAATTTACTTTCAAGTGGTTTCAATTTACTTTCAATTGGTTTCAATTTACTTTCAATTGATTTCAACTTACTTTCAATTGACATCTCATGGGAACCCCATAGAAAGATCATAGAAATAACATGGGGTAGCATAGGAGCCACAAAGAAATCCCATGAGAATTCCAATAATAATCCCATAGAAATATCAGAGAAGCATCATGGAAATACATTGGAAATCCCACAGGATACCAATAGAAATTCCACAGGAATCCAATAGAAACCCCACAGAAATATCATAGAAACACCAAAGAATTACCAAAGAAATTCCATAGGAATCCAATGGAAATCCCATAAGACTATCATAGAATCCCCATAGCACCCCTTCAGAAATCCCATAGAAATCATCTAGAAATATCATAGAAACATCATGGAAATCCCATTGGAATTCCATAGAAGTCCAATAGTCATATCATATAAATGCCATAAAAGAAAAAAACAGTATATAGTTTCTCCATATCTTGGGATTTGGATCGGCTTGTCGCTGTATGTATGTCAGTGCCATGTTTTTGGGTTGGTTGGAATCACCAGAGATACGTTTTGAGATTCAGATGCCATGGTCCATGGCAGTCAAATTTGCCTGAGCGAATTGTGAGTTTTCGAATAGGTTCATTAGCACAGATCCAAGAGTGTAACAGATTGGGGTCCCCAGATGAGTTCCAGTTTTTTCCTTGTCCTCGATCACCTGATGCCGCAGGTGTCCAGCGACCCTGGCAAGCTTAAGGTTTTCTTCCAGGCCTGTCTTGGTCAGCTACTTCGGTGTTTGATCTTTGCTCAGCTTCTTCTGCAGGTTGATGTTTTGGAAAATGCTTTCATCTTTAGCCTTGTTGAATCAAGAACCATCAGCCAGCACCATGCATAGTAGACATTGATGACTTGGTTAAATCGCGCGAGAATTCAAACTGGCATGCTACCCTGTATCCTTCCCTATACTCTCTGTGTAATCCATTCTTTTGGAACATTCTGCTTTTCTGACGTGCATGAGGTGTGGTATACCAGCGAGGGTTTTTCGATAAAAGGGTCTTCCAACATGACCGAGCTTGTTGCCAATGCCCCTACCAGGAGCTTCTGTCCGAACCAAGATCATTGATGGTGAAATGCAGTGAAATGACCATTGACAAAACCCAATGTGCCTTGTTCGGGGGATAAGGATGAGGAAGATTCATTTAGTATCATTTAGTAGCTACTTGTAGTTTGGCAATTTGGAGCCCATAACCCAAATGGCCCAAATGCCTCCGTTGCTTCGATGGGAAGCTGCCGCCAGGATGACATGTGGTTCTCCGCCCACCTGGCTTCAAAAGGCATCAAGCACATTGTTCCCTTTTAAAGTCTTGTTCTCCCGGAACTTGCCGGAGCTGACAGAGATGCATTTGGGCCAGCAGTTCGATCCGCAGCATCGCCAGTTTCGAAAGCAGATGGCAAATGTGTTTGTACGTGGAACCCCAAAATCCCCACGGTTTATTGCCATTTTCCCAGATTCTCCCCATCAAATTCCTCATTTTTGGGGTCTCCGCCATGAGACAAAACCAAATCATTGACACACTCGGACCAAGGTCCTTGACCAAGTGGCCGGAGAGCCGCCCGAGAAACGTGAGCCGCTCTGTTGCAACAAAAAACGGAAGCGCTTGAAGATTCCCGGATTCCCAAGTCTTGATACTGTTAAATACACTCGCAGGAGGTCACAAAAGCATCCACCTCTGTCTGAATAATGAGACAGGGATGGTGCTTGATGGTGGTTGATGGTGGTGGTGGTGAGGGATGAATGAGGTCGATGGGCTTTTCGTTTTGCACACATCATGTTTTTTCTTTGGCCCATAGTTTGCCCTGCTGATTTAGGCGATGATTGCAACCAGTGCCTTGTGTCAGATCCTTGGTCATTCAGTCATTCAAGTTGCGGAACCAGCTCTTCACATTCTTCCTTCCCAGTATTTTTGTTGGGTTCCTTGATGTTGATTTCTTTCAATTTCCTTTAGTCTCACAAAGCCCCCTGGGGGACACGTAGCAGACGTAGCATTGCAAGTGCAGCTTGACAACTATTCTCAAAATCATTGAAACAACCATGGAAGCCTCGGATTGTGTCAAATGGTTTCCCTCTTCTCATCCCGAACTTGTGGTTGACTAGGATGATCTGCGAACTCCCATTTCTTCGTAGGGGAAACGGGGAAACCAAGATTCTTGTTGGGTTGACTGGGTTGACTGTGTTGATGTGAGAGCTTTGAGGCAGAAGCGCTCCACCAAGCTGTGGGCCTTCTGGCGGCGTGTGGTGCTGGCGTTCGCCGGGCCGGTGTAGGGCGGCCCAAGGGATGTGGCGGCCCTTGGAGGACTTGGCGGATGGGGCAAGATGTAGTTTTTGAGGCTTGTACCAGCCACAGGATGGATTGTTTTTTTCTTTTTGTTTGTTTTCTTGTTTTGGAGTTGATAAAGCCGAAGGTAGTGAGTAACCGAGTAACCACCAAGAATGACAATCAACAACAGAATCAATGGATGGATAATCTAGAAAAGGAAGGGAACCACAAGATCTAAGATTTCCCGGCCTACCCTAAGAGCCGGGAGTAAGTGGTTAGGACTCCTCCCCCGTTCGGCAGACAGAGGGGGTGCCAGAGCTTTGAGGTGGCAAGCTTTCCAGGTCAGCAGCAGGGCTCCCTGCAGAGGCGCAGATATGCAGTTCTGTGACCTGAACTCTTTCCTGTGGTGTGGAGATGATCAAAACCCGGCACCAGCACCTTAAAATTCATGGCAAACCCATCGGGCATGCACCCGTGACAGGGAGCGGTCAGTACTTGTAAGATACAAAGGGAGTAGACTGGGTATGAGTCAAAACCCTTGCGCCCTATTACGCATTTCAAGAACATAATGGAATGGAGTATTTGGGGACATTCACCTATCTGTTTGGGGGGTGTTTGGTTTTACTGTATATACCCAAGGGAGTCTGAGCACACCATGAATTTTGAATCTTGGAGATCTTGGAGGTGACCTACCTGGTTCCAAGATCTGAGCAAGCGCATGCGTGGCAAACTCAGGATGGCTGATGAGGCGCGATTTTGGCGTGACCGTGTCTCAAAAAATAGTGAACGAAAAGGACTATCAACCTGTTGTTTTGGGGCATGCAGACAACTGATATGAGGTGCGAACTGCTGTGACCAGCAGAAAGTCAGGAGAGCCGGACAGCCATTTGGTTGATTTCTTAGCGGATCTGCAGCACAGTCAGATTATAAAGTGCAATGAGACGCAGTAACAGCAGTCTGTTTTGATGTCTTCCCCAGAAACGATCCATGTGTCGCAGCGCCGCTGTGCCGAGGTGATTTTTCTTGGATCGAGCAGCCCTCAGGGGCATCGGAACATTTTGGACATTCACTTCTTAGCTTTCTGACGCACAGAGCCCGGTAAAAGTGGACCACTGTGGAATTTAGATTTGTTGAGGACAACGTTGTAAACTGCTCGATTGGCACCTTTGAAGCAGCTGGCCAAGGGTTATTTACACCTTCAACCTGCGAGACATTTAAAAAGTTGTTCAGGGAACGAGTTTTTGGAGTCCAAGAAGGTCACCGATCCTGGTGTTGAGGGTCTCTAGTGACTGCTGGACCGATGAAGATCGCCTGTGGCGCCGTGGGACCATGGGAGGTTGGATGTGCCGTTCAGTGGGCCCTTTGGCATTGACTCTGTCGCCATCTTCGACAAAGAGTGCCGATTTTTTTCAGCTTTCATGAGATGTGGGTATTGGCAGATCGTCTATTGATGGACAGTATTGGCGCCATGAAGACCATTATTACTGTCTACATGGAAGGCTTTTGGAATGGCAGCATGTTTTTCCAACGCCGCCATGACTTTGATGATGTTTGCAGATGCCTGCGAGCATGTGGCATGTCTGTGTCGTGTGCTTCGACAGTTCAGAGGCAACTCGTTGCTGCCAAAAGTGGGTAGATGAGGTTGGCAGTCTCTGTGTCGTCTTGCCAGCTTCATGTCTGAATATGACAACTTCCAAATCGAAGGTGAAGGACTATGGTATAACCACCTTCAAGAAGAATCTGAAGATATAATCAATGAAGCAATGACCAAAATTCAACCACCTTCCTGTGTGTGGATACCTAGATTGTGAACGAGCAAAGGGTGGAAGCCATCAACAATGTCTTGATTTCTGGTGACGTGCCCATTCTACACAAGAAGGAGGATCCAAGCAAATTTGATCTTGCATGCTCTTGGACTTGTCGCATTCCAACTGTGGAAATATAAAGAAGTGGGCGGCTTGACAGATGTGACCGGATTATCACGTGAGGGCATGAACTCCATCAGACCTGAGCTGCCTGCGAGGGCAAATGATCTGCCGCTGAGTTTCACGCTAAGATGGATGTTCACTTGAACATTCAACATGGGCTTATGTGGTGTTTGGGTTGGTGGTTTGGGGGGTCTGGGAATTTAAAATTTTGAAAGAAATGAAATATGGTTGAAAACGACCCTACGAGTGTGTATAGCATAGCTCATTCATTCCATGCTTGTCTTACCATGTCAGAACATCTCATTTTGCCTGTGTGGCCCCTTGACTTTGGCTCCAGCTGTTGCAAAACAGGTGTGCTGCTTTCGTCAGCCGTTGCATTAAACACGGGACTGTGAGGTCTGGGTTCCGTGTTTAACTGGTTAACAGCCTCATCCATATAACTAGCGCTTAAGACACTTGCGCCAGGTTAGAGCCAGACCTAACACTTGAATCCTTAGCCATCCATATCCCACTTGTAACCTTTGTGACTTGTAACTGCCAGCATCGAGTTGCGCTGACCCCTTACTTGTCCCACATTTCTAGTGAAGCGCAGAAAGGGCCTATACGCTTTCATAGGACTGCCCGGGCCTGCTGTGAGTGCTTGCACTGTCCAGGGTGCATCCTCACAAAAGCCAATAAGCCAACATCCATACCAGTAGTACCGCACAAGGCGGTGGCGGAAGCTTCAAAAATAGGAAACCTATAGGAGAGATTGGTGGTTGTGAATCCCGGATGGCAGGGCGAAGCCACTGATGGACCGAAAGGTGGTTCAGGTCTCCTCTTTTTTTTCTCTCTCTCTCTCTCTCTATCTCTCTCTCTCTCTCTCTCTCTCTGTCTCTCTTTCTTTCTTTCCCTGACTATCTACCTACCTACCCGCCTACCCACCGATCTATCTATGCATCTATGTATCTATCTATCTACCTATCTACCTATCTATCTGTCTGTCTATCTATCTACCTATCTATCTATCTAGCTATCTAGCTTTCTAGCTATCTGTCTTGGAACGACCGGTGGCCTCTTTATATAGTGGTTTCTGTCAGACTACAAAATCATTAAAATCAATCTTGGAACCTATATTGCAAATCTTGGAAACTATATTGGGAAATTTGTCCCCTGGCAGTGTCTGTGATTTAGCAAGACAAGCCGGAACTCAAGACATGCTGCTGCCAGCTACCTCGCATCAAACCCGCAAATAATAAGAACATGCCCGTGACATGAGGCCGCCTGCGACGCCAAATGGCAAGACAACATGTTGAAAGGGAAGTTAGCCAGGGCCACATGCCATATATGGTTCTATTCGCATGTCCTCGCGCCACAGACACTGAGTGCTTCGGAAGTGTGCGACGATGATTTTTGTTTTCATTTTTAAACCTGCCAAGCGCTGAAAACAAAGTCATGGCCACTTGCAGCTTTGTCCCTAGGTCAACATGAAGAAACACAATCAATACGATATAGTCGCAAAACCCGTAAAACAATAATATACCTGTGAACCAGGAACAGTCCGGAATCGTTCAGAATCGTTCCCGACTGGTCCTGGCACACTGGAACAAGGGCCAAAACACTATGAAACACAATTTTGCAGCATTATATACATGTATAGTTGGGGCATCCCGTGTGCTAGGAACGGTCAGGAACGGTTCCGAACGGTTCCTGGCTCACGGGGTTTGTGCGTATTGCTGGCATGTTCTGACATTTTCTGGCTTTCCAGTACAAAGAGCCTTCCTGCCGAAAACATGACAGGAACACGGGAACAAGCATGACTTGTAGGAAACAGAGGGTCAGGAAGACCTTCATACCAACAGGAATCCATGCCCCATAACCGCCGGAAAGCAAGTGCAAAGGCGGCAAACATTTGACATGCTGTGGCATGATCGTGTGCCCCCAGAGCGCACCTCCGCTTGCATGCAACATGCAAGATGTCAGGGGGCCTTTTGTGGACTTCTCGGATCCATTTCAGATTTCAGAACATCTTGAACACCGCGAGTGGTGTGAATGGCCCACAGGGGGTTTGCGAAATACTTCAACATGTTTGGGCCTTCATTCTTTACTTTTGGGCGTGCTATGTTTGATAGATAGGATAGGTAGGATGGATGGATGGATGGATGGATGAATGGATGGATAGATAGATAGATAGATAGATAGACAGACAGATAGATAAGATTAGATTAGATTAGAGTAGGATTAGATAAATTAGATAGATTAGAAAGATAGATAGATAGATAGATAGATAGATAGATGGATAGATAGATAGATAGAAAGATAGATAGATAGAAAGAAAGATAGATAGCTAGATAGATGGATAGACAGATAGATAGATAGATAGATAGCTAGATAGATAGACAGACAGATAGATAGATAAATTGGAACGACCGGTGGCCTCTTTGTCTGTGGGCCAAAACCCATCCTGGAACCTGAATCAAACATCTTGGAAACCAAATGTTTCTATCTTGGAAACGTGCGCCTGTATCTTGCTGTTGGTCACTGACATCAGTGTTGGCTTCTGTTGCTGTGGGCCTTGGCTCCAGTCATGCTGCCATTGGTCATAGTGTTGGTCGTGTTGGTCGTTGTGCCATGCGTAGTATGTGTCGTTGCTTATCCTGTCGGGTTGTAAATCTTTAGCCTGCAGTTGCAATGTGTCCTGGTTGGCCACACTTGGAAATGTCTTTGCTCTTGCCTTTGTTGTATGGAGGCGGTGGTGGTGCCTTGCCATTTCCTTTATTACTCTGCGTGTAACCCTTTCCACCTTTGAAAGCGTTTCCTTGTCCAATTGCTCCTTTGCCGCTTTTGCCGTAGCCTTTGTTGTTGTTGCTGCTGCTGTTGCTACTGTAGCCCTTGCTGCCTTTTGATCCTTTGATCTTGCCCATTGGGGCTGGACCTTGGTGACTGGTTGTATTTGTGACTGCTTGCATTCTTGAAAATGATGTTGAGATGTTGAGCAATAGTACTCTATGATGACTGTTCTGAGTTGGTTGTAGTGGCTTGCGAGGCGTTAAGTTGAAGATGCTGTTGTAGTGGCAAGGGTGTTCCGTTGTGTTGCTCGTATCGTTGTACGTCTTGTTCCCATTGTGCAAAGGACTCCTCAAACTTTGTTTCGTCAAGTGTTGGCTTGATAAGTTTGGTGAGGTATCCGTATCCAACTGACCTGGTTCCCGTTGGAATGCTGAACCTGAAGCGCAGTTGCCTCCAGGTCTCGAGCCCGTTGGGGTTGATTGCATTTTGCCTGCACGTTGTTGCTGGCCCTGTGCAAACGTTGATCAGTATGAAGTGAAGGTCTGCTGCTATAGTCGTTTCCATCTTGCTGCTTGCTCTGGGTTGTTGGCTACTTGGTCGATAAAGGCGTTGGTGATTTGTTGGCCGCAGTCTTCCGCGTTTTGTACAGTCATGCAGGCCATGGTTCAAGTTGGCCTTGAGTACCGCAGCTCCTTCTCCAAACAGTTGACATGAGCCGCCATCCAGAATCTACCTTGTGAATCTTGTGGTTTCACCAAGGAAGTAGCTGAGATCACACCTGTGCTCCAAGGTCCACAGATCACCGTCAGATCGCGGCCAGCTGTGTCGAATTTGAGTGCAAAAGGCAGCAGCTTGGAACCAGGAGCCATGTCGCATTTTAGGCTTGGACTTCAAGTGAGTTGATGGGTATCTGAGTTGCCTCAGCCTTCTTCAGCTTCAAACAGCCTTTGACTTTGAGGGAAGAGGATTTTTACAACACAGAGGATGCCAAACGAACTGGCTTCAAGCTGACACCAGTTTTCCTATATGTCGTATGGTTTAGGAACACGGGAAATGCGAGCGAGAGAGAGGAAGAGAGCTAACTGCATGTGTGTCAGTGAAACATGTATATGCATTAGCCAAGTTGCAAATTTTGGACTGACGTGCTTCTTTTCACATCAAATCACATCTGTTCCTGATTTTGCTGATCGATGAAGTGCGCCGGGAAACTGTGTTCTTGTGCGACGCTTAGATGATGCGATCCAAGCCAGTTAATTAAATCGCTGGGGTTTGATGAATCAAAATTGCTGTTCTCGTGGCTGGTGATGCTGCGCCAGGGCTGTGCGAACCACCGCAAAAAGTGCGGAGGCGATGTCGAAAGGTTTTAAAACATGAAGCTGTTAGTGCCAGGATGCACGGAGCATTTCTGACCAGATGTGGATGGACTATAAAAAGGAGAAGGCAGAGATGGACCGAGTTTGAATTATATAGGTTAGAAATACCCGAAGGCTGAATGATGGCAACCCCCATTGAGCCAAAAACCAGATGATGGGAATTGGAGCTTTGCAATTTTTGCATAATGACCTATGTGACGTGCGATATACTGTACATGATCCCAAGTATTTCACATGAGCAAGTTGCTGAAAACACCTCGAGTGCCATGTTATTAATTTTTCAAGTTTTATGATGAAAACCAGTGTTCCTCCGTAGGTTTTGATTTTGCATCTTCGCCTTGCTCTGCCAGGAAAAGAAGCGTTTGGAGGAGGATGGGCCGAGAACAGTTGGGAGGTATTAGGGGAATCCGATACCATTGGTTTCCCGCAGACACTTCTGAGCTTTAGATACATGTTGAGGAGCTCGATCCTGTTTGTTTCGAAAACAGATGCCTCCAAGCTAAATTGGACGAAATCTCGACTGCTGCAACGCACCAGGCGCGGAGTAGCATGTATATACAGAAGCGTTTCGCTTTTGCAGCTGCAAGCCACGGGCTGTTTGCGCGTTTGTCTCATAAGTTTTCTTGTAAGGAACTTGGCTGGGACAACGTGTACCGCAGAGCATCAGTCTTAGATTTTCGTCTTGTCAGCTTCCTTCGCCCACTGTTTCACACTGTGCAAGTCCCACAACACGACTGTTCGAAGTTTCCGAACCCGGAGACTTGGAGTGATTCCGACGATTTCGAGGAGACTTCCGGTTCCGATCAAGAGCTCAGCATCCTTGGCCCAAGCCCTTGATCCTTGCCCTCGAGGAGACTGAGCGATGCAGTACCCCAAAGGCTTGGGCTCAACAAATTGTATGTAGAAAACAAGGATGTTTTATCCGTTTGCGGCTGCAAGCACTTAGCACACTGCAAACCACAAGTTGAGAAACGAGACACCGACTGCCACCAGAATTTGATAATATCTGATCTGTTTGGTTCGCGACGTGAACATCTTCCAAGGCCTGCGGTTGGGACCGGCTGTGTCCTGGGCTCCTTGGCAGGATGTCTCTGCCGCATTTTCTGGTTCTTGTTCCGCTCTCTTGCAAGAAGCGAGGTTGACGCTCCAAATCTCGTCCTATTTGGATGTGCCTGGTTTGCTCGCAAAGCGGGCCACATCTGCTTCAGAATCCTCAACGAAGGCCACGTGAAGGCAACGCTAGAGTCGCCAGATTTGTGTTTGAGGCCTTCGTCGCTCAACTTGTCGACCTTCTTAAGCTCGAGAGGCGCACCCGATTGAAGTGTGATTGCTCTTCGGTGAAGCTTGTGGCGCTAGGCCCGAAGTGCTGGAGGAAATTGCAAAAATCTCTACCCGGAAACTGGAAGAAAAGAAGCAAGCGATTGTCTATTACTACTTTGTCTTTACTGCTGGACTTCAAGGCTGGGCCCTTCGATTCAAACCAATCTTTGGATGCTGCAGCATAAGTTTCAGGGTGGTTCCGCGTAAGGATCAAATGACATCGCGGCAAAGTTCTGTCATGCTGCTTCAACGTCCATCTTGGGATAGTTATCACCTGTTGTGCTTTTCCTGTACCAGTAGTACCGCACAAGGCGGTGGCGGAAGTTTCAAAAATGGAAAACCTATAGGAGAGGTGAGTTGGTGTGACGCAAAAATGGCAGAGCGAACCCACTGATGGATTGAAAGGTGGTTGACTGTTTCTCCCTTTCTGTCTCTCTTTCTCCATCTATCTACAGAGCTACCTTTCTAGCCATCTACGTATCTACCTGTCTATTCATGTATCTATCACGTTTTAGTCACTTTTCAGTGGATGCACAATCCGCTCCACCTGCCACACAAAACGACGTCTGAACGTCCAAAATGTCTCCGAGACCCTCAGTTTTTAACACTTTTGACTTCGAAATGTGCTTTGCGCCACAACGCAGTGCACTTTTTCGACATCTCAACTTCCAAAAGTGTTCCGAGACCGCCAGTTTTTAACACTTTTTACTTCCAAATGTGCTTTGCGCCACAACGCCGTACACTTTTTCGACATCTCAACGTCCAAAAGTGCTCCGAGACCGACAGTTTTTAACACTTTTTACGTCCAAATGTGCTTCGCGCCACAACGCCGTGCACTTTTTCGTAACCACGAAAAAACAATGTTTCGCGACTTTCCTACCTTTTCGCGCACCTGCATCTTCTTTCTTCTGATCTTTTCTCTTCTGACTCTTCTCCCTGCTGACTGCTTTCTCATCTCTCCATATTGTCGGAAGTTTGACTTCTAAACTTCCTTCGATTATAGTTTTCTTAAGTCTTCTTCATTACGGTTGTTTGTGTGAGCCTGGGGTCCCTGAGGCTATTGTTACATTTTCAGATCTGGAACAAAGGCAATGAACAGATGGTGGGATTGCAACGCTACGGCGCTGAACTTGCTCCTCCATCGCGTGGTTCACCACAGTTCCCAACATCCGATGCGTTTGTTGTCAGTGACGCTCTCAGTTGCGAGATGCCTCTTCGCAAAATTGAAAGGTCATGTGGACGTCAAGCAGATGCTCGCTCAACACATAATCTGGATCTTCAACACCGCAGGCCGCTTACACCGCACGGACATAGAAAGAGGATTGGAGTGCTTTTCACTACTGGCACGGAACTGCGAAGACGCGCAACTTGTTGACACATGCCTGAAAGCTTTGACAGAAGCTTGCCAGAAACACTCACATCGAGAACCGATGAAAGAAACCCTTGGAGAGCTTGGACAGCACTGGCCACAAGATGCAGAAACATATGCCAATCAAGGCTTGACAATGTGACAACTGCTAATCACTGTCCTGTATATTGTCAAGATATTGCTCTTCGAAGCAGCTTCGATCTATGTCTCCCGTGCAGCAGAGCATCCATGGCCACTTTTTAGAAGCCAAAGAGTGATGTGCCAAGACAAGCCGCGACTGCGTCCAACTTGCGATCTTACCGCTTGATTGCGGTGGCATGAGCCTGTGGCGCCCTGATCGATTTCACCCAGGTTCCTGTGGCTTGGCACCACTCAATCTTCAGGTTTGTGAAAGGGCTGGAGTATCTGAGTTCTAAAGCCAAGGTCAGCGGTGAGGACAACCTCGAGAAAGGGGCCCTAAAAAGTGCCGGACGTCTCAAACACTGGCGATAGTTACGGCGTCCAGTGTCCATGAGTGTTTCCTGTTTCCAAGTTTCCTTTTAAGAAGCAGAAGAAGTGGTGGGGATGTTTGCATCCCTGCTGCCATTAATTGGGTCTAGCCGTGCTCTGCGATGAGCCTTGAGTACTTCACATATTCGCTTTGAGTCTTTGCTCCTAATTTTGGCAAAGATGTTACTTCATAGACTCATAAAGTCATAGCGACAGGGCCCTGTAGGTTGCATGCAAGCCCAAAACCCAAGACCGCTGTGTAAGACTTCTGGTCCCACTCCTGTTCGTTGCGCAATGGCGTATTCGTGGGCCGCGTCCCACTACCTGCAAAGGCCAATCTTGGACTGCATGTTTTGCTGATCACGCTGTTCACGCATGCTTGAAGCGTTTGAGCTTTTCCGTCAGGTGGCTGCATGGGCCCATGGTAAGCAAATTTGGGTCGGTCACTGGTAACGTTGCGAAGGAGGGCTCGGGCTCGGGCATTTTTTGCAACATCACTACCCCAAGCTCTTGATCTTTTTGCTGTGTAATTCCCACCTCCTCCTCCTCCTGCTGGCGTGGGGTCTGTTTTTCATGTTTATCATTGCGGAGAAGATGTGTGATGAGGGAGCTAGCTACTCATAACTTGAAAGTTTGGCATAATTGGCATCATTTTCCATTCCCAAGTTGCGATAGTTGTCCTTGTCCATTGGAAGGATGTTCTTCTGGACGAGCGCCTGGGCAGCATTGGTTTCCCAGTCGTTTTGTCGAGAGAAATGCAGTGAACGTGGGGCAATTATACCTAAGACCAACCGGGAGAGGAAGTGACAGAAGGAGAGAGGAGAGGAAAAGAGAATAGCAGAAATCAAACAGGACAACCAAACCTTTGCCAACGGATTTTGAACACTTTTGCACCTTCCGATGTTGGTATGATACTGCTTCCTTCACCCGCCTCACTTCCATGATTTTACTCACGCCAATTTGCCCTGGACAGTGCAACTGACGTGTCTTTTGACATGGGCGTTCGTGGTCCTGGATTTCGTAGGCGGATTGTCTTGAAATATGCAACTGTATACCTGACAATGTTCACACGTAGCCTGCTTGCAGTATAAGTTTGCCCCTGCCAATATCAGTTCAATTCCAGAAAAAGTTGGTTGCTGCAGCCAGTGATTGATGGAACCTTTTTCCCGCCACTCACTGTGCTTGACATCTGGGACAATTGTTCTACCTGGCGGACCTTGGGAGAGGCCAACGAAAGAGATACAGTACCACATGCCGCATTAGGATTTTCGCGATCAGCGAGGCCCACAATTCAGTTGTTGTATTAATCCAAAATCACCACGCATTTGGTCTCCCTTGGGAGATTATCAAATTCTGGTGGCAGTCGGTGTCTCGTTTCTCAACTTGTGGTTTGCAGTGTGCTAAGTGCTTGCAGCCGCAAACGGATAAAACATCCTTGTTTTCTACATACAATTTGTTGAGCCCAAGCCTTTGGGGTACTGCATCGCTCAGTCTCCTCGAGGGCAAGGATCAAGGGCTTGGGCCAAGGATGCTGAGCTCTTGATCGGAACCGGAAGTCTCCTCGAAATCGTCGGAATCACTCCAAGTCTCCGGGTTCGGAAACTTCGAACAGTCGTGTTGTGGGACTTGCACAGTGTGAAACAGTGGGCGAAGGAAGCTGACAAGACGAAAATCTAAGACTGATGCTCTGCGGTACACGTTGTCCCAGCCAAGTTCCTTACAAGAAAACTTATGAGACAAACGCGCAAACAGCCCGTGGCTTGCAGCTGCAAAAGCGAAACGCTTCTGTATATACATGCTACTCCGCGCCTGGTGCGTTGCAGCAGTCGAGATTTCGTCCAATTTAGCTTGGAGGCATCTGTTTTCGAAACAAACAGGATCGAGCTCCTCAACATGTATCTAAAGCTCAGAAGTGTCTGCGGGAAACCAATGGTATCGGATTCCCCTAATACCTCCCAACTGTTCTCGGCCCATCCTCCTCCAAACGCTTCTTTTCCTGGCAGAGCAAGGCGAAGATGCAAAATCAAAACCTACGGAGGAACACTGGTTTTCATCATAAAACTTGAAAAATTAATAACATGGCACTCGAGGTGTTTTCAGCAACTTGCTCATGTGAAATACTTGGGATCATGTACAGTATATCGCACGTCACATAGGTCATTATGCAAAAATTGCAAAGCTCCAATTCCCATCATCTGGTTTTTGGCTCAATGGGGGTTGCCATCATTCAGCCTTCGGGTATTTCTAACCTATATAATTCAAACTCGGTCCATCTCTGCCTTCTCCTTTTTATAGTCCATCCACATCTGGTCAGAAATGCTCCGTGCATCCTGGCACTAACAGCTTCATGTTTTAAAACCTTTCGACATCGCCTCCGCACTTTTTGCGGTGGTTCGCACAGCCCTGGCGCAGCATCACCAGCCACGAGAACAGCAATTTTGATTCATCAAGCCCCAGCGATTTAATTAACTGGCTTGGATCGCATCATCTAAGCGTCGCACAAGAACACAGTTTCCCGGCGCACTTCATCGATCAGCAAAATCAGGAACAGATGTGATTTGATGTGAAAAGAAGCACGTCAGTCCAAAATTTGCAACTTGGCTAATGCATATACATGTTTCACTGACACACATGCAGTTAGCTCTCTTCCTCTCTCTCGCTCGCATTTCCCGTGTTCCTAAACCATACGACATATAGGAAAACTGGTGTCAGCTTGAAGCCAGTTCGTTTGGCATCCTCTGTGTTGTAAAAATCCTCTTCCCTCAAAGTCAAAGGCTGTTTGAAGCTGAAGAAGGCTGAGGCAACTCAGATACCCATCAACTCACTTGAAGTCCAAGCCTAAAATGCGACATGGCTCCTGGTTCCAAGCTGCTGCCTTTTGCACTCAAATTCGACACAGCTGGCCGCGATCTGACGGTGATCTGTGGACCTTGGAGCACAGGTGTGATCTCAGCTACTTCCTTGGTGAAACCACAAGATTCACAAGGTAGATTCTGGATGGCGGCTCATGTCAACTGTTTGGAGAAGGAGCTGCGGTACTCAAGGCCAACTTGAACCATGGCCTGCATGACTGTACAAAACGCGGAAGACTGCGGCCAACAAATCACCAACGCCTTTATCGACCAAGTAGCCAACAACCCAGAGCAAGCAGCAAGATGGAAACGACTATAGCAGCAGACCTTCACTTCATACTGATCAACGTTTGCACAGGGCCAGCAACAACGTGCAGGCAAAATGCAATCAACCCCAACGGGCTCGAGACCTGGAGGCAACTGCGCTTCAGGTTCAGCATTCCAACGGGAACCAGGTCAGTTGGATACGGATACCTCACCAAACTTATCAAGCCAACACTTGACGAAACAAAGTTTGAGGAGTCCTTTGCACAATGGGAACAAGACGTACAACGATACGAGCAACACAACGGAACACCCTTGCCACTACAACAGCATCTTCAACTTAACGCCTCGCAAGCCACTACAACCAACTCAGAACAGTCATCATAGAGTACTATTGCTCAACATCTCAACATCATTTTCAAGAATGCAAGCAGTCACAAATACAACCAGTCACCAAGGTCCAGCCCCAATGGGCAAGATCAAAGGATCAAAAGGCAGCAAGGGCTACAGTAGCAACAGCAGCAGCAACAACAACAAAGGCTACGGCAAAAGCGGCAAAGGAGCAATTGGACAAGGAAACGCTTTCAAAGGTGGAAAGGGTTACACGCAGAGTAATAAAGGAAATGGCAAGGCACCACCACCGCCTCCATACAACAAAGGCAAGAGCAAAGACATTTCCAAGTGTGGCCAACCAGGACACATTGCAACTGCAGGCTAAAGATTTACAACCCGACAGGATAAGCAACGACACATACTACGCATGGCACAACGACCAACACGACCAACACTATGACCAATGGCAGCATGACTGGAGCCAAGGCCCACAGCAACAGAAGCCAACACTGATGTCAGTGACCAACAGCAAGATACAGGCGCACGTTTCCAAGATAGAAACATTTGGTTTCCAAGATGTTTGATTCAGGTTCCAGGATGGGTTTTGGCCCACAGACAAAGAGGCCACCGGTCGTTCCAATTTATCTGTCTATCTGTCTGTCTATCTATCTAACTATCTATCTATCTATCTATCTGTCTATCTAGCTATCTATCTTTCTATCTATCTATCTTTCTATCTATCTATCTATCTATCTTTCTAATCTATCTAATTTATCTAATCTACTCTAATCTAATCTTATCTATCTATCTGTCTGTCTATCTATCCATCCATTCATCCATCCATCCATCCATCCATCCTACCTATCCTATCCATCAAACATAGCACGCCCAAAAGTAAAGAATGAAGGCCCAAACATGTTGAAGTATTTCGCAAACCCCCTGTGGGCCATTCACACCACTCGCGGTGTTCAAGATGTTCTGAAATCTGAAATGGATCCGAGAAGTCCACAAAAGGCCCCCTGACATCTTGCATGTTGCATGCAAGCGGAGGTGCGCTCTGGGGGCACACGATCATGCCACAGCATGTCAAATGTTTGCCGCCTTTGCACTTGCTTTCCAGCGGTTATGGGGCATGGATTCCTGTTGGTATGAAGGTCTTCCTGACCCTCTGTTTCCTACAAGTCATGCTTGTTCCGTGTTCCTGTCATGTTTTCGGCAGGAAGGCTCTTTGTACTGGAAAGCCAGAAAATGTCAGAACATGCCAGCAATACGCACAAACCCCGTGAGCCAGGAACCGTTCGGAACCGTTCCTGACCGTTCCTAGCACACGGGATGCCCCAACTATACATGTATATAATGCTGCAAAATTGTGTTTCATAGTGTTTTGGCCCTTGTTCCAGTGTGCCAGGACCAGTCGGGAACGATTCTGAACGATTCCGGACTGTTCCTGGTTCACAGGTATATTATTGTTTTACGGGTTTTGCGACTATATCGTATTGATTGTGTTTCTTCATGTTGACCTAGGGACAAAGCTGCAAGTGGCCATGACTTTATTTTCAGCGCTTGGCAGGTTTAAAAATGAAAACAAAAATCATCGTCGCAAACTTCCGAAGCACTCAGTGTCTGTGGCGCGAGGACATGCGAATAGAACCATATATGGCATGTGGCCCTGGCTAACTTCCCTTTCAACATGTTGTCTTGCCATTTGGCGTCGCAGGCGGCCTCATGTCACGGGCATGTTCTTATTATTTGCGGGTTTGATGCGAGGTAGCTGGCAGCAGCATGTCTTGAGTCCCGGCTTGTCTTGTTAAATCACAGACACTGCTAGGGGGACAAATTTCCCAATATAGTTTCCAAGACTTGCAATATAGGTTCCAAGATGGATTTTAATGATTTTGGAGCCTGACAGAAACCACTATATAAAGAGGCCACCGGTCGTTCCAAGACAAATAGCTAGAAACCTAGAAAGCTAGATAGATAGATAGATAGATAGACAGACAGACAGATAGGAAGATAGATAGATAGATACATAGATGCATAGATAGATCAGTGGGTAGGTAGGTAGATAGTCAGGGAAAGAAAGAAAGAAAGAAAGAAAGAGAGAGAGAGAGAGAAGACCTGAACCACCTTTCGGCCCATCAGTGGCTTCGCTCTGCCATCCGGGATTCACAACCACCAATCTCTCCTATAGGTTTCCTATTTTTGAAACTTCCGCCACCGCCTTGTGCGGTACTACTGGTATGGATGTTGGCTTATTGGCTTTTGTGAGGATGCACCCTGGACAGTGCAAGCACTCACGGCAGGCCCGGGCAGTCCTATGAAAGCGTATAGGCCCTTTCTGCGCTTCACTAGAAATGTGGGACAAGTAAGGGGTCAGCGCAACTCGATGCTGGCAGTTACAAGTCACAAAGGTTACAAGTGGGATATGGATGGCTAAGGATTCAAGTGTTAGGTCTGGCTCTAACCTGGCGCAAGTGTCTTAAGCGCTAGTTATATGGATGAGGCTGTTAACCAGTTAAACACGGAACCCAGACCTCACAGTCCCGTGTTTAATGCAACGGCTGACGAAAGCAGCACACCTGTTTTGCAACAGCTGGAGCCAAAGTCAAGGGGCCACACAGGCAAAATGAGATGTTCTGACATGGTAAGACAAGCATGGAATGAATGAGCTATGCTATACACACTCGTAGGGTCGAACCATATTCCATTTCTTTCAAATTTTTAAATTCCCAGACCCCCCAAACCACCAACCCAAACACCACATAAGCCCATGTTGAATGTTCAAGTGAACATCCATCTTAGCGTGAAACTCAGCGGCAGATCATTTGCCCTCGCAGGCAGCTCAGGTCTGATGGAGTTCATGCCCTCACGTGATAATCCGGTCACATCTGTCAAGCCGCCCACTTCTTTATATTTCCACAGTTGGAATGCGACAAGTCCAAGAGCATGCAAGATCAAATTTGCTTGGATCCTCCTTCTTGTGTAGAATGGGCACGTCACCAGAAATCAAGACATTGTTGATGGCTTCCACCCTTTGCTCGTTCACAATCTAGGTATCCACACACAGGAAGGTGGTTGAATTTTGGTCATTGCTTCATTGATTATATCTTCAGATTCTTCTTGAAGGTGGTTATACCATAGTCCTTCACCTTCGATTTGGAAGTTGTCATATTCAGACATGAAGCTGGCAAGACGACACAGAGACTGCCAACCTCATCTACCCACTTTTGGCAGCAACGAGTTGCCTCTGAACTGTCGAAGCACACGACACAGACATGCCACATGCTCGCAGGCATCTGCAAACATCATCAAAGTCATGGCGGCGTTGGAAAAACATGCTGCCATTCCAAAAGCCTTCCATGTAGACAGTAATAATGGTCTTCATGGCGCCAATACTGTCCATCAATAGACGATCTGCCAATACCCACATCTCATGAAAGCTGAAAAAAATCGGCACTCTTTGTCGAAGATGGCGACAGGGTCAATGCCAAAGGGCCCACTGAACGGCACATCCAACCTCCCATGGTCCCACGGCGCCACAGGCGATCTTCATCGGTCCAGCAGTCACTAGAGACCCTCAACACCAGGATCGGTGACCTTCTTGGACTCCAAAAACTCGTTCCCTGAACAACTTTTTAAATGTCTCGCAGGTTGAAGGTGTAAATAACCCTTGGCCAGCTGCTTCAAAGGTGCCAATCGAGCAGTTTACAACGTTGTCCTCAACAAATCTAAATTCCACAGTGGTCCACTTTTACCGGGCTCTGTGCGTCAGAAAGCTAAGAAGTGAATGTCCAAAATGTTCCGATGCCCCTGAGGGCTGCTCGATCCAAGAAAAATCACCTCGGCACAGCGGCGCTGCGACACATGGATCGTTTCTGGGGAAGACATCAAAACAGACTGCTGTTACTGCGTCTCATTGCACTTTATAATCTGACTGTGCTGCAGATCCGCTAAGAAATCAACCAAATGGCTGTCTGGCTCTCCTGACTTTCTGCTGGTCACATCAGTTCGCACCTCATATCAGTTGTCTGCATGCCACAAAACAACAGGTTGATAGTCCTTTTCGTTCACTATTTTTTGAGACACGGTCACGCCAAAATCGCGCCTCATCAGCCATCCTGAGTTTGCCACGCATGCGCTTGCTCAGATCTTGGAACCAGGTAGGTCACCTCCAAGATCTCCAAGATTCAAAATTCATGGTGTGCTCAGACTCCCTTGGGTATATACAGTAAAACCAAACACCCCCCAAACAGATAGGTGAATGTCCCCAAATACTCCATTCCATTATGTTCTTGAAATGCGTAATAGGGCGCAAGGGTTTTGACTCATACCCAGTCTACTCCCTTTGTATCTTACAAGTACTGACCGCTCCCTGTCACGCGTGCATGCCCGATGGGTTTGCCATGAATTTTAAGGTGCTGGTGCCGGGTTTTGATCATCTCCACACCACAGGAAAGAGTTCAGGTCACAGAACTGCATATCTGCGCCTCTGCAGGGAGCCCTGCTGCTGACCTGGAAAGCTTGCCACCTCAAAGCTCTGGCACCCCCTCTGTCTGCCGAACGGGGGAGGAGTCCTAACCACTTACTCCCGGCTCTTAGGGTAGGCCGGGAAATCTTAGATCTTGTGGTTCCCTTCCTTTTCTAGATTATCCATCCATTGATTCTGTTGTTGATTGTCATTCTTGGTGGTTACTCGGTTACTCACTACCTTCGGCTTTATCAACTCCAAAACAAGAAAACAAACAAAAAGAAAAAAACAATCCATCCTGTGGCTGGTACAAGCCTCAAAAACTACATCTTGCCCCATCCGCCAAGTCCTCCAAGGGCCGCCACATCCCTTGGGCCGCCCTACACCGGCCCGGCGAACGCCAGCACCACACGCCGCCAGAAGGCCCACAGCTTGGTGGAGCGCTTCTGCCTCAAAGCTCTCACATCAACACAGTCAACCCAGTCAACCCAACAAGAATCTTGGTTTCCCCGTTTCCCCTACGAAGAAATGGGAGTTCGCAGATCATCCTAGTCAACCACAAGTTCGGGATGAGAAGAGGGAAACCATTTGACACAATCCGAGGCTTCCATGGTTGTTTCAATGATTTTGAGAATAGTTGTCAAGCTGCACTTGCAATGCTACGTCTGCTACGTGTCCCCCAGGGGGCTTTGTGAGACTAAAGGAAATTGAAAGAAATCAACATCAAGGAACCCAACAAAAATACTGGGAAGGAAGAATGTGAAGAGCTGGTTCCGCAACTTGAATGACTGAATGACCAAGGATCTGACACAAGGCACTGGTTGCAATCATCGCCTAAATCAGCAGGGCAAACTATGGGCCAAAGAAAAAACATGATGTGTGCAAAACGAAAAGCCCATCGACCTCATTCATCCCTCACCACCACCACCATCAACCACCATCAAACACCATCCCTGTCTCATTATTCAGACAGAGGTGGATGCTTTTGTGACCTTCTGCGAGTGTATTTAACAGTATCAAGACTTGGGAATCCGGGAATCTTCAAGCGCTTCCGTTTTTTGTTGCAGCAGAGCGGCTCACGTTTCTCGGGCGACTCTCCGGCCACTTGGTCAAGGACCTTGGTCCGAGTCTGTCAATGATTTGGTTTTGTCTCATGGCGGAGACCCCAAAAATGAGGAATTTGATGGGGAGAATCTGGGAAAATGACAATAAACCGTGGGGATTTTGGGGTTCCACGTACAAACACATTTGCCATCTGCTTTCGAAACTGGCGATGCTGGGGATCGAACTGCTGGCCCAAATGCATCTCTGTCAGCTCCGGCAAGTTCTGGGAGAACAAGACTTTAAAAGGGAACAATGTGCTTGATGCCTTTTGAAGCTAGGTGGGCGGAGAACCACATGTCATCCTGGCGGCAGCTTCCCATCGAAGCAACGGAGGCATTTGGGCCATTTGGGTTATGGGCTCCAAATTGCCAAACTACAAGTAGCTACTAAATGATACTAAATGAATCTTCCTCATCCTTATCCCCCGAACAAGGCACATTGGGTTTTGTCAATGGTCATTTCACTGCATTTCACCATCAATGATCTTGGTTCGGACAGAAGCTCCTGGTAGGGGCATTGGCAACAAGCTCGGTCATGTTGGAAGACCCTTTTATCGAAAAACCCTCGCTGGTATACCACACCTCATGCACGTCAGAAAAGCAGAATGTTCCAAAAGAATGGATTACACAGAGAGTATAGGGAAGGATACAGGGTAGCATGTCAGTTTGAATTCTCGCGCGATTTAACCAAGTCATCAATGTCTACTATGCATGGTGCTGGCTGATGGTTCTTGATTCAACAAGGCTAAAGATGAAAGCATTTTCCAAAACATCAACCTGCAGAAGAAGCTGAGCAAAGATCAAACACCGAAGTAGCTGACCAAGACAGGCCTGGAAGAAAACCTTGAGCTTGCCAGGGTCGCTGGACACCTGCGGCATCAGGTGATCGAGGACAAGGAAAAAACTGGAACTCATCTGGGGACCCCAATCTGTTGCACTCTTGGATCTGTGCTAATGAACCTATTCGAAAACTCACAATTCGCTCAGGCAAATTTGAATGCCATGGACCATCGCATCTGAATCTCAAAATGTATCTCTGGTGATTCCACCCAGCATGGCACTGACTCACATACATACAGCAACAGGCCGATCCAAATGTCAAGATATGGAGAAACTATATACTGTAAATACGTGTTTATACTTATGCTTATACATGCTTATACTGTACTTAAGGCCAGGGGAGGTACGAAAGCTAGCAGGGCGGTACCAATGTTGTACGGGAGATTGCTCAGGTGAAAAAATACACCGAAATAGGAGTGTCGAACTGTCAAAAGGAGGGTTCCGGATCGAGAGCCGAAGAGGAAAAGGGGCGGATGATGATGATGATGATGATGATGACGACGACGACAATAATGATGACAATGTTCCTAATAAAAATTAAAATGAAGAAGATGAAGATAAAACGCAGATGACGATGACAATGACGAACCTGTACCTGCCCTCAAACCACGGACCAGGGGATTCAACCCGGGCCTGCCAGAGGGGGTGGGAAGTGGGGGGCATAGCATTGACAGTTTCTAATGGTTCGACTCTTCTATTGCCTATTCCTGGCCTATTCCTATTTCTAGCTTTCGAGACTTCATGTTTGAAATTGAAGATGATGTCAGAACTTTGTGCACTTCACCGGACTTCACCTTGGCGATATTACGCGATGGCTCTTGCCTCAATCGACCACCGGGGTGCAGCACGAGAAGGCACTCTGGATAGCCTGGCGCACAAGGCGCATGAACCAATGAGACTGCCAACTTGCCACAGCAAGCCTGCCACAGGTCCAGCACTGCCCAGTACTGCTCCGCAGCCTGCTCGACAAGTGTTTTTTGCTTTGTTTCACTTGTTCACGTTTGTTCAAAGAAATGCATGCAGAAGCCCCTAGCCTGCTGATGAACTGCTTCCGCCATTCTCGGCACATCATGTTCCAAGAAGACTTCCGCCTGGTCATTTTCATTCCGATCTCTATATTCAATTGTATTCATATAATGTGGGTAAAACAATAATAAACCACCTGCTTGGGAATGGTTTATACCACCTATTTTTGGTGATTTGGGGGATGGTTTATTATCGCTTTACCCACATTATTACTTGGTTTCGTCTCATGCTGAAGTGATTCCACAACTGTAACCAATCCTCCAATGCGCCAAAAAAAATCTCCCAGCCTTTCGCCCACGTGGCGCCGAGTTTGAGGCATACTCGGCAGGAAGCCAATCCAGGGCAAATCCCGCGAATTGCCATTCAGCCATGTTTCAAACCCTGGCGGTCCAGCCTGATCTTTTAACTCCAGCTGTCTTGAACGATGAGGACTAACGTCTAGTGCTGGAAGTCCATTGGTGTTTTGTTATTCAAATGCCGTTTAGCAAAACTATGTAAAACCAATGTAATACCGCATAAATAGTAACAAATTAACATCAAATAACATTTGAGGCACGAGTATTGGGAATTGGGAACGAAGGTATTGCATCCTGACTCTGTGCAAGCCAACAGGCGGCCAGAACAATCCACTGAGACATCGCCAAAACACTACAGGGGCACTACCAAGACTGCCGTAGCAGCATCATATAAACAAATTGAAGCGAAAGATCAGAAACGTCATATCAAATATAGAAACAAATGCAAAGAGCTGCCACCCATCATTTTTGCAGTTTAAGCAGCGTGAACGATGCGCATTTCGTGTACCAGCAACCGTTTGGAAAGTCAAAGGAACCAACGTTCGACAAATCTGGTCACACACTACAGATTTTCCAGAATGGTAACCATCAAATACACCTCGTTAAGTTCCAGTTTCGAGTTTGGTTTCTGGATGTTTTTTGGCAAGATCCATGGAGAAAAAAATGTGTTTTCAACAAGAACGTTTCCCCATCAAAATCCCAAATTGATCGCTCTCCCAGCGGGCCACCGCATGTAACGCACGCTGCTTTATCTTCAACGTATATTCAAAATCTGCGAAAGAACAGCTGGCAATCACTCCTTTTTGTTTGGACCTCAGGGCCTCGAAGAATACATGTGGATTTCACATGTGAATGAGTAAAAATGCAATTGTCTCGATTGAAGTGCGTGTCATCCTTGTGCAGTGGCCATGCAACTGTGTTCCTGCCATGGAGTGCTCACACCAAAGTTTCACACTCCTCCTCAGCTTGGGGTGTTTCAAATCACCAAAGCTGCTCTCACAGTTTTCTCACCGCGCGGTCGCCGCAGCTCTTTGCGTGGCAGGCGTGGCACTTGGCGACATCTGCCTTCACTTTGCGTGGCAGGCGTGGCACTTGGCGACATCGACCTCCACTTTGGCAGGCGTGGCACTTGGCGACATCTGCCTTCACTTTGCGTTGCACTTGGCGACATCGACCTCCACTTTGCATGGCAGGTGTGACAATTACGGCATCTGGTGGCACGCTTGGTTCCCCGTGGAAGTTGTGGTCGCCGCAGCTGTTTCCGTGGCAGGTGTGGCGCTTGGCGACATCTGCCTTCACTTTGCGTGGCAGGCGTGGCGCTTGGCGACATGGACTTCCGCTTTGCGTGGCAGGCGTGGCACTTGGCGACATCGACGTGCATTCTGCGTGGCAGGCGTGGCACTTATGGCACTGGGCTGGCTCTGGTGGCGTGCTTGGTTCCCATTGGACGCCGTTGTCGCCGCGGCTGTTTGCGTGGCAGGCGTGGCACTTGGCGATATCGACCTCCACTTTGCGTGGCAGGCGTGGCACTTGGCGACATTCGACGTGCATTCTGCATGGCAGCCGTGGTGCTTGGTGACATCAACTCTCACTTTGCGTGGCAGGTGTGGCCACGCATTTTTGGTCACACACAACTTTGTCACACAAAACTCGTCCACAACTTTGTCACAGATTCCTTTCACACACAACTTTGTCACATAAGCCTTTCACACACAACTCTGTCACACACAACTCTCACACACACACAACTTTGTCACACACAACTCTTTCACACAACACTCCTTCACACACAACTTGGTCACATACATCTCTTTCACACACAATCTTTTACACACAACTTTGTCACATACAACCCTTTCACACACAATCTTTTACATCACAAACTTACACACACAACACTGTCGCACACAGCTCTTTCACCCAACCTGTCTTGCATCATCTCCTTTCCTTCCTGCCTTTCCCATCTCATTTTCACATCTGTTATTTGGTGATCACTGGAAGAAGTTGATTTCTGGGGTTATCCCGTCCTTTAATTTAAGAAGTCTCGCGGACTTGCTTCGTTTTGGACGTGTCAACTTCCACTCTTGAAGGGACTTGCTTCCTTTCAGACAGACAGAAAGGTGGGTGGATGGATGGATGGATAGATGGATCGAGAAAGAGATGAAGATAGAATTTCGAAGTGGGGGTACAGATAGACAAAGATATAGACATTGAGAGAGGTGGAGTTTGAGAGATAAGTAGACAAACAAACAGGCAGACAGACAGACAGATAGATAGGTAGAGAGGTAGGGAGAGAGATAGAGATAGAGAGAGATAGTGTGAGAGAGAGAGAGATATATATATATATATACAGGAGATAGAGAGAGATAGGGAGAGATAGAAAGCCGGAGGACAAAAGAGATACAGAGATCGGAAAAGATTGACAGAAAGACACACAAAGGAAAGAGAACAAGATAGAGAACTCGGTGGCTAGATAGACAGATAGATAGATCGATAGATAGAAAGACAGATTGATAGATAGATAGATAGATATAGATATAGATAGATATAGATAGATACAGATAGAAATAGATAGATATAGATAGAAATAGATAGATATAGATAGAAATAGATAGATATAGATAGAAATAGATAGATATAGATATAGATATAGATAGATATAGATAGATATAGACAAATATAGATAGATATAGATAGATATAGATAGAAATAGATAGATATAGATAGATAATGATAGATATAGATAGATAGATAGATAGGTAGGTAGATAGGTAGATAGATAAATAGATAGAGAGAGATATATATATATACACAGATAGACAGACATGCAAACAGATATTCACAAAGACAAACAGACACATAGACACATAGACAAGTAGACGATAGACAGACAGGCAGACAGACAGACAGCCAGCCAGGCAGGCAGGCAGGCAGACCAGATAGATGGATGGATGGATAGACAGACAGACATAGCGACAGTGACAGAGACAGAGAGAAGAGAAGAGAAGAGAAGAGAAGAGAAGAGAAGAGAAGAGAAGAGAAGAGAAGAGGAGAGGAGAGGAGAGGAGAGGAGAGAAGAGAAGAGAAGAGA
>CAMXCT020006803.1:38788-117105 GCA_947184155.2 Cladocopium goreaui
GGAAGAGAAGAGGAAGAGAAGAGGAAGAGAAGAGAAGAGAAGAGAAGCGAAGCGAAGCGAAGCAAAGCGAAGCGAAGCGAAGGGAAGCGACGAGAGGAGACGAGACGAGACGAGACGAGAAGAGAAGATAGACAGACAGACAGACAGACAGACAGGCGGATAGAAGGACACATATTATATAGCTAGATAGATAAATAGATAAATAGATAAATAAATAGATAAATAGATAAATACAAGAAGAGAAGGAGATAGAGATAGAGAGAGAGAGAGAGACTCAGAGGCTCAACCACTTTTCGGTCCATTAGTGAGTTGGCTCTGCCATCCATGCATCACCACAACGCACCTTTCCTATAGCTTTCCTATCTTTGAAACTTCCGCCACCGCCTTGTGCCTTCCTGCTGGTAATGTCCGCAACTCATGAATTCTACGAGATTTTTTAACTGTTGGTCTTCAGCCCTGTCTGGTATGGCCTAGGTATGTTTGGATCTCTTTCATTCATATGCATGCATATCCATTCATCTGACTCCTTCTCTGTTCGCTGGTTTGAACTGGTTTGAACTCCGTCTAAGACTGCACAATGCGTTGCAATTTGTATCGCTAGTGATTTCTCGGCTCCAGCCTCTTTCACCCCTCGGTTCTCGGCTCAGCTGGGAAGTCGTTTTTCCCCAGTGTGTTGTTGCTTCAGTACTTATCCAGTTAGTCAATGAACATGTTCTGTCAGTTCTGTCATGTGTTGACTGAAAACGCTTTCTCGGGTCGAAAACATCCTATGCATTTCAATCGCGATGATTGGAATCTGTTGCTGGGGATGTGTTCTGACACATAGTTTCTGGCAGTTTTCAGCAATCCCTAGAGATTCTCAACTTTCACAACGAGTTCTGGAACTGTCGCCATCTACAGAGTACTACTGCCAACCTTGAAAGAACATACATCAAACATAAAAACGAGAACAGCACTTTCACAAACTGCCGCGCACTTTTCCCTGAATGCAAAGGCCAGTGGCGGCCAGTGGCGGCCAGTGAGTTTCCCAAGTTGTCACTTGGTCAAGTTAGTCAAGTGATGTCAAGTGTTTTTTGCACTTTGTCAAGTTTGAAAGTTCACACTTAGACAGCGGAGGTGCCGCGGAGGCTTCAGATAGAACAGCGATGCGACATGGCTGGCAGTGCCACACCACAATTGGCTAACTACCAGCTCTTGCATCAGGAGCTGTCACGCACACGATTGCACGCACACCTGTCAGACTGTCTTTGCAAAGTTGATTCTTCGAACTGGTACAGCTAGCAGGGATCGTTCTTGCAAATATGATTCTTACAGCTCTGCAATCTTCCGGCATCAACATTTGTTTCGCATTTCGAGATTCCCAATGGCTCTCAGTTCAGTATCATGGCTGCCAGAAACTGGCAATGCTAGACGCGTGCTTGTGAGACTTCTGGGGTCTATCAATATCTGCGATTTAAAGTGTGTTCCCGATCGGCTTTGATGAAGAAACGAAGAAATCCAATGGGTTTTGTGACAAGACAACGCGTAACTCATGATGACATAACTCACACATGAGAAAGGAAGCTTCCTGCACGAGCCAACTTCCAGCGGTCGTGACGCTTGGAAGCACCAGCATCGCTGATGGCTAGGAGAAGATATCAGCAGGATTCGCGACGCAGAGCAACACGCTGAGAAGGCCGAGAAGGCCGAGAAGGCCGAGATGGCCAAGGCACGAAAGCCGTTTGAAAAAGTCATGATTTCTTGAGTCTCCAGGAAGTCGCAATGACACAACTCTCAGATTTGTGTGCAATGGCTGCAATGGCGGGTACGGCAGTCTCAGCAGCTAGGTCTCTGCTAAACCCGTAGTGAAATCAGCTGAAGGTCATCAAAACCATCAAAACATGTCTCCCTGTACCTCCACCGCCCGCGACAATTCACATCCCACCCAGATCTTCTGAATACACACAAACGTTCTAAACGTTCCAAACGTTCTAAAAGTCTAACACTTGAACCTAATGAACCTAGAGGTCCCAAAACCTGGGTACCAGCAATCTGGAAGGCTTTGCAGGTTGCACAACGCACAAATGGAGATTTTGTCATCCCAATAACCAAGCGCAATGGTTTAGAATGTCGAAGGCCAAACTCGTTTGCTACACAGGATGGGGGCCGGGATTCTAACTGTGGCCGCCTGGGCTGCTTGGAAAAACTGGCCATCATGGAGTGTCCATCAAATTTGACGCTGACTCTGAAATCCTCTGAAATCCATTATTCCATGAATCAAAACATTTAAAACCGCTGGGCGTTTAATTGCTTCGGCCATTGCTTCATACTCCATGTGACGGCTGAGAGTTTCCTATTATGAAAAACCGAAGGCTTCAACGGTGTACCTTGCTCTGTGGACACAGAAACACAGTGTGACACGGAAATGACAAGAAGGCCATTACACTGAAGACACAGAAGGTCTTCATTGAAGTGCCCCCAAAAGGCGGCTTGCGCTGATGGCGATGTCAGCTATGTCAGCTGTTTATGCCGAAATTGCCGACGGAGAATTTCCGTTTAACTCCACAGGCTTTGTGACTTTGCTCACGACACAGCGGACGGCGGTGGATCTGACACGCAGAATTTTGCATCAGAATTGAATGAACTGACTTGTCCCCGACAGGAATCTAGGCCGAAACAACTCTGTTTCATGGGCTCATCATGATCCGAAATATTTAAACGTTCTGAATGACATTCTGAGTCGTTTGGTCATCCTACGACTTTCTGAGTCTGTACCCCCTACGACTGCCGTTTCCCCAGTTGCCCCCAAAAAGCGGCTTACGCTGATGGCGATGTCAGCTATGTCAGCTGTTTATGCCGAAATTGCCGACGGAGAATTTCCGTTTAACTCCACAGGCTTTGTGACTTTGCTCACGACACAGCGGACGGCGGTGGATCTGACACGCAGAATTTTGCATCAGAATTGAATGAACTGACTTGTCCCCGAAAGGAATCTAGGCCGAAACAACTCTGTTTCATGGGCTCATCATGATCCGAAATATTTAAACGTTCTGAATGACATTCTAAGTCGTTTGGTCATCCTACGACTTTCTGAGTCTGTACCCCCTACGACTGCCGTTTCCCCAGTTGCCCCCAAAAAGCGGCTTACGCTGATGGCGATGTCAGCTATGTCAGCTGTTTATGCCGAAATTGCCGACGGAGAATTTCCGTCTAACTCCACAGGCTTTGTGACTTTGCTCACGACACAGCGGACGGCGGTGGATCTGACACGCAGAATTTTGCATCAGAATTGAATGAACTGACTTGTCCCCGACAGGAATCTAGGCCGAAACAACTCTGTTTCATGGGCTCATCATGATCCGAAATATTTAAACGTTCTGAATGACATTCTAAGTCGTTTGGTCATCCTACGACTTTCTGAGTCTGTACCCCCTACGACTGCCGTTTCTCCAGTGTGCGCCCATGTCCATAGGAGCTTGCAGGCTTGAAGCACAAGAGCATGTCAAACGCACAATGTGTTTAAAGGGCTGGCTGGGCATCTAAAATACAGTAATTTATATCAGCAACGGAAGTGATTTGAGGTCACTGCAAAAAGCAGTGCGGAATTACCTCGTGTTCCATTCCGTGACCTCGTTTTGATCATCGGCCTTGTTTTCCGAAGCCGCACTTGGCTTTTGTTTAAAGTCTTCAAGTTTCACCTATATCTCGTTTTTGCAGGCGGACCCACCTCGTTTTGTACCTAATTCTGGTGTTAAAACGGAAAAATACACCATGCACTGTGTATGCGTGCGCGCAAAACAAACCATTGCTCATATGACTTTTCTCTGTTCTTTGTGGACCCGTTGTGCCCTATGTGTCAGCCAAAAAGGACATTGCAATTGTGTTGACATGTGTTGACCAAGAGCAACCCTCACGAGGATCGCAGCGTTCGAGGCCATCGCTTTCGCAGCCGTTGCAAGGCTTTCTTCCGCAATCGTTCATGTTGTGACGAGCATGTGACAAGCCTTCCAAAGGCATCCACTGATGTGCACAAAAATGCCAAGCATTTCCAAGCCACAAATTCACAGGCAGATTGCGAGTCACTTTGTCGCTGTTGTGGCCTTTCTTTGAAGCGGCTTTCCAATTTCAATGGCACAGCTTTGTCTTTGTCAGACCTTCTTTTACCTATCAAATCCCGCATGTTTGCAAAGTTTGCCTTTTACCCAAAACCCCACTGACTGGACACCCTGGAACAAACGCAGACTGGAAGAATGCTAAAGCACTGCCTGATCAGAAAGAATACTTTCTTTAAGCAAAGCACACTTTTTTAAGCCTGTTGCATTCTGAGTTCGTTCCAAGACGCAATCAGAACCCAGACTGAGGACCAATTGGAGGCTTTCTCTTAGAGACTGCAGTTGTCCTCAAGAACATAGCCGCGCGGAGATGTTTCATCGCGCAAAACTCATGGACCCTGGACCCACATTGATGACCCGTGCAGGTCCGTCTGTCACCACGGCATATGATGTTTTTGTTCAATGGACCTTTCGGGCATACCCCAGCTCTACAACGCCCCATTTGACATCAAGCATATTCAAAATATTCAAACACGTTTTAGGTACACCTGAACAATCTCCTATGCCTGATCCAACAATGTTTCAGGTCTGGAAAGATTTTTTTCACAAAGAAGCGATTTCGTTCTCGATGGGGTCGATGTGGTCAATGCGTGCTCATCGAAATGTGCTCAACTGCGACAGAAACTTTATGAAGCTGTGCGATGCTGTGCTGCTCTGCTGGGTGAAGTGTTTCAGCCGCAGTCTTTGGAACAGTGGCAGGACAAGGGGCGAACGACTCTGTAAGTTAGTCCGAACTTAGCTCGGCTCTAAGTGTGTTTTCTGGATCTTGTTTGCTTTTTGTGTTGCCTGGGGTGTCCCTGGCCAAAGACAAAGAGGATGGTTTATTATACTAGAAATATTCTTACTATCAGAAAAATCAAGCAAACCCATGATGACTATAAAGTAAACAATTTAGCTCAAATATCCCTTGGGTTTCAGGTACCGCGCAGCCTGTGCACTGCCAGGACCCAAGAACACTAAATGATCTGGTCGTTTTTTCAAGGTTCTGTGTCAGAATGTGACCGAATCATCCCATGTTTTACAAAAAAGACAATGGTTTGCTATCCTTCAATTTTCTTCAAAATATATGTTATTTGTATGTCGCAATGGCTGGATGAAGCGCGCTTCAAAACCACAGTGCCGTCGCTGGACGTCAATTGGCACAGTGAATTTTTGACATGACACTAGGCCCAGATTGTCAGCTTAGCAGCTTAAGAGCAGCTTGGAACTCAGGCAATCGAATCTTCCTTCAGGGCCCTCAAGGCCCTCAAGGCCCTCAAGGCTCAGGGAAGCAATCGAATCTTCTCAAGGTTCACTGTGGTTGCGAGGCCCATTTGAGGCAACCCCAGATTCCTAAGCAGATTCCTTCCGATTACAAGCGACACTCTTGACACTATTGACACTCCTTGATGCCTGTGTTGCCTTGCCTTCGCCCTCTGTGGCAGTTCTGGCAAAGCTAGGGCGGAAAATGGACCATCTCAGCAAACTTCTCAAGGAGCTTAGCTCAATGAGCCATCCCAAAAAATGGATTCATCGCTGTGTAATCCCTATTTGGGATGATTCATATTGACCACCAACCACAGCGCCCATGTCGTCGTAAAGAGTCATGAACTGAGCGAGCTGAGATTCAGTGCTTGACTCGGGCAGAAGATGACAGAAGTAAACAACCGGGGGAAGGCCAGCTGAAAAGAAACCGATGAAGTACGCTGCCGCAACTTCTGTGACTTTTTAAGTTTTAGTTTATTTAATGGCTCATGTTCCTTAGAGTTTTGCTTGCAGAGCTTTTGTGGTCTATGTGATAATTCTGGTTGGCATCGGGGTTCAGAACCCATTTCTGTCAGCAATTGAGCGCAATCGTCACTCATAACCAGATTTAGTCAGCAATCGCTCATATTTGTCATGATGGCAAAGCCCCACGTCATCGTGGCAAAGCGCCATGTGGCCACTGAAACTGACCGTAGGCCCTTGTTTAATGCAGCCTGTGCTGCGTGTGGCTGGCCAGAAAATGTAAAGCGCCCAAAGAAGGCAGCGAGAAACTGTGAAAAGGTTGAGAGACATGCTGCTGTCACTGCAGTCACTGTTTAGTCAAAATGTTTAGTCAGTCTTGAACTCTGCATTTTGCAATTGCCGCATCTCCAGGGGTCAAAGGCTTGCGGCTCAAAAACGTTCGAAAACTCTCGAAAACCTAACTTGCAACCGGATTCATAACCAGATTCATCAAACTCTAAGGCTGCAAAATGCGCCTGCCGTGCAATGCAATTCTAAAGGAGTCACATCGGAAAGTTCCTTTGCGCAGTCGCTGCCATCTTCTCTACGTGGGACGATCGGCGACATGTACAAGGACGCTAAAGTGTCTTTGAGACACACAGAATACTGCAAAAGAAAACCTCCAAGTGCGGAATGAAAACTGAAAGTAGGGAAATGCTTGAAAGCTTTGCAACTTTGTTCTGCGCAGGGGCTGAGTCTACAATTCAATGGCTTTGCAAAACCTCACGTTTGAGGGGTTACTGACGTTTACCGATCACAGATCACTATGCAAACACAACTGCTCAACACAATTCTGGTCGAAGCATGAAGGAACAGTCTTGCAGGTTCTGCTTGAAAGACGCCCACCACGGCCTGATGATACTTGAGCTGTTTGAGTTGTTAAGTTTCCCATGCAAACATCATCCAACCGTTTGAGCGCACTCCAATAACCACCTGAAGGCGATGTTTATAACACCTTTGCCGATGGCTTTGCCAACGGCTTCTCCGGTTCCTGTGAAACTCTGGAATCCTGGTAGGTCATGGTAGGTCACAGCGCATGGCTTCGAAAAAAAACGACTTGCGATACGAAAACCCGCTGAATCACCAACTGAACGTTGGCTGTGAGATGCATCTAGCGCCAAATTGGTTGGGAAACCATGGCACACACACACACACAACTGCTCAATGATGCCCAATGCAATTCTGGCTCAAGTGCCAAAGTAGTCGTTCTGCAGGTCTTGTTTTGCCATACTTTGGGGTCATTCCAAGGCCTTCATACACTGGAGTCATGGTCGGCCATGGTTGCTACAGTTGACACCTGCGTTTAACCTCAAATCTGAGAGGTTGAAATACCCCACTACATCTCACTATCTTCGTGCTTTGGCGAACATAGATTGGCTTTGCAACTTTGCAGAATGTGAGGCTGACTTTACAATGAAAAACAGCTATGTAACGTACCGAGCACTGATTTCGCTCACTGCCAGTCGTGGCAACTGGGAAGGCCACAGCTTGTACCCCTCCGATCCTGTCTGTGGCCAAGTGCAAGTGCAACAACATTAAACAGAAATCCCATCCGCATCGCAGCCAACATCAGCCAACGCACCAGGTGGGGAGAAAAAGTCGAGGTCATCTTGGGGGGATACAGCTGTAAGCCATGCTGTAAGCGACGTTCAGGCTTCAGTTTCTTTGAGCACGCAGCAATGTGTCGGCAAGAACGAAATGCTGTCAAAAAGACGACGTGTCCTTAAAGGGATTTTGGACTGAGGTATGTCACTGGAATGAAAGGAAATAAGCTAAATAAACCTCATGAGAGTTTGCCCAACAAGTGTAACCACATTGTGATGGAAGATGATGTACAGAATTCTGCAGATATGTCAAACAAGGAGAGTGAACCAAGTGTACCTCTGACAGGGCCCTAGCCGTGAAGGGCCATGCCTTCCGGTGTAGAGAGAGTGGCTCAGTGACTCAGTGACTCGTCCTTATCCGAAAACGGGCCTGAGCTTCTGCTGTGGGACTGTCAAAAACCTCTGGAGAGTACGGTTGCCGTTGCGTTCATGGCTTCGGTGAAAGACATATGTTGACCGGCAAAACGCATGACCAGGCTTCATGTGATGTTATACCACATGTCCAGAGCTACTCAGCAGCTACTCCCCGAGCTGCTCTAAATCATCACCAACCCTCGCAGCCAGAAATATGAACGCCGTGAAAGCCTGTGCCAATGCAAGTCTGAGCTGAGCAGCATGCAAAGATCTCTGCTTTCATGGATCTGCTTGGGAAAACCAAACTGTGGTTGCGGATGTGGATGAGGGACAAACTTAGGGGGCTTGTGAAAGAAACCGAAGAAACCGAAGAAACATGGGAATCTGATATCACTGATATCACCATGTACACCGCTGAGAGTGCGAGTTCCAGAAAACTTGACTGATGAAAGTTGTGGCCTCAAGGAATCGTTTCGAAAGTTATGAAAGCCATTGGCCACCGCGTTCACCTCGTGCTATGTTCATGCCTCATTCGAGCCAAACCCACCACGGCCTGATGATACTTGAGCTGTTTGAGTTGTTAAGTTTCCCATGCAAACATCATCCAACCGATCCAACCGTTTGAGCGCACTCCAATAACCACCTGAAGGCGATGCTTAAGATCGCAAAGCGACATTTGCCGACACCTTTGGTCATATGAAATCTGAGGGGTTCAAATACCACGAATTTATAAGTTTAAGATGTTGGTTCATGAAATTGTTTGAGATTTTGGGGTGGGTTGAAAGAGCTTTGCCAAAGTGTGGAAATTGTATTCAAAATCGGTCCAGAGTTTCTTACTTTGGTGCACAGCTCTGCAGACATGCTACTCCTGACGACAAGCTGACAACAGGCTCACAACAAGCTGGGAAGCATGAGATCTTCCAGGTTGATGCTATGGCAGCATCGACGAAGATGAGATCTTGTCGAAGCAGTTGCTGGATTCGTTGCGTTTTGTCACGGTGGGCAGGAAATTCCTTGCGAGAAAGGAAACTGCTTCGATTCCATTGCCGCCATCGCCGCAGTTGATTCAATGGATGCTGGACTTTCGGATGAAAAATGTTCTGGCTGCACTGCACTGGCTGCATTGCAGGAGTGCCGGACAGGCGCAGCCAAAGCGGCCTGGCACATGCGATCTCACATTCGACAGGATCAGAAACTGCAGTCACCGGGGTGAGTCTGGCGTTGCCATGTGTTTCTAAAGGGCAATGTCAATCAACTCCAATTGCTTAAACATGCCTAAACATATGCCAATTGCTTAAACGTTCTGAACCCCATTCCTCGCATTTCCTCACTTCTATCTTCACCGTCTTCGAAGTCTTCATCCTGATGGCTTCGGCGCACGAAGCGAACAGCTTGAACCTACAGGCAACAAGAAGTAACAAGTGAAACACAAGTCACACACTTTGGGAGATGAAGCTTTATAAAGTCCCTAGACAACTTGGCCACAAATGCCACTCAAGGATCCGAAAAAGTTCACATCTGTTTCTGTTTTAGCCGCGCAATGCGCGCACAGAAGTGGCGAAGTGCCCAGGAGGGACATTGCAGAGGCCATTGCTAAGATGGCATCCGTCAAATCACTGCAACTTGTGCAAGGCATATGAGCAAACCCTATGTCACCAATGACCCTGTGAAAAATGGAGAACCGAACTCCACTGGCCGTCGCAGTTTTCAGAAACTGGCGTGGAACGCGCAACACCTCGGAATGTCCTCGGAATGTCTTGGCCTTGGAAGCTGAAAAAGTCTGTTGGACCATGACTTCACGTTGCTATTGTCAAGCCCTGTCAAGCTGACACGGTGCAAGAGGTGTAAAAGTTCGCATAGTGCCTGTCAACACTTCAAGGCAACAACCGCATGATCACTTGCAGGAGCAGAAATTAGTTCAGCCCTTCCTGGAAGGGTTCGACTTAGGAAGCTTTCTGCATTGAAGGGCCCTGTTTTCTCAAGATCACACAGGGCTTCCGTGGGTTTCTCAGATTTTTGCACTACAACTAGGACAGCACATGTGATGAGGCGGAATGAGAGTGGGCACAAGGGGCAAAAGAAACGAAATGAATCCTTGCCCTTCGGTGAGACACCAAACGAGCCTTTGGAACGCTGCTTAAACTATAGGTCCTTCTAGAGCCGAAGAGTTTCAGCACGTAAAACGAAGAAAACCGAGCCTATAAAACAACATGAGATCCACTCAAAGTGGGTTGCACTGTGGCACTGCCAAGCCGGGCTGAGGCGGGTTGAGACACCGGATCCGACGCAATAAACCCATGGCAACTCCCATGGACGAACCACACGGCCTAACGAATGGAAGCATCTCAGCAGTTTCTACATTGCCAGTTTTGTGGAGTTTGTGGGGGATTTGCCGGCAACAATTTGCTGCCTGAGTTTTCTGGCGCTGTGCTATGCTTAGAGGAACGCTTTGTCGTGCTCGCAGATTTGCTGAACTTTGATGACCAAGAATTCACTTTGTTATGCGTTCGCTAGCTATGAGCCCTATGTCTCTGGCTATTGCTGCGTGACTGTGAAATCTGTGAAACACTGTTTGCGGTAGTTCAGTTTCACCTTGTCATGGACGGTGAGCCCCCAATTTGCATGCGATCTTGGTTTGATCGATGGTGTGTGGACATCTCGGCACGTCTGATCGACAAAAAATCACAGAACTTATCTGAATCAACCTGGTTGGACTCCTGGTTGGACTCCTGGTTGGACTCCTGGTTGGACTCCTGGTTGGACTCCTGGTTGGACCTGGTCCTTCTGAAAGAGAACGCCCCTTGCAGAGCTCTGCAGAAGTCTCAAGAGCCGCAAAATCCTCGCGTCCGAAGTGCTTGGCCACTTGTGGCAAATGGGCGCGCTTCGCTGTTAGCTAGGATGACACGATATCCACTGAACTGTGTTTCAAATCATGTGCATCAATTCATGTTCCAACAGTTTTGGCCAAATGCCTCGAATACTGTATTCTTTGCATTCTTTGCATGGTCACTTAGTCATTTAAATCAATTTCAGAATTACCTGTTGCCCTTTTTTTCTTTGGGCCATCCATGAAGTCCATGTGAAGTCCATGTGAAGTCCATGTGAAGTCGAAGGTCGGCGTCAGAGCAAGTTGCCAGATGTTGCTTCCAATATGAAGATGTGGTGACTACCGGGCTCCCGTGACTTCAGCTTTGGAGCGCCCAGGTGGATACGGAGAGGTTCCGTGTTGTGAAAACGTGGAGCAAAAGAAGTTCCAACGCCGAATTCTTCAGACCGCTCCGACCTGCTTGACCTGTCAGAGACACGGTGCCATGACACGCACACGGTCCAACATGGTCCAACTCCGTCTGCGGTCTCAACACCGTAACTGTGACCGGTCTCTCCGGTCTCTCCGGTCTCTCCGGTCTGAGATTTTTGTTAAGAGCATTTTTGTTGAGTATTTCTTTGTGTCACAGTGTCCATCAGTGTCCTAACCCCATCTGCCGCATGATCCATGATCCGCTTCCGAGAAGCTCTGGCTCCGTTGCCAACTTGCTACTTGCTCTAGCACTATGTTTACAATGGTTTTACAATGACCATCAAAGACTTGAAGGCTAAAGCTTCGTAAGTTGCTAAACTGGGCCAACATCTCTGTTGAAGGTCAGAAACATAGATGTGGTAGATGTGGTAGATGTGGTAGATGTGGTAAAAGGCTTCAAAGCATTGCATGGCGAATCAACTTTGGGGCTGATCTGGCAGACACAAATGGAAGCCAACGAGTTAAAAGATTTAAAAGACTTGGTCAGCCTGGTCAACGCCATCTGACCAAGCATCGTCCACGAAATAGAGCGCCCAAACACACCGCAATGGGCGCATCTTTGTTCATCTCCTTGGAATGTTGTTTGGGTGCTCTATCATCTTTATCTGAGTCTATCCTTTTCCTTCCGTTTGCCCCTTTTGTTTCCTTTGTAACACTTTGCTTTTTGTTATTTTTGTCAAACTTTCCTTTGTAACATTTTTTCAAGTCTTTCAAGCGCCAGGTCAAACGAAGCGTTGTTCTTCCAGGATTCATTTGACCAATCTGAAGCTGTGAGAGCTGAATCTGGAGGATCAGGGCCCACGGCTTAGCAAGACCCATGTTTTTTCAAAAACTTCACACACGATTTGATTCATTTGAAATAAATTGAAAAACATTTGATTCATCTGATTTCCTTGATTTAAAAAATCCCATCCTGCACTGCTCTGCACACTTCCTGAAAACTTCGGAAGTTCCTCACTCTTCGTGTCACACTGCTCTAACTGAGCACAGAACATCCTGCAAGTCGGTCCTGTTTGTCGGTCCTCTGCTCGACATCTGCTCGACATCTCGACATCGCGACTGTTCGGCTCAGCACTGAGATGTCAGGCCGCACCTCGCACCTCGCACCTCACCTGTCCCTGGTGACTTTCCGACCCGAGCACTTCAAGCTCAACTCACAAGCCAAAGGAGCGAACAAAGGAGCGAATGTGTTGAACATGGAAATTTGATGAACACGTTTTGTGAATGATAACAAAGGAGCGACTTTGTTGAAGCAGAAAGGTCCGAAGGTTGAACTTGCTTGGGATCCCCATCTGCAGAGAATATGAACTTGACATGTTTGGGCACCCCTGAGGGAAAATTGCTTAGGGCCTAAGGGAACATATCCGATTTGTGTTACAATTTGGATGTTCTCACAGATTCGTTCAGCGATCGGGCCGCATGACACCCTCAGAACGGCTCAAAGCTCTGACCGCACAGCGCACCACGACAGCCACGACTTAGGAGAATGGCATGGCACTTGCAGCGTGCTGGATTCACCTGGTGCAGGTTCCAGAGAAGGTACAGAAGGTACAGAAGGTACAGAAGGTACAGAAGGTACTGTCTGCATCACAAGACTTGCAAAGGGCAAAATGTGTCCACGCTGAAGGTTCTAATGGTTCTATTTCTGAAGGGTCCCCAGCCCAAGGCCCAAGGGACAAGTCCAAGGACAGCCGTGGGATGTAGAGCGGCCAAGCTTGAAATTCCACTCGCCATATCTCGCCCAGTTCCCTGGCTTTGTTAACCATTCAATTAAGTTCAAGCATAAACCGCGGACGACTGGAGTGTCCTGTCCCCAAAATGCACCACGGTTTGTCAGGCACGCACAGAAGTGGCGAAGTGCCCAGGAGGGACATTGCAGAGGCCATTGCTAAGATGGCATCCGTCAAATCACTGCAACTTGCGCAAGGCATATGAGCAAACCCTATGTCACCAATGACCCTGTTAAAAATGGAGGACCGAACTCCACTGGCCGTCGCAGTTTTCAGAAACTGGCGCGGAATGCGCAACACCTCGGAATGTCCTCGGAATGTCTTGGCCTTGGAAGCTGAAAAAGTCTGTTGGGCCATGACTTCACTTTGCTATTGTCAAGCCCTGTCAAGTTGACACGGTGCAAGAGGTGTAAAAGTTCGCATAGTGCCTGTCAACACTTCAAGGCAACAACCGCATGATCACTTGCAGGAGCAGAAATTAGTTCAGCCCTTCCTGGAAGGGTTCGACTTAGGAAGGTTTCTGCCTTGAAGGGCCCTGTTTTCTCAACTTCACACAGGGCTTCCGTGGGTTTCTCAGATTTTTGCACTACAACTAGGACAGCACATGTGATGAGGCGGAATGAGAGTGGGCACAAGGGGCAAAAGAAACGAAATGAATCCTTGCCCTTCGGTGAGATACCGAACGAGTCTTTGGAACGCTGCTTAAACTATAGGTCCTTCTAGAGCCGAAGAGTTTGAGCCGTGAAACACGCCATAAAATACGTAAAACCGAGCCTATACAATACGGGGAGATCCACTCAAAGTGGGTTGCGCTGCGGCACTGCTAAGCCGGCGGGCTGAGCGGATTTTGCGAAGATTCAACAACATGTCATGTTGTGTAACATGTTGGGTAACATCTGTAACATGTCTGTAACATGTATATTATTACGATATGCTTTGCGCATCACAGCCCGGAGCACGAGAAGAGCAACTGCAGGCGCCCGCAACTTCCACTGGGGCTGAAGCTGTCCGACAGCAAGGACTTCAACATTCCGAGGTTGATTAAAACATTTGGTGATGTGATTTTCTTAACATTCTTAGGCACACCATTGCAATCAGACTCTCTGAGTCTCGGTCGCACATCTGAGGTCTTCCAAATACTTGTCTTCAAATCACAATTGCAAACTGTCAATGGCTCTAGTGGCCATGCTAAAGAAGTTTACAATGGTCTCGAAGCTCACTATTCTACACACTTCGGCTGGGAAAATGGGCCCGTGCACACAATGACCTGCATTCCGATGCATTTTCCGATGCATTTTCTGCATTCCAACTGCACCAGGTCAGTCTTGCAGTTGGTCCAGTTGGTCCTGCCCAGGATTTATTGCCGCAACTTTGCCACTGCCGATTACCAGCTATTTGGGCAGATGCAGCTTCAAGAGGGTGCACTGGATGCATTGGGTGCACTCCCAAACAGCATTCAAGTTGATTGCTTGCCTTCAGAATACCGAAGGTGGCAACGAAGCTTTGGAAAGTGCAAGATTTATGGGCCTAGGTGGCATGGTCGACAGGCCGTATCGACACAAAGCCACTGCTTGAATGGCAGTAATGGCCAGCTGCTCGAGATGGTAAAATGTTTTTCTTCATGGTTTCTTCATCCATCGGCTGTGCCCTGGGCACACCTTGCTTCACGGTTTTCACATATCCGCTGGCCACGACTCCTGCTTGGATGACTTGGATGAGATACGACATATAAAGAGATGCCACATGTTAGGCTCAAACCGAGCGCGAAACCAACCATAGATGCGTTGAGTATGCTCGCACTTGCTCTTTCACTGCGTGACACTCTGCACAGCCGAAAGGCATCGTCAGTCCATAGCGGCGATTAAGCCAATGTACTGCTGCTCTTTGCATGAATTGATAGACAGAGGAGCTGACAAAAAAGCCGAAGCTCCAGTAGTTGTTTTAGTCGAACCCTAGATGTTTTGCGTTGCGACAAGACCAGCATTCATGTTCACTGATTGAATTCAATGGACACAGGAGAACCATTCCGAAGGACGTGGCAAAAGCTAGGGACACAGCGGGATAAACACGAGTTTGGAAAGTGCATCAAAGATATCAAGGTGCCTATCCCAGCGTCTGGCAGCGCAATTTGTTCTCGATACAAAAATTCAGATGTAGATGTTCACACAGAGGCGCTACACAGGTGTCAAGGACTGGCAGCAACGTGTCAAGTACCGTGGTCTCTGCATCTCCAAAGGCAATCACTGCTCCTTCACAAGAAACCTGTTCATCGGCTCTACGCAAATCAAGTATCAGTCCAAATCAATAATCAGTTTGTTGGTTATCACGTTGCAGAAAGTCCTGCGATTTGGCATGACAAGTGCAAAGGTTCCAATGCAAAGGCGTTGGACCGATTGTTGGATGCCAACATTGCGATTGACCACATGCTATGCAAGTCAGCCCGCCGAATGGGACCTATTTGAGGTTTGGCCAAAACAGGAACCTTAAAGTACAAGAAGTGTTTTCAAAAACTTAACATGAATTTCAAACTAACAGCATCTGAAATGCAGAAAATTGCGGATCTTGTATAGGTTGACATTTGATGTCGCATGCAATGTTAAAATTATGTTGCGTTGCTTTCAACGACTTTTTGTTTCCCATGATTCAAGCCCTATTCTCCAATGTTCTCCACCGATCACTGTGCAGTCTGCGTTCTGCTGCGAGCCCAGAATGGACATGATGCACCTGGCGCACCTGTCATGTACTGGTTTTAAAAAACGAACCATTCAAAAAGTTTGACAATGTTTGACAGTGTTTGACAATGTCCAAAGTTGTTGTAGATTTGCGATAATTACCAAAGCTGTTGTCTCACTGTTTATGTTTGCTCATTGTTCAAGGTGCTGGCAAACCATCACACAGTCTTTTTGTTCGCCATGTATCCTTGCTATACAGTTCCTTCATAGGGTCATGCTAATGTCAATGCCACTACAGTATATGCAACTTCAACGTTAGACTCACCGCTCAAGAAAAACAAAAACAATAACCTGCAAGGCTCTCCAAATTGCAGAAGATCTCTGCAAATTAAATGTGAATAGAATACGGTTACTGAATCATGAAAGGCCTGCAGGGTCATTCTTTGCAAGAAACAACAATCTTATGTCACACTGTTCCTAATTTGACCCTCAGCCAATAATATAGACATAGACAGCAAAATCATGCAATTTAACAAGATCTCTTGAGTTTTGGATAGTTTAAGGCTTCAGAGCCTTTTTGCTTTGAACAACAGGCGACTGTCTGACGGGTCCCCCTTGCGGCTCGCACCTTTTTGGTTCACAAGCTCCACAAATCCCACACTCCAACAGTGCCTAGTGCTCTAGTCATGCTATGCAAACCTGTCATGCCACATCTGTCACCTAGTCGAGCTAGTCGACCTAGTCGACCTAGTCGACCTAGTCATTCTCACAATGCTCGCGATGGTGACAGATGTGACAGATGTGACAGGGTGCGAGATGTGCCAAGACGAGACCAAAAGACTTCCGACACGTCCGACACTTCCTGGCCTTGCCGCTATGGCCAAGGCCTTGGCCAAGGTGGTTCAAGGCTCTGGGGTTATGTCGGTTACATGTCAGTTACGCCAAACAGCACAAAGGGTAGCAGAAATGGCACACCTTCGCAAAGTCAAGGGTAGCAAGGGGCACCAACAGTTTTCGGAGCTTTCAGCAATGTGAAGTTTGCAAGGGAGCATCACTGAATATGCCATTAGAGCACTGAGAAATTAACTTGTTTTGCGTGCTGCATGACAAATAACGACTGGTGCACGACATCATTGGCCTGCACTTGTCAATGTATGTCGGGTTATTCCTTCTCACGCAAAGCCTCACGGACTAACTTTGGCCCAGTGCTCTAACGAAGGTCCAAATCCCAAAGTGCTTTGACATGTGTTTTGACGTGTGTCATCACTGTGTCACTGTGTCATCAGAGTGTCATCTTGGTGGGTTTTCTTGGTTTGTTCGAGCCCAGGGCTCTGCCAAGCAATCAATGGCAACTCAAATGAGTCAAGCAATGCAAACGCAGCCGGAGTTGATTCAGATCGTCGCGCTTCAAAAGCTTGGATTAACATTTTAACACGGTGGCATTGAATCATCCTCGACATATTGATCATCCTCTGAGAATCGGGTGTAGTTTGGAATTGGAACATCCTCCGGGAAACGGGCGTGGCTACGACCGCTACGACCTGCGAATTGAAAGCAGGGTCGGGTTGGAGCAATTGGCTGCAGGATGCAGGCCTTGCAGCATCTTCGAGCCGATGTGAAAAAATCACGATCCATCAACAGCACACGAAGTGCACGGAGCTTGGCGTATTTCGTCAGCTGTAACTAAGTGGGAGAGCAGGCCCCAGAGTTTAGCATGAGTATCATGAGTCAACGGTTGCTGAAAATAAGAAAAATGAGAAATCAATGTATCCTCGAACTCATCGAAGATGTCGGAACTATGTCGCAACTATGTCGGAACTATGTCGGAACTGAAAGGCTTGCGCAGCATGCATTGAGTTTGCGATTTGCCTGGCCTGTTCAAGGCCCTGGCACGACTCAGGCGGCAGCTGATCAGAAGCAAGCCTCGTTCACCAAGCTCATCGAGCACATCGCATGCGCCGCATGCTGACCCTCTTTGAATTTCCAGGTGCACACGTCCCTTTTCATTTGCACATTTCTCAAATTTCTCAATTGAATTCAATCCATCCATTTGAATTCAATTAAATTCCGTTTGTATCAGATGCATCTTGTGGGAATTTATCATTTCAGCGGCTCAACCTGACTCAACCTGACTCAACCTGACTCAACCTTGCTCATGAGCAAACTACTCTCTTAAGCTCGGGCGCGGGCCATCCCAGCTGTGCCCAACTACAGCTGTACCTCGTCCACAGGCAGCGCATCTCAAAGAGCAATGGAAATCGCTGGGCGATCAAAGGCCTCTCTTTTCTATGAGTGCGCCGATGCTATCCGATGCTTACAAATCAAGCGTTGCCCTGCTGATTAGCCTTCGGATGCTCCATTACCTTGCAAGATTTGCTGAAATCGATTTGGAATTCCACACTGGCATAGTGGGTTAGCTTCTGTGGCTTCTGTTCTCCATCTGGCCACAGAGAACAAGTCAGCGTTTTGTCAGAGATCCACATTGAACAAGCTCTTGGAAATCTTGATCTCTGATTTCTAGCAGAAGAATCATGTCTTTGATTCCAGACTTGAAGTCGCGCAAGTGGCCTGACGCTACTGGAATCAAATGACGTTACTATTATCACTCGTTCCCTGGAAGATCGCGCCGGAGCGGCCCAGGCATTCTGCGAGTGCGGGCAACTACTTTCCGTGTGGTCGGTGCACTAAATTGAGTCGGACTGAAGGGCACCCCACGCAACGTACCCAAACATGGCAAACGGCATGGCAAACGGCATGGCAAACGGCATGGCAAAGGAGCTCATGCGCTGTATGCGCTTTGTGCGCTGTATAGTTCCCTGACCGGCCACAGGCTCAGGGGCTCTTCGCTCTGAAAGGTGCAACGCAGGAAAGTCTCCGAATCTCGAAACGAAAGTGCCATGTAATTCCTAGCGGAATTGGAACTGTCAGGCGTGCTGTTCAAAAGACCAAGGGAACGACAGGGTGAACTACAGGCCATGTTCAATGGGCAAACAAAACATATGCATCGAGGTGCTGCGACATGGCCAAACTATGACATCGGCCAATTTTTCTTGCCAAAGCTCATGTTGACCTCTGACAGATCTTGGGCGGCTTTGTGCGCATCTTTTGGTACATTGAATAGCGTGGAAGTGCAGAAGTTGTGTGCACTTAGTGCACTTTACATAAACCTTGCATCACAATGCCTATGCTTTGCAAAATGCTTAAACATCTTAAACTTATACTTTGTAACAAATGTAACGTTCATGTAACGTGCTTGATGTGCATGTTACATCACTCCAGGTGTGGGCCTTCTAGGTGATCACTTGATATCACTCGCCTCTCTATGGGCTGGATGCTGGATGGGCTCAAGACACCAAGGAATTTCTCATCGGGGGATTGGAAGGAGATGGGACTGGCATGGCCACGAATGGCCCCCGCTGGGAACCCCACTTACGGACAGGGAAAAGTGGAGTGAAAGCGGGGTGAAAAATGTGAAAAGATTGAAGATTTCAAATGATTTCAATGTGGTCGTTTGTTTTACAGCCAATGGCACTTGCATTGAGATCATTGAGGATTTCCAACCGCTTGATCCACCTTCTGAAACTCTTCCAGTGTTTCCCCCCTTTCCACCATTCGTTCCACCATTTCTGCGCTAAAGTTGGAAAATCACAGATGGGAGCAACAAGCACCGAACCAAGGCCACAAGGAATGGGAGCTAAGACTACTTGCACTCTTTGAAACCTAAAAACATCACGGCTACACCAGAATGGACGTTGACGCGCAAGCCAAGCGATGCAACGGTGACCAGACTCAACGTGTGTACCTTGGGTCCTTTGCGCCGAGTGCGTCTGGGGCCGCATGTCTGCGAGAATCTTCATCCACCCCGGTCCCTCGATGAACACTAACGAAGTCACCGCCTAAAAGATCCTAAAAGACTATTGTCTAAGCATGAACAGCCGATCGATCCGATCGATCTCAATCCGATAGTCTGTATACAAGGGGGACATGACAGGCATGACAGGCATGATGGGCATGATGGGCATGAGTTCCCTTTGTCAACACCTTGGCCTGAGGACATGTGAGGCATGATGACATCGCAACAGTTGAACAAAGTCCACGGGTCAAGATTTCACGGAAATTCACGGAATTCAACGGCCCAAAGGACACAAGATACTCTGGCACTTCCTGCGCACCAGAACTGCAAATTGGAAAGATCTGACACGACAAAAAAATGCAGTTCCTTAGAACGGTGGATAAACCTGCTCCAATCAGAAATCAAAGGCTTGAACATGCTGGTGTTTTGGCCTTCCGCGTAGTAAATGCTTAGGCCGAATTCTTACACAACCTTACGCAGCTTGCCGATTTGCTTACACAGGGCTTGCTATGACTTTTGTAAAGAATTTAAGACATAAAGGTATTTGTCAGACGCTGTGTATTTGAAGGGCTCACATCATGACGCTGGACAAAACATCGGTACTGCCTTTGATCCGAACCCGACAGCTGTTGGTATCCAATGAGCAAAGATTTCAGGCATTTCAGACATCATCACATGAGCTGTTCAAAGATAAACAGATGGGCCATATATGGACCGTACGCCGATGCCGCATCACTTTGCTTGGGCCAAACTTTAAGGGTTCCTTACACAAATTTTACTCCAGAATTTCGCAAGATCCTCACATCCTGGAGCCGTTCCTTTCCCGAGTTGTATTGGCTTTGGAGCAATTTGGTGCCGCGAAGGTCTTCAAAGTTGAAAACAGACCTGCATTAGCCAAAGTCTACAAAAGCTAATGGCCCGAGAACTGCACACAGCGACATGACATGCACACCCTGCGCGACATGAGCAGTAAGGAACTTCATCTAAACGCAAGCAGGTGGTGTGGAAGCTGGCTCTAAACCCCGTAAGAAGATGCAAACATCTGACAGACGTTGTGGAAGGCTCCGTCAAATCAACATCTTGCACATTTTGCCACGGAGGCTGTGCTGGCTGCTGGCTGTGCTTAGAGAAGGGTATCACTGGGCTCAGAGACTTGACCCACTTGACCCACTTGACCCACTTGACTTGACGTTGTCATTGACGTTGTCATTGACGTCACTCGCTCGGTGTTTTCAACTCACGCCTTAATGCTTTCAGTTGCCCGCTGCACGTCCCCGTAACCCAACACTTTCTAGGAATGTGCGCCCGGGCTCCGGTAAGACCAGTCGGGCACACACTGGCAAGGGCGCAAGCACAAATTGACCCAAAATCCACGTAAGTAGCAAGATTCATTGAGTCTGTGGTAAACTGCTCACTCCAAATCTTTTCATTGTAGAAATCCGGCAGAAAATGAACGCTCTTTAGATTGCAGATCTGTAAACAACATGCAAAGCGGCAGAAAATTGTCTCGGAGTTTATGAAGTTTGTCTCACTTTGGAAACGAAATCATTTTGTCGCAGCTCGAGAGAGCGGCATGGAGTTGCTCCTGTCGAAAAATCTCGGCATCGCGCCAACACCTGGCAGCTTTTCACAGCTCAGAGCTTATCATCGGCTAATCAAATCTAAATCTCGGCTCTATCAGATCTATCGGATCTATCGGCTCTACGTGCCCTGCTTGCCCTGCTTGCCCTGCTTGCCCTGCTTGCCCTGCTTGCCCTGCTTGCACTCGTGCTGATCTGGCGCTTCTGTGCAGAGAAAGGCTGCTCTGCAAAAACACGCGACGATGATAACCAAGGTACAGTATGTAGAGCGCACAAATGGCACTCTCGTTTGCTATCAACAAACAAGGTTTTGCACAATCTTACATGTTTATACATTCTTTGGAGGCAAAGGTTGTGGGCAAGACTTAGCAAGTTTGTTAATTTTTCGCAAATTTGTGGTTTTTAAACCTGCTTGGTTGAAGTAGTTAGCTCCTGAGAACAACGGTTAGCAGGTTAGAGAAGACATATATGAGGCTGGCATGGGCATGGGCAGCATGGCTAAATCGCTGAAGAGCTTTGGGAGACGAGCCTACATAGTTTGAACGTTTTGAACTGTTACGAAAGGCATCTGGAAAACCCGTCGCAAAAACTTGCCACTACGGCCACTACGGCCACTCTGTGAGACCGGCAAAATCTTATCCGGAGCAACATGCCGAGACAATTTGGTGACATTTTGGGGGCATCCCAAGCATGCGTGGGCAAAACAGCAACACCACCAAAGACATAAACTGTTCACATCTACTCACTAACCCCACAAAGGCCACAAAGCTCAAAAAATGCTGATTGGCGTAGCTGTCCACGTGTTGCAGCCGACAATGGGCGCAAACAACGCAGGAAGCTCTCCCAACATGGAAGAAATTGGACAAATCTCGTGGCCAAATCATTGCCGAAGCGTTTAGCTCGACTGCTGTGTCGAAACGAGTATTTTCCGAACACATTTCCGAATCTGCGCCACAGTTTTCAATTTGCATCATGTATGAAGAGAAAAAACAAATTGACCTGTTTTTTTGGCCCAGAAGGAGACATTCACAGGGTTGGGTTTGAACATGTCCGCAATCAAATTCACTCTAATCTTAACATATTGCAATCTGTATAACCAATTTAACACGAGATTCTGTTGTCTCCAACTTGCACTCGCAACGTGTTCAATGCATTGTAATCTGACAGTTCCCTTGCTCACGGGTTACGGAATATCTGAGGTCACAAGAGCTGGGAGGAACTCCGAACCGAACTCCTGGCAGCAGCTGTCCTCGCGCCAACAGCACGCAAATCCCCACACAAAGGCAACACAAAGTATGTAAAAAACAAAATATAATTCATTGCACTTCGCAATTTTTCCAAAAAATCACGAACCCGAATGCAGTCACGTAAAACATTTTTGCGAAACAAATTATGTCAACAGTTTTGTATATGTTTCCCCTGTTACCGTACCAGTGTAGAATGTGGAGCGTGGAATGGGGCGGGGTGCAGAGTGTGGAGTGTGAAGTGTAGTACAAACAGTGAAGTGGTGAATAGGGAATTTAGAATGTAAAGTGTGGAGTCTGGAATGTAGAGTGTGAAGTGGGGATTGTGGAGTGAGAAGTGTGGAGCGTAAAGTCTAAAGTGCAAGGTGTAAAGTGTAGAATGTGGAGCCAAGTGTAGAGTGTAAGGAATGGAGTGTGAAGTGTGGGGAGTGTAAAGTGCGGAATGTGGAACGTAAAGTGGGGAGTGGGGATGGGGATTGAAGAATATATAAAGTGTGGTGTGTGGAGTGTAAAGTGTGGACTTTGCGGTCTAGAGCGTCGGCGGTAAAGTGTAGAGCGTAAGGTGTGGAGCGCGCGGAGTGTGGATTTCTTGAGTGGGGAGTTGGGAGTGGGGATTGGGGAATGTAAAATGTGGAGTGTAGAGTGGGGATTGGGGAGCGTACAGTGTGGAGTGTGGAGTTTGACATTTAGGGTATGAAACACGGAGTGTGAAGTGTGGAGTGCCTGCGGAGTGTAGAGTGTAAAGGGCACACTGTAAAATGTAAAGTGAGGAGTGTAGAGTGTAGAGTGAGGGGTGTAAAGGGTTTGGGGCGTGGAGTGTGGAGTGTGGGCATTGTTGGATGCGGAGGCTGAAGTGTAGAGTGGGGAGAGGGAATTGGGGAATGTAGAGCGTGGAGTGGGGATTGGAGAATGTAAAGCGTGGAGCGTGACATGTAATGTTCCGTCCTGATTTGTGTGGCCCCCCCTCAAACGAATGCTATACCCTCTTTAAGTTGAATTTTTAAAAGCTGCTCCCCAGATCGAATAGGATCATATATATGTAAATAAGGATTTTATTTGGCGACAATTGAAACCTAATTCTGTAATTGTTTTTTGGCCCGTGAACTTGTAGCACTTCTAGTACTTGTAGTAGTGGCAGTGCTTGTAGTACGTGTAATACTTTTAGGGGGTGGGGTTCAGCATGTTGATTGTGTTACCTTTTGCACCTCAAGTTTTTTTAATTAAAGGTGTAGAAAAAGAAAGAAAGAGAGAGAGAGAGAGGGGAAGAGGAAGAGGAAAAGAAAGAGAAAGAGAAGGTTGCTTTTGTAAAAGGTTTTTCTTTCTTTTTTGGTTGCTTTTTGGCGCCAGGATCACCTCCGGAAAAGTTTCATGTAATTCCGAGCCCAGAAAACAAACCTACTAAAGCGAACTGGGCCCTCTCATGTTCCAGCGCCTTGGATTTTGTGGAAAAGTTGTTCGTTAATCAGGGCTTAATAAGCGATCTGATCCTTTTCGGACAGGCAGACATGCAAGATTTTTCCAAAGAATGTTTAAAACTGTTCCACGCAAACATTTTTTCTTGACAAAAAATGGTCTGCCATTTTTTTTGCCCCAATTGCGAAACTTCCAATCTAATCATGGGTTCTGAAGAATGTTGAAATTTCTATTTGTGTGTGCGCCCGCGAAGTGTAGAGTGTAAAGTGTGGAGTTGGGCTCGGGGGGTGGGGTGTAACATGTAAAGTGTAGAGTTTGGAATGCAAAATGTTGCGAGTGGAGTGTAAAGTGCGGAGTATAGAGTGTAAGTGTGGAGTGTGGAGTGTAAAGCGCGACTGTAAAGTTTAGATTAAGCCACTGCCATGGCATGTGGATGGTTCAAATGTATTTGGGCGTTTCAAATTTTGAAAGGTTTAGTCAACACTTTCAAGTTTGCGTGATGTTGAGGAACCTGTGCTGATCAAGTATGTTCAGCATATCTGCAACTTCACTGCGCAAACTGGGGTTGAGTGACAAGGTCCTGGCTGATGAAAATGGTTTTGGCTTTCTCCCCACCTGTCAGGTGAGGGTTGTTAGATTTTGTGTCAGCTGTCCCGCCCCCCCAGGATTAGAGCGGTCCCCGTCGGACCTCAACTGCAAGCGCTAGATCGCAGTGGTCTGCGCCGGACCCGGACAGCAAGCTAGCAAGCTCAGGAGCAGAATGTTCCCCGCTGGATTTCAACCACAAAGAATCTCCGAAGATATACCAAATAGAATGTCAGAAAGAATGTCAGAAGATATGCTAGATACATATGCCAAAACGAATATCAGATAGAATGTCAGAATTTATGCCAGAAAGAATGTCAGATAGAATGTCAGAATATATATGTATATATATATATATATATGATGCCATATATACTTCTAGATGGTATGTCAGAAACTATGTGCCAGGGTGGGGATCACTCGAAGAAAGTAATATTGTCATCCATTGCATTCATCCATTTATCAAGTCATCCATTTTTATCACACTGAACTCGGCCTTAGTCTTTGATTCATAAACTTTTGATGTTTCAAACTCAATGCTTGGCAGGGGAATGGGAATTCATGGGTTTTTGAATGGATGGATGGATTGATGAATAGATGGATGGATGGCAATGGATCACAGCATTTAGAGGTTTAATTTTTTACAGGTTTGGTCAGCACTTTCAAGTTTGATTGCTATAGGTGTTGAGGAACTTGTGCTGATGTTTTGCAAGTAGAAAGTATGTTCAGCATATCTGCAACTGGGGTTGAGTGGCAAAGTCCTGGACGTTTAGCATTCTGCATGTCTTGCTTAGCCTTTGAGTTAAAAACCGCCGACCCCGGACACGCCGCCACCACCACCACCACCAACAACCACAACAACAACCATCACCACCGCAACCACAACCACAACCAACAACAACAACCAACAACAAACAACAACAAAAAACGTTTCGGTCCTTTGTGGGCGCGCGCCGACGTGCTAACTTTCTATTCATATCTTCAGCCACGCGTTGTCATCTGACACTTTCCCAAATTTTCTGGGATCGCATCCAACTTGAGACATTCTGGCTTGCCGGTAGAAAGCCATGGCCTGCAACAGTGTTTCTAATCCGGGACAATCCAAGCTTTAATTTTTTTTGCATTGCCAAAGGAATTAAGTGTGACTGGGATGGCATCATGCGACCTGGGTGTGCATGTGCCGGAGAAGATCTTACTACGTAACAGCACGCGTGTGTGCAAGTGCCAGAGAAGATGTTACTACGTAACAGCACGCGTGTGTGCAAGTGCCAGAGAAGATGTTACTACGTAACAGCACGCGTGTGTGCAAGTGCCAGAGAAGATCTTACTACGTAACAGCACGCGTGTGTGCAAGTGCCAGAGAAGATGTTACTACGTAACAGCACGCGTGTGTGCAAGTGCCAGAGAAGATGTTACTACGTAACATCACGCGTGTGTGCAAGTGCCAAAGAAGATGTTACTACGTAACAGCACGCGTGTGTGCAAGTGCCAAAGAAGATGTTACTACGTAACATCACGCGTGTGTGCAAGTGCCAGAGAAGATGTTGTAACATCACGGGTGTGTGCATGTGCCGGAGAAGATCTTACTGCGTAACATCACGCGTGTGTGCATGTGCCCCCCCCAGCCCCCCCACCCCCCCTGTTCCCCACCCCAAAAATAATAACATGTCATGCGGGCACAACTTCTAACTAACGGGCACAACTTCTAACTGACGGGCACAACTTCTAACTGACGGGCACAACTTCTACCTAACGGGCACCACTTCTAACTGACGGGCACAACTTCTAATTGACGGGCACAACTTCAACTGACGGGCACCACTTCTAACTGACGGGCACAACTTCAACGTACCATCACGAAACACTCGCTACAGTGAGCGAAATGAGCATAAACACGCCCTGACAAGCAGTTTTACGCTGTCCCCCGTGCGCGCCGACAGCGGTCCGGAAGGAACAACAACAACCAACAACCACAACAACAACCATCACCACCACCACAACAACAACAACCACCACCACAACAACAACAACAAACAACAAACAACAAACAACAAACACCACACACACCAAACACCAAACACAACAACAACCACAACAACAACAACAACAACCACAACAACAACAACAACAACAACAACAACAAACTATGGCAGCTATTGAACTTTTTGGTTTGGGTAGACAAATCATTTCTTTTAATATATATTATATTTATATATGTATAGTGTGTGTGTGTGTGTGGGTGTGTGTGTGTGTGTGCGCGCGTGCGCGTGCGCGTGTGCGTGTGCGTGTGCGTGCGTGTGGAGTGTGAAGTGTGAAGTGTGAAGTGTGAAGTGTGAAGTAGAATGTGGAGCGGACTGTGCAACTTTCAAGGAAATACTGGCTATGGAATGCAGAGCCGGGAAGGAACATCACCAGATACTGCGCCTGCCACGTAGAATGGCGCGAAAGAGAAAGGTAGTATCGGATCTCGCACAGCCGTGCCAAGGCGGAAAACAGCAACTGCAAAAGTGTCCCAAATACTGCGCCTGCCACAAAAAATGACGTTCCACACGCAACGGATCTTCACCACATGCTGCGCCTTCCAGGCAAAAAACACGCAACTGCGCCTGCCACGCAACTTGACCATGCAAGTGTCCAAAGTGCTGTGGGCCTGGCACGAAAAAATGCAAGTCATCTTCTGAAAATCTGGCAAAAGTACCGTGCCTGTCACACAAAACGACTTTCGACACTTTTTCACACATGCAAAACTATGTTACACAATGTTTCAAACCTCCAAAAGCGATACCTTTTGCAGCAAACGCCATAGGTACGGCCAAGGGCCCTTCACTGCGGACAGCGGCGGACGGTTGCGAACAGGCGCGAAAGGGTGCGAATGGTTGCGAACGGCAAAGCAGCCTCTCAAGCGACCCGTCTCCACCCCCAGTCCCTCAATAAAATGAGAACCCTTCGATACGCATTTGGGAAAAAAGTTGTGAAATAACGAGCCTGCTGCAGCATGTAGCCAGTGAGCCAAAGACGTGACCTCTTCGTATGCCTGTTCTTTTTGTCTGACAACTTCGAGTGGTTCTTGCACAAAGGCAAAGAAGCCAGAAATGGATGAAACACCCCTCGGTAGTCATTTCGGACTGAAATATCTGCCTTGCTTCATCGTGCTTCAATGCTGTCAAGTGCTGCGCAAACATCCTGAAGCTGGCGAAAAGTTTGTATAAACATGTCCACATGGCCCGTGCCTCAGAAGCATCCACAAAGCCCTGGCAACATCGTGATGTTGTGCAACAAGGCTTGGGTGAGAGAAGCAAAGCAAAATATGAAAAATATGAGAAATTAAAATACAGCCAATGGTTTCAGAAGGGTCCCCGTTCCTGTCGCAAACAGAAGTAACGTACCAGGTTGTAACGAAAAGATGATATCAATTCCTTATCTCGAAGTAATTTATCTCTCTAGCATGAATTCCTTCGCACAAGCTCATCAACCAGCTTGGGCGAAAGCCAGAAGAACAACCAGCAGGCCGTGTGTCTGAAACATCAGAAGTATGTATGGTTTCCAGCGCGATTCGCAATTCCCGTTAAACTCATCGCCGCGATTGAAACGGTGTAAAACCCTTAGCAATCAAGCTTTCGGTACATGCGATCATGCGAGGCAATGCCCCAAGGACGCCAAACGTCAACGTTAGCGTCCTGCTATGGGGTCGTCTGTCAGATCTGGTCCTTTCTGTTCAATGGGTTCGATCTAACGTTGAAGGTGCGCTGCCAGAAGCTTGATCCATCACATCTGGCTGCTCTGCCTCCACATCAGACAAGTCTACACCTCGAAAGAAATCAGAGTCAGGACTCGTAATCCTGCCACCTTCGTGTGAACCTCGAGACAAACATGTGATGCGGGAAAACACAGGCTTTCGCACAATTCCATATGCCCAACATCCCAGGATGTGCGTGACACAGCGTGCTGCAGCACACCCTGCACCTTGGAACAATAGGACAAAGGTAGACAAATAGTAGTAGTAATATCAAGATTGGGCACGCACTGAACTGAGAGATCGCTGGTTGGCATGGGGATGAGATGCTTGCAGAGCTGACTGATAAGAGACTCAATTCACCGAAGGGCCCATTGAAAACGTAATTGGCTGAGCTCAAAATTAACTGATGAGATTGATTCATGAATTGAATTGACAGCTTTGGTGGGATTCTGACTTGAACACTGCTCGTTTTAATTGCCTTGGTTTGTGTTTCATGGTTTGCGACGCCGCTGCTACGTGAAGCCTACGCCACTACAATGACAGCCTACGCGGACTGATTCGTAACTTTGCTTGGGCCGTTTGCATCGTGCAAGTTTCGCCCTTGGACCTTGCTTCGTGAACGCGCAATCACCCAGGTTTTGCCACGTTACTCTGGAAACTAATCGTTGGAACAAAGACGGTCACAAGACAATACGTCACAATATCCCAACCCCTTGATTCATCCCAAAGAATCCAGATGTAAGGCTATGAAAACTGGCCTCGTGCCAAATCCTGTCGACCACTTCGCCGTTCAAGTCCTAGGGTTGGAGCAATGGATGGGAATTAACATGATCATAGAAACATCATAGAACTAAGTATGGTCGTGAATAAAGTCATGTGTAACACCTCTTGTTTGCATGCAAAGTCTTGCTGTGAGGTCCCTTGCATTGGTTTCTTCTGTGTGTTGACCTCTGACAAAGACTAAGCATGCAACTGTCCAAGAAAGAGCTACTTCCCAATTGAGCACAAAACCTGGCAGGTTGAAAACTCAAAGCCCTCCACGCCAAGTCATGCCCTGCAGGCATGCAGAACTTCCACCTAAAAAACATGTTGCGACATCATTAATCATCAGTGCTGCCGATTGTCACATCACTCCACATGCTAACTACTTTAAAACGCAAGTGCCAATCAAGTGTCAAAGACAAGCACCTCTGGATTGGGAAGCGCCGATCTGATACCTTCATCTGCTCCTCGGGCATCACATCATGCCTTGATGGCAATTGCTGCACGGGAGGAGCTGTAGACCCCAACAAAATGTGTCACAACTTGTGGTGACAAATACGTTACAACATCTGACCGCCGAATATGTCACCTGCCGCTCTCTTACCATGAAGTCGGCATGTAATGATCTCAAAATGTCAAGGCGGCATTCCCGCAGAGTGGGCGCGCTTTCTCTTCCCAAAACTCATAGAAACTTGCCCTACAAACACATTCTTGTAAAATCTTGTATAACTATCCAAGGTTGGGGGCGAAGAAGCAGGTTCCCATCTTGGCTTTTGACAAGAAAGTTGTTTGCCCTTTTGCGTGTGCTCAAACTCCCGGGTGCCCCCGCATCGTTGCCAAGCAACGCGAAGGTCATAGATCCATAGATCCACTCATTGTGCGCACTCCGAATGCCGGCTGTGGCCAAAGAATGAGACATCATCGCAGACATCGCCGGCATCGCTGACATCGCCTTTCTGACCAAAGGCTCCGAATGGCTCAGCCAGATTCCGCAGTGATGCCGTCAGAGAACAGGTCAGTGCTGAGATCCAGAAACGCTCAAAATGCGACAGATTGACCTAGTCATTTGTTGCAATGTGCCGGTCAGCCGACTCAAGCACCAGATGGGCGTGGCTCTGGCGCGCAAGATTTCCATGTTGCAAATTGCGGGCGAAAAATGATGAGGGCTACCTTTGAGCTCCAGCGACACAAGGCTGTCAGCTTCAATGCCTGGAAGGCCCATGTGCAAAGACATCATGTGACACCATGAAACTAGTGAGCCGCTGCAGCTGCAGCCATTGCAGGCACTGGCACTGTAGGATGTATCTGTGGCATACTCTGAGGCGGGCAGCAGCTCACTTGCAATCCAAGGCAGCTGCGTCATCCCATCACAGCAACTCAAGTCGACTCAGAAGATGGCTGAGCAGCTCACTTCTCTCACTTCTTTCCATTTTTTCCCGCAATGACGGAACTGAAAAAGGTCCCCCCTACTTGACAAGTTGGTTGACAAGTTGATTGAGGGAGTTGAGGGTTGAATCCCGGAGTCTCTTGCGCTGAAATGCTCGGCATGACACAGTGCGCTCACCTATGCCCGAACGCTGCGCAACTGCAAACAGTTTGCCCGTTGCATTGCTACTGTTTTGGACTCACCGTTGCGACTCCTGTGCCTTTTTGATCCTTTTGCAATGCAAGATACGCCGGCACTTTCTTCAAAACTTAAAACGCGACCTCGCAACCAATACCGGGCAGGAAAGCCCCGATAGGCAGACAGGAAGCAAGAACGAAAACGCGCTTGGAACAAGGAATATTGACAACAGCCAAGTGGCGCCAAATATTGGAGTCTCGAGCTGGTGGTTCAAGATGCATTGCCAAACATGAAGGAAGGACCAGGGTCAAACGGATCAATCGTGGCCGCTGGCGGAGCTGGTAGGTCAAAGACAAAGCGATTCAGGCTGCGAATTGACCGAGGCGAGACGCTTCAAGCTGAGGCTCAAGGTCTTTGTGTCCATGTAGAGTCTAGGAGTCTAGCGGTCTAGCAGGTGGATTGAAACGACAGACACAAAAAGAGGACTTTCTGAAAAACCCCGCGACAGGCGCATGCATCGCTTGAGCATGCCTGTTGCTGTTCCTTTTCCAGCTTTGACATTGACATCAAAAAATTGCTCCAGCCAGCAATTTGTTCCGTTGGCAAGCACTCCTGTGTTTCTCCGCGTGCAGCTGCACAGGAACCAACCTCGGCAAATGCCTGCAAAATGTGGCACAAAAGCCTGAGACATCCCATGATTCACATTTTCGGAGAATATCTTTCTCAGGCTCGAGTCACAGAGCGGTGTCAGCAACAACAAGCACCTGAATTGCCGGCTCAAATGCAGAGTTGCAGCCGTTGCTACCAAAATCCCTTCCAACAATCCGTGCCATCCGTGCTTTTGCGGTGAATATCCTTGCGCATTGCTGGTGAAAGCACGTCTTTACACGAGGCCCAATTCCCTCAAACAGATTAGAACCATGTGAAAGTGAGTCTGCAGTCAAGAAAACCAGTACCTCTCATGGTGAAAAACGCCTCTTAGAGCTTCTTGTTGAGGGGTTTGGATGTTCTGCATGTTCTTGCCCTTGTCACACCTATGAAGCCGGACTTTGGAACACGAGTCAGCTTGTGGCATTGTCTCATACATGTCGGGCTTGCTCCCGCAAAATATGGCTGACGAACTGCAGTCTTATCAAGCCATGCTGTTGCCAACTCTGTGTTTGCTGGAACGTGTGCACCAGGCAAATCCAAAGAGACGCATCTCATGTGCATGCGAATCTTCCATTTCCAAGAGCGGTGGGAATTGTTGGAAAACGCCGTAAACGAGGCACTGCCAGCTAAAGCTACGCACAAAGCCCAGAGCCCACAATTTCAACTAGTTTCCCGCTTAAAACACACGAGGAATGGCAGGAATGGCGATCCACCCTACAAGCGGAAACTGGTGATTTTGACTCTTTGACGCTTGCTAATGCGTCAAAGGGAGCACTCAAAGTACACGGTTTGGCTTCAGAGCAAGCACTGTGTAAGAAAGCACTGTACGTGGCTTGGAAGGGCTGAGCTCGAATCCCACTTGCCTGTTGGGGCTACATCCAATTCTAGGGTCAAACGGATCAATCGTGGCCGCTGGCGGAGCTGGTAGGTCGAAGACAAAGCGATTCAGGCTGCGAATTGACCGAGGCGAGACGCTTCAAGCTGAGGCTCAAGGTCTTTGTGTCCATGTAGAGTCTAGGAGTCTAGCGGTCTAGCAGGTGGATTGAAACGACAGACACAAAAAGAGGACTTTCTGAAAAACCCCGCGACAGGCGCATGTATCGCTTGAGCATGCCTGTTGCTGTTCCTTTTCCAGCTTTGACATTGACATCAAAAAATTGCTCCAGCCAGCAATTTGTTCCGTTGGCAAGCACTCCTGTGTTTCTCCGCGTGCAGCTGCACAGGAACCAACCTCGGCAAATGCCTGCAAAATGTGGCACAAAAGCCTGAGACATCCCATGATTCACATTTTCAGAGAATATCTTTCTCAGGCTCGAGTCACAGAGCGGTGTCAGCAACAACAAGCACCTGAATTGCCGGCTCAAATGCAGAGTTGCAGCCATTGCTACCAAAATCCCTTCCAACAATCCGTGCCATCCGTGCTTTTGCGGTGAATATCCTTGCGCATTCCTGGTGAAAGCACGTCTTTACACGAGGCCCAATTCCCTCGAACAGATTAGAACCATGTGAAAGTGAGTCTGCAGTCAAGAAAACCAGTACCTCTCATGGTGAAAAACGCCTCTTAGAGCTTCTTGTTGAGGGGTTTGGATGTTCTGCATGTTCTTGCCCTTGTCACACCTATGAAGCCGGACTTTGGAACACGAGTCAGCTTGTGGCATTGTCTCATACATGTCGGGCTTGCTCCCGCAAAATATGGCTGACGAACTGCAGTCTTATCAAGCCATGCTGTTGCCAACTCTGTGTTTGCTGGAACGTGTGCACCAGGCAAATCCAAAGAGACGCATCTCATGTGCATGCGAATCTTCCATTTCCAAGAGCGGTGGGAATTGTTGGAAAACGCCGTAAACGAGGCACTGCCAGCTAAAGCTACGCACAAAGCCCAGAGCCCACAATTTCAACTAGTTTCCCGCTTAAAACACACGAGGAATGGCAGGAATGGCGATCCACCCTACAAGCGGAAACTGGTGATTTTGACTCTTTGACGCTTGTTAATGCGTCAAAGGGAGCACTCAAAGTACACGGTTTGGCTTCAGAGCAAGCACTGTGTAAGAAAGCACTGTACGTGGCTTGGAAGGGCTGAGCTCGAATCCCACTTGCCTGTTGGGGCTACATCCAATTCTTACTACCCTAAGAATCTGGAAAAATAACCATCGGACAATAGACGGACGAATTTACTAACGTACTAAAATATCTCATAAGTGGTATTTCGGTATGCCGGTGCTGTAGCAGCTTCTCTTCTCTTTCGCCTGGCCAGGGCCATGACAAGCACTATACTTGGAACATATTTTTCAACCATTAAACCAGTTGGCACCTCTAACCCGAATTTCTTTTTACAGACGACTTTACACCGCGGCTCACCCTAGATTCCTCCCATGCCGTGGTAGACCTAAGACTCACTGTGACACTGTGACTCATATGCCTCCTGGGGCTGGACTTCGGGGAGCCGAGCCCTTGTGGGCAACTTGTTTTCGAAGAAAAGACATTTCAAGGCGTTCGTGTTTCTCCTTCCAACCTTGGCCCTTTAGATCTTTTTGCCTATCGTAAGAACATGGACCCTATTCAGAAGGGGTCCTGATCTGGTTTTATTACGTATGATAATTCTTCATTCCAAACGGCATCTAACTGCTATTGTTTTTTTGGTAGAAATCCCGGCGGCCATACTGAGGTCCCCACGATCCGAATTCTGTGCCCCACAATATGTCATTTATATTTGCACCTTCTGTACTTCATTGTTTTTCCCCAACAGCGGAAGCTTGAGGTCCTCAGCCATGGTAAAGGTCTCGGAGCGGGTCGGAGCAGCCAAATCCGCACTGCCCAAGGTTCCCAAGCAAGGTTCCTAGGAAGAGGCCCCCAAGCACAAGCAGGTATTCAGGAAGAGGTTCCCAAGCAAAGTTTTCAGGCAGAGGTTCCCACGCAACGGTTCCCAGCAAGAGGTGTCCAAGCAAGGTTCCCACTCCCACTGCTTGCAAGTACGGTTCCCAAAAACCGTCTCCAAGCAAGGTTCCCAGGAACATAAGCAAGGTTTTCCAGAACAATGCTCGCAGGAACAAGTTCTCAAGCAAGGGTTCCCAGGAAGAGGTTGCCAGGTTCCCAAGAAGGTTCCCAAGAACAGGTTCACAAGCAAGGTCCCCAAGGACGTTCCCAGGCAAAGTTCCCAGGAACAGGCTCCCAAGCACAGTCTCCCAAGCAAGGTTCCAAGAAAAGGTTCCAAGAAAGGTTTCCAAGAACAGGTTCGCAAGCAAGGGGGTTCCAGGCAAGGTTCCTGGGAACAGTTTCCGAGCAAGGTTCCCAACAAGGTTCCCAACAAGGTTCGCAAGAACAGGTTCACAAGCAAGGGTTCCAAGAACAGGGTTCCATGCAAGGTGGCTAGGTTACCAAGCAAGAGTTCCAGCAACAGGTTGCCAAGCAAGGTTTCCACGAACAGGTCCCCAAGGAAGGTTCCCAAGAACAGGTTTCCATGCAAGGTCCACAGGAACAGGATCCCAAGCAAGGGTTCGAAGAACAGGTTGCCAAGAACAAGTTCAGGTTCCAAGAACAAACTCTTTAGGAAGGTTCCGAACAATAGGTTGCCAGCAAGGTTCCCACGAACAGGTTCCGAAGCAAGGTTGCAAAACAAGGTTCCTAAGCAAAGCTTTCAAGCACAGTTTCCTTAGCAGCCTTACAAGGTTTTGAATCATAGGTTAACAGGCAAGGTTAGCAAGCAAGCTTCCAAAGCAAAGTTGCAAAACATGTTCAACGAAAAGGTGCCCAAGCGAGGTTCCCAAGAACGGGTTGCCCATGTTCCTAGGAACACCTTCCCAAGAACAACTTCCCAAGCAAAATTTCGAAGAAAACAGCCGCAAGCAAGGTTGGAAGCAAGAACAGAATCCCAAGCAAGGTTTCGGAGGACAGGTTCCTAAACAAGGTTCCCAAGCAAGGTTACAAAAAACAGTTCCCGAACAAGGTCCCAATGAACAGCTTTGTTTGAAGAAAGGTTCCGGAGCAAGTTCCGCAAGAACAAGTTCCCATACAAGGTTCCCAAGAACAGGTTCCCAAGCAAGGCTCGGATGAACAAATGTCAAGCAATGTTTCCAAGAACAGGTGCCCAGGCAAGGTTCCAAGAATAGTGAACAACAAAATGCTGCAAAGTTTGAAAGATGATTCTAATAACAGAACGGAGAGTTTGAAGAACTAGTTTTGCTTCACAAAATGATACAGCACCCGCACATAGATATAAAACACTAGATGACAATTTGGCCCGAATGAAAGCAGGAGGGGGGAGACAAGAAGAGAACACACAAGAAAAAATGATGATGATGATGATGGTGATGATGATGATGATGCTGATGATGATGATGATGATGCTGATGATGATGATGATGATGATGATGGCGATGATGATGATGATGATGATGCTGATGATGATGATGCTGATGATGATGATGATGGTGAGATGACAATGATGATGATGATGATGATGATGATGATGATGATGATAACGGCGATGACGATGACAATGACGATGATGATGACGAGGATGAATGACGATGGAGGTGATGATGAATGATAGCCGATGTGGGTTCCACAGTTTCATGCCTTTTTTGCCTATTATATCCCCGCAGTAGGTTTGCTCCAGGGCTGGCACCTGAGCGACAGTCAGAATGAAAAGAGAATGTTGTTCTTACACACCGAAAAAATTACACAGAGAAGGTTTTACACCAGCTTTCGCACAGAGAGGCCTTTACACAGAGCAGGTTTTATAAAACGCTTTTGCATACAGAAGCTTTTACGTACAGAAGCTTTTACACAGAAAAGCCTTTCTCAAAGAAGCCTTAACACACAAAGCCTTTACACAGAGCAGCTTTACACACAAACGCTTTTTCACCAAGAAGCTTTTACACAAAGAAACTCTAACGTACAAACGCCCAAGCTTTTACACACATGATCTTTCACACACTAGACAAAAGTGGATCTTTTAAGAGATCCATCAGGAATTGAATCCTTTCACGTGCAGATTCGAAGGGAAACAAATTAACCTACGTAGTATCACGTGAATAATGGAATGTACTCCGAAATGACCATCGTGACCAGAAGCGCCATCAAATAAGTTCCAAAACACGAAGAATAGTCCTAGGGTTCTCGGCTTAGCCCTTCGCCATGACAGTGAAAATACCATGCAAATAATGTGGAAAACGAAATCGAAGAAATCTCAGATTGCGACAACCGTGTGAAACCAAAAAAGTGTTTATTGGGGTTCTCAGCTTCGCCCCTTGCAATTTTTCGGACATGTTCGCAGGTGCACATCCATGGCCAGTGGATGCTTCCCTCTCTGATGCATAGCTTCGTTGGACATAGTAGCATCAGAGAGCTCTGTCCCCCTGCAAACTTAATCTACGAAAGCCGAGGAAAGAAAAAAGAAAAAGGAGAAGTTTTACATCTATCCAGATGTTACACACTAGACAAGAATGGATCATTATATGATCCGGCAGGAACTGAATCCTGAAACATGCAGATTAGATATGAAACAACGAAATTAACGATGCATCCTACGAATAATAGAAGTTCTCCTGAATGATTTCCATGTCCAAGATCGTCATCAAAATAGCAGGTACGTGACTCCAGCGTCCCAGAGTCATATCAGTCATGAATGCAGCCCTCTTCGTTGGGCAATCAGCTGCAAACATGAGATTGCCCCCCCGCTTATATATATTAATAGAGGTTTTACATCTGTACAGATGTGTCACACACGCACACACACCCTGCCTTAGGCAGGGTGGTGCCGCGGAAGATGAGGTGAAGATGAGGATGAAGGGGGGGTGAAAGTGAGATGACCAGGAAGATGAGATGAAGAGTTACTTAACCAGAACGCGAAGAGGGGAACGCAAAAGAGGAAGGAGAGAACACCAACACCACACACCTGGCCCGGAGCGGGCAAACCCTGAAAGGGCAAGGGAAAAAGAAAAGCGGAGGGTCGACGGACACGGAACAAGACCAGCGGAGGCGGGGGAGGACGAAAGCGCCTGAACCAACCTGACACAGCGAAAACCTACAAACACCTCAGCACGCGACGGAGCCAACCTACCTGGGGAGGGAAGAACGCATGAGATAGGGGACCAATGGGGATTAGTTGATGAAACCACAAAAAATTAAAACAGGATTCAGTTCCTAATTACCTAGATGTCGTGCGATTATTCCCTGCACCGGGACCGTGGTCAAGTCTTGCCCCAATTGGCATAAAACAGCTTTCAAGTTCCATCGAATTAGGTGCACAACATGTTTCACCTCACCAAACAACCAAAAGAAAAGAGACCACACCTGAAAGTCATGAACCTGCCTGGGTCCTCTGTCATGGCATGATGCAATGTAGCTGCAAAAGTTGCTGCAAAAAAGGAGGTTTCTGGCAGTTCAGAACGGTTTCACTCTGGCAGACAGGAATCTCGGCGAGAAGACCCTGGGACTACAGGAGCAGCGAGATTCATCAAAAACGGTGGATAACAGAAAGGCCGACAGTTTCGCTTTACTTAAATGAATTACTGGATTAAAATGTGTAAATTCGGAAGTCAAGTCAGTCGACATTCACCCTAAAAAGGGTTGCCTCAATTGGCCCTATGGCACCATGTCGGAGCCACCATAGGAATCACACTAGACAAGAATGGATCATTATATGATCCGGCAGGAACTGAATCCTGAAACATGCAGATTAGATATGAAACAACGAAATTAACGATGCATCCTACGAATAATAGAAGTTCTCCTGAATGATTTCCATGTCCAAGATCGTCATCAAAATAGCAGGTACGTGACTCCAGCGTCCCAGAGTCATATCAGTCATGAATGCAGCCCTCTTCGTTGGGCAATCAGCTGCAAACATGAGATTGCCCCCCCGCTTATATATATTAATAGAGGTTTTACATCTGTACAGATGTGTCACACACACACACACGCCCTTACACAAAGAAGCTTTTAGACACAGACACTTTTACACAGAAGCCTTTGCACGGAGAAGCCTTTACAAACAGAAGCTTAGCCTCAGAGAAGCTTTTACAAACAGAAGCTTTTACACACAGAAGCTTTTGCACAAACGGGCGGTTTTACACGCAGAAGCTTTTTCACAGACAAGCCTTTGCGCGAAGGAATTTTGCGCACAAACGATTTTACACACAGAAGCTTTCACACAGAGAAGCCTTTGCGCAGACCAGCTTTTACTCACAGGTTTTTGTTTCACAGAGCAGCGTTTACGCAGAGCAGCTTTTACACACCGAAGCTTTGACACAGAGAGGCCTTTACACAGAGAAGCGTTTACACACAGAAACTTTACACACAGACACCTTTACACACACAGATGCTTGTACACAGAACACAGAAGTTTTTGCACACAGACGCCTTCACACAAAGAAGCTTTTATACACAACCGCTTTGACACGTCACATAGAGGCCTTTACACAGAGAAGCTTTTACGCACAGAGGCCTTCGCACAGAAGCTTTGCACCGAGAAGCTTTTACACAGAGAAGCCTCTGCACAGAGCATTTTTTTACGCAGTAACATTTACACACAAGCTTTTACACACAGACGCCATTACACACAGCTTTTGCACACAGATGCCTTTACGCATAGAAGCTTGTTCATAGAGCAAGGTTTACACAGAGCAGCTTTTTCACACCGAATCTCTTGCACAGAGACAGGCCTTTACACAGAGCAGCTATTACACGCACAGAAACTTTAACGTGCAGATGCCCAAGATTTTACACATGGGGTTTTACATACAAAGGCATTTTCACACAAGTTTTTCATACAGATGCGTCTACGCACAGAAGCTTTTAAACACAGATGCCTCTACACACAGAAGCATTTACACAGAGAAGGTTTTACGCACAGGAGCTTTTACACACGGACGCCTTTACACACAGAAGCTTTTACACAGAGAAGCCTTTGCACACAGACACTTTTCCACAGAGAAACCATTTCCACAGAGAAGCTTTTACACGCTTCAAAATCGCAATTTTACCTAAGTTTTTGAAACCTACGACCATCATTTCGCGCAAAATGGTCGTGCCCGACGTTTCAAAGTGGATAAAGTCGCAATTACACCAGTTCTTGAATGTCTGCGTCTGACGTTTAAAAATCGCAACTTTCCTCAAGTTATTGCCGTTTGACTTTCATGTCGCGCTTGCATCTGAACTTTTAAAATCGCAAATTTTACACCAGCTTTTGACGTTTGACCCTCATTTCGTGCGAAAGGGCAGCGCTGCGCCTCAACAAATTTAATTTGCCTTTTGCCACATGTTTGGATGCCCGATCTGCGCGATCTCTGTAGAGGGTTGCCCGTGCCCAGAAAAAAATCGCTTTCCACCACATGTTTGGGCGTCCACACGATCTCCGCAGACGGTTGCTGGGGGCAAAGAAGATTCGCATTTCACCCCATCCGACACGCGCGATCTCCGCAGAGGGTTGCCCAAGGACAAACAAAACCCGCATTTGGCCATACGTAAGCCACCGCCTGGCTGTCCCTGCCGCCAGACAGAAATAGAAGAACTTGAGAAGTAGGAAATTGCAAGAGTTCAGATACAATTTGATCACCTGGAAGTTGGCTGTACTCCTGTGTAGCAACTCCTGTGTAACAAATGGCCTCGTAGGAGTTTGGTAGGAGTTCACTTGGAAGTGGATCACCTGCAAGTCAACTCCTGTGTAAATGACATTGTTCAAGTTTTGTAGGAGCGACCTAGAAGTTGATCACCTGTAGCCGATGTAGATGATGTTGTCTATGCTGTATATGACGAGGGTGATGTTGTAAGTGATGCAAGGTTAGATAACTTAGAAGATGTAGGTGATGTAGAGGATGTCGTGATATTGATGATGATGTAGGTATGTGTTGTAGATGATGTATGTCATGTAGATGAGGTTGATGGAAAATGTGTATCTGGTGTGGATGATATGGGTGAGATAGATGTAGATGATGATGATGATGATGATGGTGATGATGATGATGATGATGATGATGATGATGGTGATGCTGATGGTGATGATGATGATGATGATGATGATGATGATGGTGATGATGATGATGATGATGATGTAGAGAAGATGCAAGTGATGTAAAGGAAGTAGGAGATGTGGATGATGTATGTTAGGTAGATGAAGTAAAGAGTCAGGCGGGCAACACTTCTTTGGGAAAACCCTTCACATGAGCTTTGAATATTGACCCTTCAGCTGCCACAGTATTGCAAACGCATTTCAAGAGTGGTTTCATAAAGTGTTTGTGCTGTGATTGCGCCTTGCACGCCTGGCCTCTAGAGTAAGAAGGGCTAGGCAATAAACATATTTCACTCGTTGCGTGTTCCTTAAATTTGTTTGTTTCTGGCTGTTGGGGACACTCTATGGGTTTTTTTCCAATTTTGAAATTCAAACTGATTTGAAATGGACAAGAGCGTCCAGAATTCAGGGCATTTTTTGGTGTTGTTCATCGCAAGTCCCAAATTCCCGTTGACTTGAAAATGGCTACACACACCCTAAAGTCACGGCATTATGTATTTTGCGTCGCGCTGAATTGAAAATGACTGGGGGGGTCGACAATTCACGGTCTTTCATGAGTTGTTCTCTCGTTTTGGATGCTGGAAAAGGAAAATAATTACTGTGATGGGAAGAAAGAAAAGCGTAATGAAATGAAAATGAATGTCTGGTCCTTACCGTCGTTCAAGAAGGCTGAATCCAAAAAACACCCTTGGGAGGTCTAAAGCTTTTTTCCCCGACAGCCAACCCTTAACCCATTGTGCCCTTCTTACTCGTACTTTGGTGATCATTTTAAGATCTTAAGTGCCACAACGATGCTTTACAATGATTGTTCTCGGGTAGTTAATCATTAAACCAAGTTGAACCAAGTTGAACCAAGTTAAACAGGTTCTGGTGGTGACCACAAAATCACATGCTATGCCACGCCCAGGCTCCTTGCCTCAGTCTTCAAATGCTGCTGGAGCTTGGCGCCGAATCCACGCGTCTTGTACCAAGAATTCGAGGGAGCCTCCCTGGGCTGCGGCCTTTCGGATTCTCGGCACTCGGGCTTTAAAACTTCAGTCCCTTATTTTTTTTGCCTTATATTACTTATATTCATTCCCTTCTTTTTCAGACATGAAAGTTGCATTCGCTGCATTCGTTGCATCTTCGCGTTCAGGTTTTGCTTGCCTGGGTTTTCTCTGAAATGACTCAATCGACTCATAGACCCAAAATCTCGGAACTCTTCCGTTATTAACGGTTTTAACTCGCACTTTGGGACTGCTCTTGTTCCAGGCTATTGGCCAGGCACAAATGGATGCTTGGCTCTGAACAAGTACCCATTGTGGCTTTGTCTAAGGGTTTGTGACTGCTTGTAGGCTTGAAATGCTTGAAGTACAGTGTGTCAACAGTATGTCGCTATAAACTCGAAAAATGTGTGGGCGATCTGCCCAATAATGTTCCCTTCAAGGACTGTGTGTACTGGGAGGTATGAACAGTTCAGGCACTGACATTCGCTGAGCGACTATGTGGCTTAAATCCTCCAGCTGTGAAGAGTCCAATCGAAAGCGTCGAAAGCGTCGAAAGCGTCGAAAAACTGGACTTCTCTCATCATGACAGCGGCCTCAGCGGCCTTTGGGCGAACAAAAAATCACAAGAAAAAGAGCAGAGCTGAGCAGAACGGAGCAGAACGGTGAAGAGAAAACTACGAAGGCCAAAGAGCATAAAAACTGCGGACATATGTCGAATGCACAGAATGTCCGTTGCATGCATTGCATGTCACCGCCGTAAACATATCACAGATATTCACAGATCATCACAGACTCAGACGTGGAGATTTCAGTGTACACAAGCAATGCATGTCCGAAACATGTTCAATCAAGGAACATCATGGAACCAACATGGAGTTGCTAATTTATCTAATTTACACTAGAGATATCTAGAGATACTAGAGTGAAATCAAATTGAAAACTGTCATGTTTGCTTGAAAAGCCCAACCTCTGTGCAAACACGGTGTTTTTCTGTTTCTGGCCGAGTCATTCAGGTGTCTTGTAAGTTGTTTTGTTTTGCAGTCTTTGCAATTCTGAGTTGCAAAGAATCCTCTTTCCAAAGCGCAGCTCAACTTCTTTGATGTCTTCTGTAAACCGGCGCACGGCTGCCTGGTACAGGATCCGATCCTCTTTCGTCATGTCGTCAACTTTGTGAATGACATCCGTGGGCACGTCCTTTATTGAGCCGTACGCCTCAGCAGCTGCATCCTCACGGTGAGAAACGTGCGTCTCCAGGTAAGCATTCCATGCAGCGCTCTCGCAGTCACAATGCTCAGGTAATGAACCCGTCAAGCGAGCAGAAAATAAACAAACCGATTCGTGATAAGCTTCAACCACTCCAAGGATGGTCGCGCTCTTCAGGTTCTGCATGGCAATCGCGAAGTCTGCATTCTTATGGCAATATTTTGCCGTCTTTTTGCTATTGCAGGCCAGTCGAGAGCTTTGCATGTTGTAAGGACAATAGCAAAATTCATCATCGTCGTAGATATCATAATCACCCCAACGAGGGTTTTCGTGCCATTCATTGATCCAAGCATCAAAGGACTCGGCCAAATTGTACTTCTCTTGGCCTTTCAAGCCTTGTTTTTTCCCAACCAAAAGTCTGTAGCCTGGATCGCTGGCAAGGTGACAAAATTGGTACATTGAATAGACATGGTTACGAGGCTCCCTGACCATTACAACGCTACTTTCATAGTTCCCCTGCGACGAATATGAAAAGCACACCTCGTCTGTGAAGACCTGCTCACGACCCACCATATCGCTGAGATCCTTCACAACAGAACAACCTGCAACCTTCGGGGTATGTAAGTGAAACACTTTGGCCTCATTCTTCCTGGATAGATCCCAGCAATCCAAGTAAGACTTTATGGATGAACGATTGGATCGTGATGGCACCCGATCATCGAAATGGAGGCCTGCAACCTGCAAGGTATACAGAAAAAAGTACAGAAAAAAGTACAGCATGTACCCAGCAGACGAAGCACCCCCAATCGGTTCAAGCGGTATCGGTTCGATATCATGTCGTTTGCTCTCGAGCCAAGGCAAATCGAGCGAATCGGGCGAATCAGTGGACAACTCTCATTCAAAGAGAGACCATGCGTTCAACCCGTCCTCAACTTATCGCACAACATTTTTTTACCACTCATGATGATTCAGTGTAATTCTTATTGCATATTATTACTACTAAACTAGTGACAACAACTTGTTGTCTCATAGGTTTTGCCGTCTGCCCCAGCTGACAACAAGTTGCGATAAGAATCCAAAAAACATCTGAGACACAGTTTCCTCAAGGTATCTCAAGTGGCACTGCTCATCTCTTTCAACGAAATGCACCGGCAAAGTGCACCCCACGTGTTTCTCAGCCAGAAGTCCTGCTCGGCAAGGGACAAATGCAATTTTGAACTCAATTCAAGTCTGCATCCGTTGAACAAAGGTAGCGACATGAGAGCGCGATTCAAATTGATCAATTTGACTTTCCAAACATTTTGAACGTTTTGAACTCGCTGAGTGTATCATTTCAGGGTCGGTTCTGCTTACTGGTGGTGGCAGAGGAGTTTCGTCCCAAAAAAATGACCAAGAAAGTGCCAAATTAAGTATCGCAACCGGTTGTCGGGGGCCGTATCTCCTTTTCAGTCAAGAACAAACCGGACAAAAAAATGAGTTTCGTTGCTCATGGGTTGCTAGCGAGTTTCTCATGTCAAAAATGAGTTGCTCATGTCTTGTTTGACACATTTTGACACAAACATTTCCACAACTTGGACGAGCATCGCAGACTCCTGCAAGACCTCCGGACCCTCCGATTAGCATGGCAGGAGCATGGCAGCTTAACATCCTGGCCTTGACGTATAATGACGTATTTTCATCTGTTTTCGTTAGCAAATCAAAACGATCTGGTGAAAGTGTTCCTGGACAAGAGGCATCATAAGACATCATAATTGGACATCCAAGCATATCCACACGTGCGTTCTTCAGAAAAATATTCTGCTGATTTGTGCCTAGTTTCTCTGCCAAAAAACATGTCTTGGCTGTTGACCAACTTGGGTACCTCTTTGAGGAGAGCCAAATCATGCGAAACGAAGCAGCCACGTTACATCACACTCCAAAAGAAGCGGCTCCGTAATTTTGGATTATTTGGGCTATTTTGGGCTATTCGGCTATTCATCATAGCGTATCTTAGAGCGCTGATTATGTCAGGTGTTCTGGACCAACTGGGCCAACTGGGCCAACTGGACTTGTTTTCGTCATGAGATGGCACAACTTTCGCTGTTCACTGGAGTACCAACAACTTCTGTGACCTGGTACCCTTTCTGAAGCCACTGCTGAACTTCAGGATAACGAGCTGGGCTGAATCTCTTTTGAAAAAGTTCAGTCCCTGCAGAAACAAACCTGTAAAGTTCGTCTACAAATTCATTTTGCTTTGTATCATCCAAGATGTCCTTCGACATCTCAGCAACTTTTGCCACTACCTCCTTTAGAGATGGCAACACCAAAACATGTAGATCTGCGTCCCATCTGAGCTTGGAATTCACACAACAGCGCCCAGTCACATTCAACGTCACTTGAAGTCGAACCATCGTGACGATTGCCCCCTCTTTTGAAGGAAATCCCATGGAGCAAACCTGGCTCAAACTCACTTCATGTCGCTGAACAGCTGCGACAGCTGTGGCCGATCACATACTCTGCAAATCGACAGACATGTTACATCATGTTACACCATGTTACTGTTTGTCTTTTCCATCCGTACATAACAGTAGCTCCTTTCAGTGAGTCTTTGTGGCTTGCAGTTTCAGTCTGCATACATCGATCCACCACGCTATGGCATCACTGGGAGTTCATACTGTTCTTTTATTCATAATGATTCATATTGTTAATATTTGTCAATTCACATTGTCATCATTTGTTATCCCTTCGTGTCTCGCAATTACTGGCAATAGCGCAATGTCAATTGATGCGGCCTGCAGCTCCTGTTGTTTCTCCCCCATGTCCAACTCCAACGCCTCGGACAAGAACGAAAGTTGAACGACGGCCATCGACATGTAGATAGCTGCTATAATCTGCTATAGCTTCTTCAAGGCTTCTTCGCGAAGGTCCGAGAACCGACACGAAGAGACACGAAGAAGCACAAAAAGCAGAAGCAGAAGAAGAAAGGGCCCACCGAATTTCACGGTGCTGACCAGGGCTAGAGATTTCGCAAATCGCAAGCGGCATGACAGCAGGTTCGGGCACTACCATAGGAACGCATTTTGGAAAGATGAGGGCACAATCAAAAACAACTGCACACCGCAGGCCTCTTAAAGCAAAGGACATGTAAAAGGAGCAATGCCAGCAATGCCTGTGCCCGTATTTGTCAAATATATCAAATGTATCCTTGATAGATCGTGCACCCCTCCGATTTGTTGTCAAGATGTGCCATGAATCCCTACCCCTATAGAGGGGGAAGGCGGGGGGGTACAAAACCAACCTGTCGAATTCCACTCTTTTTTGCTTGGAACCCCTGGGATAGTGATCCAACCCCTCGAATGGAATTGTAAAGTAACATTTATTAACAAGCCTTGGGCACTGGTTAGAAAAGACGCAAGGTTAAAAAAAAGAGGGGCCCGTTAGAAAATACTTGCCCTTAGCTCCGGAGGAGCTAAGCGCAAGTATGATCACGGCAGCGCAAATTTTTGGAACACATGTGCTGCTTCAGTCTGACATGTGCTTAGCTCCTCCGGAGCTAAGCGCAAGTATTTAATTTTCACCTGCTTGCCAATGACATGGAATGATGAGGAATATTGATCATTGAGAAAACATGATTGCAAAAATGGAATTTTAAAATGAAATTTCAGTACGACTCCCCCCCTCAAATTCCATTTTTAAGAGGGTAGGGATTGCCATGATGTGCCATGATGTGCCATGATGTGCCATGATGTGCCATGAACCCTGTGCCTTTTGTGTCGCTTTCAATATTTTCAATCACAACTTGTGTGAGTTGTGCCTTTGAAGTTTGCCCTTCGGTTTTGCTGGTTTTGCAGCGTCTGTCGCACCGTTTGTATCCGTTTGTGCCTTGCCTTGGGCTTCTGAAGTGCCCTGTGTGACAACTGAGCCCATGGCCAGGTCACGTGTCAAGATTTGCGCATGACCGGGAGGAATCCGTTGTCCAAGATCCTTCGAACCAAATCAACGTACGAATCAACGTACGGAGACGCACAGAGACTCACAAATTGACTAAGAACAGAACTTGCAAAGCACAGAACAGACCGAACAATGAGAGAACCGAGATAAAACAAATTGAGATGAGCCAAATGAGCCAAATGAGACTGAAGCGAGATGAAACGAGATGAAACGAGTGATCACCATGGTCACCACAAAACCAACGTGTCTGGTGTTTGCGAGAGGATAAAGCTCAGCAAAATTCGGCCAAGCCTTGAGAATTGCTGGGAGTAGTGCCCTTCTTTTGGATCTTTGTGGAGAATTGTCTCAAGACAGACCATCAAATATTGTACCGTGAATGGGGTGGTGCTGCGGTGGCCCAGCAAGACTGATGCAGTTGTTCTCAAACTTACAATGTAGGTGACAGTGATGTCTTTCAGAATGACACTTGCCAAGTCCAGCAAGCAGTTCAACACGTGCAAAGTATGTGGAACCTGGGTTGGTTCGAAGTCGAATCAAACCATCTGTACTTCGACATTGATCGATATTCATCGATATTCATCGTCTCAGAGCTCACATGTCTGGCCGTCTGGCTATCTGGCAGCCGTCGCTCGGTCCTGCTCTAACTCTTTGAGACAAGCGCGCAAAGCACCTCGGCATGGAGCACAAGTGCAGCACAAGCGCAGCAATGCCTTGAAACATGTTAAAACCGAAAAAAATCGTTTTTCAAAACCTTGATCTTCAAATCGCCTCAAAATGTGGCAGCATCATGTTCAAAAAATATCCTGTTCAAAGAAACATGTACACCCAATATGCGTCAAATGTACATCGTCCGTCCCTTGCGCCTCCAAGTTTCTCTCGAGCTATTCGCACCTCGCCACTGAGGGATGCCCGCTGCGCCTGTGCAACAGTAACCGTGCTGAGAACGCCCGTAAATGATTTGGACGGCAATGGAGATAAATGCAGATAACACAGATAACACAGATAACAGCAAAAGAGGCCAGTGACGTCCCCTGACCTATCTAAAAATCATTCCCAAGACTCCAAAAAAATATCAACACGCTAAGCCGCTAAGATTGCACAACATTGCAATTTTTGAAAGCGAAGAGTCAAATAACCTGTAGGAGGGTGAATCCTGGCTTTTGAACCAAGGAACAAAAATCTAAAGGTTTTTGACATGAGAAACACTGCAACACACTTAGAAAAACAAAACCTAGTAAAAGTGTGTTTGCACGTGAATTGAAATAGTTTTAGCTGATACCTCATGAAATGTTGGATTTTGAAACATGTAAAGAAATATGGTCCAAAATGTCACGGACCTGGAACTCATGTGGCAACGAAAAAACAGTTCATATTATATGTGCGCCTTGATAAATGTGTGTGTGTACATACTGTATATATATATGTAAATATACATATATATATATATACGTAAATACACATATATATATATACATATATATATGTATATATATATGTGTATGTATATATATATGTGTATGTATATATATATGTGTGTGTATATGTATATATGTATATATGTATATATGTATATATGTATATATGTATATATGTATATATGTATATATGTATATATGTATATATGTATATATGTCTATATGTATATATGTATATATGTATATATGTATATATGTATATATGTATATATGTATATATGTATATATATGTATATATATGTATATATGTATATGTGTATATATGTATATATGTATATATGTGTATATTTGTATTGTATTTATGTATATATATATATGTGTATATATGTATATATGTGTATATATGTGTATATATGTAAATATGTATATATGTATTTATGCATATTTGTATATGTGTATATATGTGTATATATGTATATGTGTGTATATATGTATATATGTGTATATATGTATATATGTGTATATATGTATATATGTATATATATATGTGTGTATATGTATATATGTATATATATGTATATATGTAAATATGTAAATATATAGAAAATGGTTTTGTTCAAAACGGTGAAGCAAGCATGTCCTCCACCAGTCAAGGCCAGAGCGTGTCCCCGTGTTTCAGGATGAGCTGTTGTTGGGCAGCGCTGTGTAGAAATGGTACTTTCCGGTGGCTTGGCGGTTGTCCGCTACAGGTGACAAACAGGAAAATTGCAAGAACAAGCGGAACAGTCAAAGATTGTTACAGAACAACCAAAAGCTCGCTGTTGATTTTGCTGTTTCAGCGTGCAATTTCCATTCGTGGCAGAACCGAATCCAAGCGGCAAAAACACAATCGTTGGGCAGATTCCCACACGTGGCCGTGACGGACACATCAAATAAACGAACAAGAGAAGCCAAATAACAATTCAAATCGAGTCGAAGGCATAAAAAAGCATGTTGACCTGCTAAAGAGGAGAGCGTTTCCATCCTGAAGACCCAACGCAAGGCTTGGACAGAACAGAACTGAGATTGCTAATCAATTGAAGGGTTTGCATTTGCTCTAGAAAACATAGAACACATGTACATATTCGTTTTGATGTCCAGCATGACCAAATCCCTTTCTGATCACGGAAAATGTACTTTAATAAAGGACCCGATGACCCCACAAGTCAACTTCTCCCAATAATCAAAAACCGTGGTTGAAGCGGTACGGACAAGGGAGGAAAGACAAAGGAAATGGTGGAGGACTGGTTGTTTTAAAGAGTTGTATGCGAAAGAGTCGTGTGTGACAGAGTTGTGTGTAAAAGAGTTCTGTGCGTGTGTGTGTGTGTGTGCGTGTGTGACAAAGTTGTGTGTGAGAAGGGGTTGGTGTGAAAGAGCGGGAGAGAGTTGTGAGTGAAAGATGACAAAGTTGTGTGTGGCACGGGCGCGTGGCAAAGTTGTGTGTGTGTGTGTGGGAGAGTACAGACCTTGCCTGGATTGGCGCCAAGTATACACCGAGTGCTCTTGCAACTCCTGCACTTGCCGCTTTGACGCTCTATGAGCAGCCTGCTCCAATAGCATCAACTTTGCAAGTCTCCAAATCGATGAAATACCATCCTGTAGCCTTTTTTTGGCTGCTGTTTTGCACGCTTCACCGGCTTCACCTGCAAAATCGTATGTTCTGACCGGCTGACCAGCATGGCCAGAAAATATGTGCGCAACACTTTCGCAGAGTCCGGACCCCAGCGCTCATGTGGTGACAACTGCGGCAAGTGCAGGATACTTGCCCTACCTTGCACGCAGTTTCTGTAGAACATGCCAGAATCGCTTCCGCAAAGTTTCTTGATGCACATGCCCAAAAGTAAGACATAGCTAAACATGGCTTGCACAAAGTTTCTGTCAAACATGCCAGAATGGCTTGCACAAAGTTTGTGGAAAACATGCTAAACATGATGGGCACAGATCTAACAGGCAGTCAGTTGCTGACAAGTAGCATTGTGGATGTCAGTAAGTGCCACGCCTGCCACGCAACTGGAGCGTGGATAAGGGCCACCTGCCACGCAACTGGCGCATGGATGTCACCAAATACCACGCCTGCCGTCACCAAGTAGCACGCCTGCCACGCAACTGCGGGACCCAAGCGCGCCACCAGATCCAGCCCGTGCCATAGTGCCACGCCTGCCACGCAAAAGAGAGTGTGGATGTCACCAAGTCCCACACTGTGCCATGCCTGCCACGCAACTGGAGCCTGGATGTCCCCAAGTCCCACACCTGCCACGCAACTGGAGCGCGGATGTCATCAAGTAACAGATTTGTCTGTGTGAAAGATTTGTGTGACAACGTTGCGTGTGTGTGACAAAGTTGTATGTGACAAAGTTGTATGTAAAAAAGTTGTATGTGAAAGATTGTGTGAGTTGAAGAAAGATTGCGTGTCACAAAGATTGTGTGTGAAAGCTGTTGTGTGAAAGATTGCGTGTGTGTGACAGGTTGTGCGTGACAAAGTTGTGTGTGTGTGACAAACTTGTGCGTGACAAAGTTGTGTGTGTGACAAAGCTGTGTGCAAAAGTTGTTGTGTGATAGACTGTGTGTGACGAAGCTGTGTGCGTGTGTGTGTGACAAAGTTGTTGTGTGATAGACTGTGTGTGACGAAGCTGTGTGCGTGTGTGTGACAAAGTTGTTGTGTGAAAGATTGTGTGTGACAAAGTGTGTGTGACAAGGTTGCGTGTGAAAGATTGTGTGTGTGTGAAAGAATATGTGTGACAAAGTCGTGTGTGACAAAGTTGTATGTGACAAAGTTGTGTGTGTGTCTGAAAGCTGTTGTGTGAAAGATTGTGTGTGTGACAAAGTTGTGTGTGTGACAAATCGCGCGCGGAAGGAGGAGGAGGAGGAGGCGGGATACAGAACCCAAGACAAGAACCCCACACAAAGATGTGGGGAATAGAAGTCATAACTACCATTATCGTAAAAACATGTGTTTAAACAAACTAACCCAGCATACAACCCCAATAGCAAAGGTTTTTTATATCCGTTGACGCCAATGTGGTATTGACAGGTGAGCCATTTTGGCTCAAAAAGTACAATTTCTTCGATAATTACCACCAAAACACCGCCAAAACACCACAGAAACACCACGAAAACATGAGCAAGACTCAAAACATCACCGAACACCGTCAAGACTTTCGGACACACCGCCCAAAGTGAGAGGCCACCAAGACACCAGCAGGAGGACAGACACCATCAGGACAACACCATCTGTAAAGTGGTGTTTTTCCCAAAACGTTGCTGCCAACAAGTTTTGTCATAATCATCTTTTCCCATCACCATCATCACGACACCGTCCGTACAAACATCCACTATCATCAGCACACCACCATGATCATCATCATCATCATCATCATCATCATCATCATCTCTTCTTCTTCAACACCCTCAACTTTAGTACATCTACAAGATGGTGTTCTTCAATACATCTACAATTTTTATATACACAAGCGTAGATGCAGGTAACAATCTTACTGACAGGTGTTTAGATGCAGATGCATAGATGCAGGTTCAAGAATCTTCTTTAACACAGCTACCAAACGAATATATGCAGGCGCATTGCGGAAGATATACAGATGCAGGTGGAGATCGATTTTTTCAAGAAGACGCCGAGAAGTGCATACACGCAGGTGTAAAGTGGCAGATGTAAAGATGCAGGCGGAGATCAATTTAGTAAAGACAACTACAATCTTGATTTTTCTACGCCAGGGCGGCATGGATTGATGTCCACGAAACGCAACGCTCTTGCACGACATGTCGATCGTCATACATTGAGGCCAAATTGCAATGTGGGTTTGTGCTGGGCCAACCCTTTCACACGAAATGCGTCTGGTAAAACTCTGATTTTGCATATGCTTGCTGAACTCTTTTACGCCATATGCATGTCCGCCGTCAAAAATCAGGAAGTAGTATGTCTGTGCAAAATTGATAGGTAAAAGCTCCTCGTGCGAACGCATTCCTTTGTAAAAGCGCCCCTGCTTGTTTTGGCATCTGTGTGTAAATTTGCTCAATGTAAAACCATCTCTCTGTAAAAGTATTTGTATGTAAAAAGTCATTTCTGTGTGTGAAAGCAACCCTGTGCAAATGCATCTCTGTGTAAAGGTGTCTCTGTAAAAAAAATATCTCTGTGTAAAAGCATGTGTGATTAAAAGCATCCCTGTGACACACAGCAGGCGTGCATGTAAAAGAAAACGCGCGCAAAATAGACATCGTCGTGTACAAGTATTTGCATGTAAACGCGCCTGCGTCAAAGTGTCTCTGTGTAAAAGTGCTTGCGTGTAAAGGAACCTCTGCGTAAAAGAATGTGTGCGTAAAAGCACTGTGTAAACGTATTAGCCTGTAAAAACACCTCTATAAAAACATCTCTGTGAAAAGGCAGCTGTGTGTATAAACCCGCCCGCGTCTAAAAGTTTCTCTTAGAAAAATCATCTCTGTGTAAAAAGTATGTGCGTCTCAAAGCGCCCGCGTGCAAAAGCATCTCTGTGTTGAAAGTATCTCTGTATAAGAGCCCCTGTAAGTAGAAGCATCCCCTTGTAAAATCATCTCTCTGCGTAAAACCATCTCTGTGTGAAGTAGAAGCACTTGTATGTAAAGCATCCCTCTGTAAAAACATAATGGGTGGAAACCTGATTCCAAAATAGCTTGAACCCTCCCCAAATCGTGCTTCCAGCCTCTTGCCTAGATGCGTCCTAGTCTCAAAGCACCTGCGTGTAAAAGCATCTCTCCGCCAAAGTATTCGTGCAAAAATACCTCTTTGTAAAAGTATCTGTGTGTAAAAAAACATTTTTTGTACAAATGTATTTCTGTGCAAAAGCATCTCTGCGGAAGAGTATTTACTGTAAAAGCTTCTGCGTAAAGGCTATTTTGTGTCACAAGAAGCCCTGTGTAAAAGCGTGTGAAAGCATTCCTCTGTAGCAGCATCGCTGTGTGAAGGCATCTGTGTGTAGAAGTACCCGCGCGTCTGTGAGTATTTTTTTTTGGTGTGAAAGCATCCCTGTGTAAAAACACTTGTGCGTGAAGGTGTTAGCGTGTAAAACCTTTTGTGGGGACATGCGTATGTATGTGTAAACCTCTGTGTGAAAACATGTCTTTGTGAAAGCACCTCTGTGTGAAAGTACCTGTGTAATTACAATATTTTGGCCGTTTGCTGTTAAACTCTAGGCTGCGTAGTATTTGATGCAAAATTGCTCGGTATTTGCAGCATTTTGCAGCTAGCATCTGTACACTGCCTGGTATGATTCAACATCAGTTCATTGCACGGAGCTTTGCCATCGGACAATATTTCGCAGCAGTGCGAAGCTAACATCGGCAAATTGCATGATACTTGCAAGATTTGGAATCATATCTGACAAGTGCGTTGTGATTTCACAGCGCTCTGAAGCAAAAAATCTGTACACTGCAGAATGCTTGCAGCATATAGAAACCAAAAACTATTACCCGCACAGTACGTGCAGCATACTGGGGCAAATTTTCATGCATCGCATAGTCTTTGAGTTGACGCCTGTAGATTGGATGCTATTTTGCGACTTTCTGAAGCTCAAATCTTCAAGTGGACGGTATTCGCAACACCTTGAAATTATCATCTGCACATTGCACATAGTGGCATGGTGTTTGCAACATTTTGCGGCTAAAATCTGTAAACTGCACGGTCCTTGCCACCTTTTGAAACCAACGTGTACGCAGCATTTTGGAGCTAGGCCTTCCTTCCCTCCCTCCCTCCCTCCTTCTTTCCCTTCCTCCTGTGGAGATTATCTCCTTCTTTCCTCTGTTGGTTTTATATTCTAGTACCTTTTTCCTTTGATAAATTCGCGCGAGGGTTTCGGTGCAAGTGTAGCAGCTACAGTGTAGCATGCAGCAGGTATGTCAGCTCCTCTGGTGAGGTGAGCAGCCCACTTCCCTCCTTTCTGCGTGGCATGAGGGAATGTTTGCAGTTGCTTCGGTAGAAGCATCATATGTAGTTATTAAATATGTTACTTCCTAACATAGGTCAACATCCATCCCTTCCCCCGCTTCAACCCAAACCTGCAAACGGGGCCGTTGTCATCGCTACCATCGTCGTCATCATCATCGTCATCGTCATCGTCATCGTCATCGATATCATCATCATCATCGTCGTCGTCGTCGTCGTCGTCGCCGTCGTTGTCATCATCGTCATCGTCATCGTCATCGTCATCATCATCATCATCATCATCATCAACGCCACAAACTCCACCATCATCGCCATCATCCTCTTCCTCATGATCACCGTCATCTTCAGCAATCATTCTTGTCAGAACGATGGCAGCATGCAACCGTTGAAGACTACCTGCTGCACGGCGCGACCAATCGAGAAGACACGCTCAAGATTTGAGTGACGCGCAGGGAAACACCACAGAGACAACCAAGGAGCACCAACACAACCGCCCCGACACCACCAACACGACGCCACCAAGATACGACCAAGACACCGTGAACACCTTATGTCAGCATGGAAGCCGCTGAGACACCACCAAGACACCACCGAGGGACCGCCTCGACACCATGAAGGCAACGAGACACCATCAAAAGAGCACAAGGCAGACACCTTTCAGACGCCACCGAGAGACTACCAAGACATCACAGAGACACCTCCGAGACACTACAGAGACACCACCGAGACATCGCCAAGACATCAGCGACACACCGCAAGAGACAAGTCAGACACCACCAAGACAACCACCGAGACCAGCGACACCACCGAGACATCAGCGAGACACCGCCAAGAGACACCAGCGACACACCACCAAGAGACAACCGCGACACCACCAAGACACCACTAAGACACCAGCAAGACACCACCGAGACCAGAGAGATACCACCGAGACATCATCTAGACACCACCAAGAGACAACACACCACCAAGAGATAACTCAGACACCACCAAGACACCACCGAGACACCGTGACACCACTGAGACACAACCTAGAGGCACCAGCGAACCACCAAGAGACAACCGAGACACCACCAATACACATCACCGAGACACCACCGAGACCACTACCGAGACACCCCCAAGACACCGCCCAGGCCGGCAGCCAGGAACCCGGCGCCCATCCGCCTTTACAGGTAACAACCCCAAGCTATCGCTATTGGGGAATTACGCTAATCATATTTTGTTAATATGTTACAAAATATACTAAGTATATGATCTAATTTTTACCCTCCGGGGCAGACGTTCACCCCAAGCTTCATTGGGGTTTTAGTTACGCTGTGATTTGATCAGGATTTATTTCAATGTTAAGGGTTTGCTTAGGATCGGTTTAAATTTCTTTTGTGTTTATTTAGGGTTTGTTTAGCTAATTTTCGTGCTATTTAAGGTTGTTTTAGGGTTGTCTTAGGGGCTATTTATGGTTGATTTAGGGTTGGTTTAAGGTTTAAGTTTTGTTTGGGTTTATTTAGGGTTGGGTAAGTTTGTGTTCTTGCAAAATCTTGCGGTTTGTTGAGGTTTCAGTTAACGGCTCGAGAGATACGCTACAAAAGGTAATTTTGGCACCGTCTTAGGTAAGGGCAAAAATGCCATGAGACGCAGATAAAATCAATATTTTGCATGCTCGCAGTGTGCGAAAAACACGCACGGAAACAGCACAGCTAATTGCAGTCCCGCATGGAATTCCGTGCATTTCGGGCAAACGTCAGCCCCCTAGCGAATCTTTAATACAAATGTTAATGTGAATGTTTTTATGAATGTTAGTATGAATAGTATGAGTGTTAGTCTTTGGTATCTTAATGTTTTGTTGTGGTCGCCTTGTCGTCCAGCGGCAGCTGCCGCAGGAGCTCCGCGTGGCGCCGCCCGCAGAGCGCCTCCAGCCCCGTGCAGCTGACACCCAGCACTGGCTCCCCACCGCTGCGGAGCTGCACCACCTACAGAAACACAAACGAAAAAACAAAACAAAGAACATTTAAAAAAAAGACATCTTCGTTAAAAATAAGGTTTTGCAAACGGCAAGAAATTCTAATGCCAAATATCTCTTAAATATAAATATATATTTTTATATGTATATGTATCCATATCTTACTAATCTATCAAGATAACTATGACTAGATGTTCTTAGATCACACGTCACGCAATGTAAGCAACGCTTTTGTTTTTTTGAACATGCCTCAGGTCGGCTCTTGGTGGAAGAAATCTATGGGGTGAAACGTCCACGGTCACACCGCAGAAAACTCAACGCATGCGACAGCCAAGATTTTTTTCCGGCTTCTTTTGCAGCATGCGTAAATTGCGCTGTGAAGGGCTCAATGGCTTCGCAGCCGGTTCCTTCTTCTCATACTTGGCTCCTTCTTCACACCTTTCACACCAGGCTTCTGCATCATACTTTGTCTCTTCACGTTGGGCTCCTCTTTGACGATGGGTGGCACGTCGTCATCATTGCCATCATCCACAAGTATTGGAATTTGAGCTGGAAAGGTCTAAACTGGATCGTGAGACAGTGCTGAGTTCCACGCACGGTCACGAACTGCACGGTCGAGACGGCTGTTCAAAGGGTCTGCAGCTTCGGAAAGATTGTGACCACGGTCATCATTTGACCCTGGTTGCGCGGCAAGACCTACCCAAGACCCCCCAAACACCCACCAAAGACCCACACCCACCAAAGACCCACCAAAGACTGCCGAAAGTCCCACTAAAGACCGTTCAAAGGCCTATCCAAGAACTACACCCAAGACCTACCCAAGACCTAGCCCAGACCTACCCAAGACCCACCCAAAACCTGCCCAAGACCTACCCAAGACCTACCCAAAGACCCACACCGTCCAAAGACCCACCGTCCAAAGACCCACCAAAGACCCACACCGTCCAAAGACCCACCAAAGACAGCCCAAAGACTTACCAAAGACCTACCAAAGACCTACCAAGACCTACCAAAGACCGCTGTGAAAGACCGGCAAGACCTCCTACACAAGACCTAGCCACGAACTACCCAAGACCTACCCAAGACCTAGCCCAGTCCTACCCAAGACCCACCCAAAACCTACCCAAGACCTACCCAAGACCTACCCAAAGACCCACACCGTCCAAAGACCCACCGTCCAAAGACCCACACCGTCCAAAGACCGTCCAAAGACCCACCAAAGACCGTCCAAAGGCCCACCAAAGACCGCCCAAAGACCTACCAAAGACCTACCAAAGACCTACCAAGACCTACCAAAGACCACTATGAAAGACCGGCAAGACCTACCCAAGACCTAGCCAAGAACTGCCCAAGACCTACCCATAGCCAAGACCTAGCCAAGACCTACACAAGACCTACCCAAGAACTACGAAGATTCCTTGTGTCTGCCAGAATTGCCTCTCAGGGTCTGGCAGGAATGTTCACATGTTGACAAATGACGCGTCATGTGTGGCACATCGTGGCACATGGTGATATCCTCCTGCCACAACGTACCCTTTCTGTGAAATGCATTGAAATGTTATACAAGCCAATCAGGAGGGAAGCGCCATAGGAAGGAGGGTTGGCAGACGTTCGCCACATTGTTCTGGGCACGGGGCGGTGTTTCTGCTGGCATCTGTTGGCTCAGCGTCAAGCCACCAGAATACCAAATTGGATCAGTTAGATCAGCATGATTCGACAGTTTTTGCCAGGGCATGCTATGTGCCACAGCTGTCTTCGGTTTGTGACGACCATGCGACAAAAACTACCTTCAGCACTGGATTTGACACGGGAACGCCCCAAAGAGAGCACGGTGCAACAGGGTAAAGCAAGGTGAAGCAACGATTTCGCAAGACTTGCTAGGAACAGACTTCGTTGGAACCAAGTTAAGAAGTTTAAATCCAGGCGTTTTAAATCGGATTAAACTGACGAACATAGTCTCAATATGTCTCAATGTTGCTGATAAAGTCTGGTCTTAAAGGATACTTGACACGAAGGATACATTGTTTGTCAATCTCAGTGCCAGCCTCAGCAATGTCTTCGAAGCCCATCCTTTTCCAGAACTCAACAACTTGGATGTCACTGTGGATGTCGTCAACCAGCTCATCATCGACAGGTCTCTCAAGCGTGACCTTCATAATGAATTTGGCAAATTCCATTTTGGATGGCAGCATTGCTATCCAACTAGATCCGGAGAGGTATCCCACGCTGCTCAAGGAACTGCCTTGGGACAAGCAGCAAACAACCGAGGCTTGCTCAGCAGGCTTGTCAGCACCCTTTCTTGTACTACTTCAGCAACTTTAGTGTTCAACTCAACGCGGAAAATAACAAACTGAAACTTTTGTGCTTTTAGTGTTAGTTTCATTATCTTATGTTGTTTTTATCAATGAAAAAACTAACTGGAATTGGAAGAACATTTCAAGCAAAAACACCTTTGGTAGATTCACAAATGGCAAGGATTAGACAACTTCTCCAGGAGACCTGATTGCTTGAGATTTTGAACATGAAACCGATATGAAATAAATAACAAAAAACGAATTTGCTTTAATTCGACTGATCCCCGCCCAGATAAAATATTTTGACATAGTGTCTGACTTGAGGCCCAGGGGGGGTGAACGAAAGCTAAAGGTCATATGAAGGTGGAAACAGGTGAGTTAAAGTTGGAAACATGCAGGGAAGGGTAGACGACACGGATCCAGAGGGAAGGAGTCAAGATGGTCGCAAAGAAGAGGTGTAAAGTTTAGGTTGCATTCGTAGAACATGCGGAGCAAAGAATATGGGTTCTGGAAGAAGTTGGGTCCCTATCCAGAAGTGTGTTTGATGGGTCCGAAATCGTCCACTGGTGACCCGAGCTACAAAGAATTCTATTGGGCCCACTGCCAAACTGTTAGAAGCTCTTTGTACGGGACAAAGTTTAGGCCCCATCCAAAATTATAATTTTTGCCCCCCAACACAGTGTTGACCTGAGTCAGAAAGAACGTACGGAGGCCAATGTACGGGCATCAACTGGACAGCACATAAACTCAACAAATCCTGAGCTAGAGAGTTGCAAAGGTACGGCCCTGGCAGGATTTGAGCCCGTGACCATCTGCTTCCGAGACTGCTTCAAAATGCCCCGGGAGCTTTGGGGGGGTTTCAAGTGAAAAATCACGGTGTTGGACTCAGACCTGCCCCTCCCCTTGCTGAAGCAAGAGTAACTCAGCTAGCTACCGCTAGCTTTCGTGACATGTCATCTGGAACTATATGGCACATATATTCTGAGATTCTTTCTGACATTCTATCTGGCATTTACTTTCACATTCTATTTGGAATTCTATTTGGCATCTATTTTGGCATTCTATCTGGCGTTCTTTCTGGCAGGTATTCTGACATCCTTTCTGGCCTATGTTCAGGTCCGTGTGTCAAGCCTGATCTGGAGCTCGATAGGGCCTATAGTACCTATAGGCTTCGGGTCCGTGTGTGCAGTGCCGTAGAGCCATGAGCGGAGCGAGACTGCTCTACTGCCGCTGTGATATCAAGGTTCGTGCCCGCAGTGACAAGGTGGAAGAGGCGGAGTTGCATCTTTGTTGAAATCTGGAGACCCTCACCTGGCAAGTGGGGAATAAGACCAATTAAGACCAAGATTCCAGATTCAATGCATTTCTTCTCTGATTGCAGCTGCTTCTCGATGCTTTTGAGGCTATCAGGCACATCAGGCAGAAGCTGCATGTTGGGAAGAAGTGGTTCATCCATTGCCTCAGGACATGAATCCAGAAGCACAACAAGAAAGGCACAGAGATGTTCTGAAGATATTCTAAAGATAACATCAGACTCTAAAAACATCTAAAAACAACAGTAATATTGATCAGGAGTTCACACCGTTCACACCGTTCACAGCGGTGACACCACCAAGGATAACTTCAGGATACTTCAGGTTCCTGAGAAGCCCAGTAACCACAACCGACACAACCTGGTATTTTCCCGCACCATCCGGGATCACATTCCACAGTCCAACAACATCCAACAACTAGTTAACCACAGAATTCAGAGGGCGAATCACCCGATGAACCTCCGGTAAGCGAATTTCATGAGAGAAGACATGAAAGAAGACATGACAAAGACATGACGAAGACTAAATTCGCTCACCTGTGCCAGGAAAGACTTGTCACTGGTGAGGGTGTCGTTCAGCAAAAAGAATGCGGCAGCTTCTGGGTGACTGCCTATGTCGCCCAATATGTTTTTTCGACCTACCAATTGTTTTTCGCTCTTTCGAAACACCTGTCATGCAAATTCATGCAACCCTTCAAAGTGTGATAGGCGCATTTTATCGACAGACACATCTGACAACCTTTGGCGAGACCATGGTTTTGAGTTTCCGAGGACAACAAGTAGCCGCAACTACTAGCCGAGGAACTAGCCAACTAGCAAACCCAAGCAAACCCAAGCAAACCCAAGCAAATCAAGCAAACCTGATCCAAAAGACCGGACATGCTTACGGGCCTATGAGGCATGTCATGGCATGTCTATGCGACACGCCTACAAGACATATGGAACTGGAAGCTGCACTGAAGCTGCGCTCATTCCCTCCATGTCACGAGGGAACCTTCCAAGGAACCTTCCAAGGAACCTTGCTTACCCGAGGAGACACTGATGAAAGAAAAGTTATTTCGACGTTGAAACGTGTTGAGCTTTTCAGCCGTCAATGCGACATGAACTCAAAAGAAAAGGGTGAAGAGGGGCAAATATATATGAAAAATAGCATTTGCAAGTTTAGTATAGTTTAGTACTATCTCATAATATCTCATAGTATGTCGTCTTGACTGTGGGGAAAGCCACCGAAACAGAATTCTGCAACTGCGCTGCCGGCAATGCGTCGTGCTCGTTGAAGAGTTTGCAAGAACTTTTGCACAAGGAGATGAGAGACTTCCCCACATCTCCAATCTTCCTGGGCGAAAGAGACCTGAAGATTTCTATGATTTTCTATGTCTTTCTTCTTTGAATTTGTTTTATGTCTTTCTATGTCTTTCTATGTGCTTTCTATGTGCTTTCTATGTCTTTCTATGTCTTTCTATGTCTTTCTTGTCTCTGTTCCTTGTCTTGAAGATCTGTTTTACTCCTCCAACCATTCCTCGACACGTCATGTTTGTTTTTCTTTGTACGGCGCCACTGTCTTCAATAGATTGGTAGTGCTTTGCAACTCCTAGAGGTATGGGATGCACATCGCGAAACTTGAAACCAGGACAATCATAAATTTAAGGCTCAAAAGTTTCCGGGACCCATAGCTTTCATCATTCTCAAGTGCAATATTTAGAAATAGGCTGAGTATTAACTGAGTATGGAGAGTGAGCTGAACGGCAGGCTGCAGATCTGTCAAGGCAGGGGTCTTTTCCACATGTGCCACATCCAAATCCTCCAGGTTGCACAGGTTGCACAGGTTGCACAGGTTGCACGTGCAAACGCGAGCTGGAAAGCTGGAAAGCTGGAAAGGAAAATAAGGTGGACAGGTTGAGGCTTTCGCTGCTTTCGCTTTCAAATACGGTCCCAAAATATGGCACAAAATAAGTCGCAAAATATGTATTCTGAGTGTAAAAACAAAAGGCAGCGAAATTATGTAATAAACAACTCATACAGTGAGACATATTGAGCTAAATAATGCTAAATATGCAACAATGTTCTCTGCACTTAAGTCTTTTCTAATCTGTTCTAGTAAATCCACATTCTCAAATCTGAAAGAATCTGAGCTGCTGGTGATACGGTGTGATACATGGTGATACGGTGTCCATCGTGTCCCAAAATGTCCGAAAAATCTCCTGAATTTCCGACTCCAACTCGACGATGGTGGCACGGGCTTCATGGGCGTGTGACAGTATCCTGGGGCGATTTTGAACGATGTTGAACGCTTGGAAGACAGTAGCTGGCCTGCTGGCTTGGCATGCTTGGACCTATCAGAACCTATCACACATCTATTGCCATCACCTATCTCCTCCCTATCACCTTTCTATCACCTTTTATCACCTTTTTATCCATCTAATCCATCTAATCCATCTAATCCATCCGTTCAGCCGATCTATTCATCTATTTTCTTGGAATGCACTGGTTCAGACGTCTGCTGAAACTAAGGATTCCGCTTCGAGTGAGTCCTGAGGGTCCTGTCCCAAGTTGGTCCCAAGTTGGTCCCAAGTTGGTCCCAAGTTGGTCCCTCGCTAAGACCTGAGACCCACCTGTCTGCTAGAAGTCTTGGTCTGCTGTGGCTGCTCCTACGGTCTCCTACGGTCTCCTACGGTCTCCTACGGTCTCCTACGATCACGCCACATCAGCTGAGCATCCCAGGTGCGCAGTGGGTCTTAGCGTATTCGTAATTCCGGGCCCAGTTGGAAAATGCCACGTTGTTCCAAATGTAGTTCTCCTCAAAGGACCAGCGCATTCCACTCAAAAAAACATGAGTCTCTGCTTACTCTGTTTACTCTGCTTACTGATTGTTACTGGCTTGGATCTTGCGATTCCATGCCTAGTGATGTTTTTTTTACTCGCCATTTTCTAGTATCTTCGTTCCTCAACTGCAAACAGCATTCACTCACTCGCCATGCTTCCCCCAAATTTGCAACTCTGGCTCTGAATTTTTCATCTTGCCCTTTGCCAGCACTGGCAGCATTATCCGGTCGAGACTCAGCATAGTCGCTTGAACCTGTTGAGGAGACGGAACAATGTAGAATGATACGATGATGAAAATGCAAGTGTCTATCAACGCGTTTAAAAAATAATGCAATGCAAAAAATCAGCATGTTTTGTGAGGTCAATGGGAATGTGCGCACATATATGCACATTCAGCAGTGTAAGTCGGCACAAACAAAAGAGTGGAAATATGATGGGTCCAACATGATAGCGCAACAAGAAGAACAAACATACTGTGAATGTGTGTATTTGTGTACCTGCATTATATATACATATATCACACATGCCTTGCATATGTCTCTCACTGCATCTGTATTGAAATGTGTTTGTGCCTAATCCATGTACTGTAAAAACGCATTTGTATGGGCTCACGTGCATCCCTATGAGCATATGATTAGCAAATGCAAGCGGCAGGAAGCAGTGGCAACATATGATAAGCTAGGCGGCATTGTTCTTTGGTAGGGGGTGAAATGAAAAAACAAATAAAAAACATGTTTGGGTGCATATGCGCGCGCGTGTGTGTGTGTGTGTCTGTGTGTGTGTGTTCATGCATGTAGCGCAATGAAATGCAATACGATGTTATACATCCCAATCCGATGAGACTATGTACGTACGCAAAGTACGTGAGGCATGTAAGGTATGTAAGGTATGTAAGGTGTGTTGTGTATGGTGCATGTCAGGCATGCAATGTTTGGAATGGATGTAATTTATGCAATGCAGGTAGTGTAGGTACTGCATGCAATGTATGTAATCTGTGTGTGTGCCATGTATCTATTTATATAATGTACATAGTGAAAATTGATGCGTGAGTTTGTGCAATGCCTGCCTGTATTTATCATGTGCGGATTGTATGAATGCATGTACGTCATGAACGCACAAATGTCACAAATGTATGCAATGTATTTCTGCCATGTAGCCTAGTTACATAATGCATGTCATGAACATATAGTTGTTTAGTCTATGCATGGTATGCAATGTGTCAGCCAATGGTATACTGTATCTAAGGCGGTATGTAACGTGCCTATGGTATGTGTTGCATACATGTGCGTAATGTACGTCATGTCATGGTATTTCAACTGATGTCATGTCATGTCATGTCATGTCATGTCATGCCATGTCATGTCATGTCATGTCACGCAAGTAATATATTATATCTGATGCATTAGTTTGTGTCAGGCGTGTAGTTTGTGTGCGTGTGTCCAATATATTTGTATTGTAATGTCCTGTGTGTATGGTACGTAATGATACGTAATGTGTGTTTGGTATGCAGTGTATGTTTGGTATGCAAAGTATGTCTGGTGTGTAGTGTATGTGTGGTATGTATCTAAATAATGTAGTGTAGAATGTGTGTGTGTGTGTAACGCAATGTCTGCAATGTATGTAACGCTGAGTAATTTATGTAACACCGAGTAATGTACGCATGCATTCATACATTTATGCAAATTTATGCACGCAACTAATGATATGTGATGTGTGTGTGTGGTTGGTATAATTTGGTATGGTATGGTTTCGCATGGGACGTTACGGTATGTAATGTAATGGAAACTAAAGTAAACTGATGCGACGATGTGACATTGGGTTGCCGCAGGGTGGGGTGCACTGACATTCACTTGAAGTCTGGCCTATGTGCGTATATGTATGCGCATGTGTGTTGTGTGCATGCATGTATGTGTAAAGAGTTGTACATATGCATACTTGACCATACTTTGTGTTCATCGATATCCTTACAGTCCTTACAGTCCTTACATGTTCGTTTCACGATCGTTTCATCGTATTGACTCGTGCGTCGCGTGCCTCAGCCAGGCGATTCCGCACGAACTTCAGAGTGCTCAGTGCCAGGTCCTTGCCCGACACACGATGACGGACGAAACGATGAACAAAAATGAAACGAATTACAAAACAAAACGAAAGTGAAAAAGTGAAAAAGTGAAACGAATCGAACTGCGATGAACTGTGGACGTTGTTCATCGGTCTTGACTGACTTTAAGCTGGACATGCCTCGGTCCATGTAAATCCATGTAACGCATACACACGCTGGTCTCCCCTTGTGCTGTTTAATAGGTTTCATGAGTTTTATGTCTGCAGGTCTTCAATCCGGCTCCTTGGAAGTCTGCTTGGCAATCAGTAACTCTCCACCCAAACACGAGAGAGTATAGGCGTGGTCCATCATCCTTGGCGAGATGCGCACATACAAAATCATACAAAATCATACAAATAGCAAATAGATGCAAATTGGATGCAAATTGGATTCAAATGGCGCTGCCTTCGGAAGTTTTCTGTGAACCCGCAAATGGAACCCAAGTAGACCAGAATCTGTCTGGAAGAGATTATGTAAATTTTATGTAATATAATCCAGTCATATATAATTTATTATATAATCATATCCGAAGGAAATTTAGAAGTCAAACTTCCGACAATATGGACAGATGAAAAGCAGAGCAGGGAAGAGGCAGAGAGAAGAGAAAGATTAGAAGAAAGAAGAGTAAGAAGAAAGAAGATGCAGATGCGCGAAAAGGTAGGAAAGTCGCGAAACACTGTGTTTTTCCAATGATTGGGGCTCCGGAGGGTCGAAAAGTAGGCTCGCTAAAGCGGCGGGTGCGGAGCCAGCTGGCCAGATGAGAGATGAAAAGTTGCACGCCGCTGTGGCGCGAAGCACATTTCGAAGTCAAAATGTACAAAACACACCATTGTCGGACCACTTTTGGAAGTTGCGATGTCGAAAAAGTGCACGCCGTTGTGGCGCGAAGCACATTTTGAAGTCAAAATGTACAAAACACACCATTGTCGGACCACTTTTGGAAGTTGAGATGTCGAAAAAGTGCACGCTGTTGTGGCAAATGTACAAAACACACCAGGCTCGGACCACTTTTGGAAGTTGAGATGTCGAAAAAGTGCACGCCGTTGTGGCGCAAAGCACATTTTGAAGTCAAAATGTACAAAACACACCAGCTCCGGAGCACTTTTGGCAGTTGAGATGTCGAAAAAGTGCACGCCGTCGTGGCGCGAAGCACATTTCGAAGTCAAAATGTACAAAACACCACATGTTCGCGCCACTTTTGGAGGTTCGGATGTTGAAAAAGTGCACGCCGTTGTGGCGCGAAGCACATTTCCAAGTCAAAATGTACAAAACTCCACATGTTCGCGCCACTTTTGGAGGTTCAGATGTCCCTTCGCTTCGCTTCACTACACTACACTACATTACACTACACTACACTACCTTCCACTACACTACACTACAACTACAACTACACAACTACACAACTACACAACTACACAACTACACAACTACACAACTACACTCAACTACACTCCACTACACTAAATTACACTACACTACACTACATTACACTACACTCACACTACACTCCACTACACTACATTACACTAGACTGCACTACCTTCCACTACACTTCACTACATTACTCTACACTACACTACACTACAACTACAACTACAACTACACAACTACACAACTACACTCCACTACACTCCACTACACTCCACTACGCTCCACTACACTACATTCCACTACACTACACTCCACTACACTACATTACACTACACTACCTTCCACTACACTCCACTACACTAAATTACACTACACTACACTACATTACACTACACTACATTACACTCAATGACACTGGACCACAGATAGACAGGTAGACAGATAGACAGATAGACAGATAGACAGATAGATAGATAGATAGATAGATAGACAGATAGACAAGTAGACAGCTAGACAGATAGACAGATAGACACATGAAAGCGAGAGAGAGAGAGAGAGGGATAGATAGATAGACAGATAGACAGATAGACAGGTAGACAGCTAGACAGATAGACAGATGAAAGAGAGAGAGAGAGAGATAGATAGATAGATAGATCGATAAATAGATAGATAGATACATAGAAGATAGATAGGTAGGGAGGTAGATAGTCAGAGAAAGAGAGAGAAAGAGAGGAGACATCAATCACCTTTCGATCCATCAGTGGATTCGCTTTGCCATCCCTGATTCACAACAACCAACCTCTCCTATAGGTTTCTTATTTTTGAAACTTCCGCCACCGCCTTGTGCGGGACTACTGGAATATCATACATAATCATTATATGCAAGAACACGGCAAAGGCATACAAGGCCCCAACAGTTGCTGCTTCAAAGAAGCTGAGCCCATTTGTAACATTTTGTAATCATGAAGCTTCGTGCCTACACCACCTTCAGTGATCTCCAGTGTACCAATTTGATACCAATTCGGTATGTACAGCCCTTCTTCATTTCAATTCCACCCACTGAAGTCGCAGGTCTATCCAGGTCTGACTAGCCCCTAGTGCATCAAGTTGCTGCGCGCCCATGGCGAAGCCAACTGCCTGACACCAGCATTCCCCGTGTCCAACAAAACTATGTGCTGTTTCCAGTGAGGACAGCGATATCTTGACAAAGATCACACAGAGAAAGAAAAACACAAGACAGTTGCCGAAGTTAGTGCTTGGCATAGAAAACATGTTTCTTTTGCCAAAAACATATTGTGCTAAGTTCTAAGCATGCTTCGTACTCTTTCCCTATCAGTGAAGACGTGACATGACCGGTACCCAACCAAACGGAGTGGAAAGTAGTATGTAGATAGAAACCCGGAGGGCAAAACAAAACACATGAAGCAATGTGGAACAGTAGGTTTCACAGCGGAGGCATTAGAGGCACGGAGGGGCGGGCTCGAATTATTATGTATTGAACATGGAAACAATGACAGCTTGATATCAAATGACACACGGGGAACCTGAGGTGAGGTGAGTGACCGTATGTGACAGTCCAAACACCCGAATTTAAAGCGAAGAAACGGAGTCCGAAACAGACTGTAAAGCTTGAAACTGAAAATTCAAAGTGCTTACTGTAAAGTTCACTGTAAAACAAAAGTCAAAGTGCAGTGCCTTTTGTCCTGGCAACATGGAATCAATATCTGAGGCGCACATTCTGGGAGCAAGGCAACTCTTAAAGGGAAGATTCGGAAAGATGCTTGAAGTCTTGTCGCGTCTTGTCAAATTGATCAAGTACTTTGCAATATGATACCGACGGACAAGCATTTGGCACAAATAACGTCGTTACACACCGCGAAGAGTGAGAACAAAAAACTAGCAAATAGTGGCAAATAGTGGCAAATAGTGGCAAATAGTGGCAAGAGCCCACAGTCGAACAGGCGAACAGGCCATCCTATACAAGACTGAAAACAAGACTGGAGAGAAAGGCCTGCAAGTCGGTACAAAGTTGAGAGACCTGCAGGAAGGTGAACACATCATGGACAAAAGTAGAGAAAAAATATGAAAAAATATGAAAGAATAGTTGAAAACATTAAAACTCGAGAACTCCAACAGTCAACTGCTCGGTAGAAGGCCAGGAAACATGGTGGTACAACAAAGATTGCAGATGTTGCGCCAAGGGATTTCAAAACCCTTTCAAGGCAGCATGAGTCACTCATGAATCAATTGAGGCAACAAATAGCGACAACGTCACATACGTCATGCATGGTCACGTTCGGTCACGTTCGGTCACGTTCGGTCACGTTCGCAGCCTCTCGAACAAGCGTGAGCCACAATTCGATTGCTTCGCGACGCTGGTCCGGGCTCATGTCAGTCTCGTAGGCGAAAACATTGCTAGGCAATCCGCTCCTCAGAACCAATCCATAAAAAGATCTGGAAAGGGAAAGCACTACGTCACCACGCGGCAATATGCATCATTCTGTGTTTAAGAGACTTTGGAGATATGTACACAGTGTGTACAACTCTGCGGTCTGCAGTGTGTCGTTCTCTCGCTCTCTCTGTGTATATCTGCATGGGAGGTGCCGGATCTCGCCGGGGAATTTTTTCCCCCTGCCCTGGGGATTTTTTTTCCTGATCTGTTCTGTTTTCCGTCCCCTACATCTATCCTGCCACTTCCCTTCCATGCTGCATGCTATTTGCCGCATTTGGGCGCAGGAACCTCTCAGTTCGCGTGCTATTCATAGAATTTGGGAGCTGGAACCTTCTATTTTGTTGTTGTTACGTTTGTTGCTGTTATGTTTGTTGTTGTGCTGTTTGTTGTTGTAATGTTTGTTGTTGTTGTTTCTTTGTTGTGTTTGTTGTTGCGATGTTTGTTGTTGTGATGTTTGTTTTTGCGATGGTTGTTGCTGTGATGGTTGTTGATGTGATGTTTGTTGTTGTGATGTTTGTTGTTGTGATCGTTGTTGTTATTGTGTTTATTGTTGTTATGGTTGTTGTTGCTGTTGTTGTTGTTGCTGCTGTTGTTGTTGCTGGATATGCGCAAATAAATAGCCACAAATATGTATCTAAATGACTACCTGCACATATGTATATATATATATACATACACATGTATGTAGAGTAGTGTATTTACAAGTGTGCAAGCTTTACATAGTGTACCTATTTTTCCAGCAATTGCATCACCTCCTCTGTAAAGGTGGTGTTCGCACAAACTTCGTTTGGTTTTCACATGTCATGTGCTCATTGCCGCGAGGTGGCTAGGGTGTCAGCCAGAAATTTTAATGGGAGTCGGGAGACATTACAAACAAAATAACTTGCCGTTTTACCACGCCTGAAAATTGCTCAAGCACCGTCAAACACTTGCTTATTCTGAATACTGGGGTCGCCTTTTACCAGTTGATCTAGGACCAGTCAGAAAGTGATCTTGTTAAGATGCAAGATAGCCTTAGCCCCCGCACTTCCACAATTGCGGCCCTGCAAGGTGGAAAGGAATTTGCCCCAGCTTTGATTGCAAATTGAACGCTTTGGTATCTTTGGTGTTGGAAAGTTAGCCGTTTCCGAGCCTCAGAGGATGAGGGATGTAATTGGGCAGGAGCCTCCAAAATGACCCCTTCCACTGAGGAAAGCTGGCAAATCCTATGTTGCGGACTACAGTTTTCACAGCCCTCTCCACTGCCTGCATTGGGCCTCAACCGCTTGTTCTCTCTTGATGGCGGCAAGCTCAGCTTCGATTTCGCCCTGCGTCTGCGCTGTCACAGAAGCAATGGCCAAGGCAAGGACTGACAGCGCCTATTATTTTGCCCTGCACCCAGATGCGACAGGACGACAAGCAAAAGCGTGCAAAAGCCGATTTGAAGCTACGCAGCATACAAGCAAGAATTATAAGGACCGGATAACCCCACATGATAAGCCTTCAAGGTCATTCGAGCTGAAGCCGGGATCATACGAAAGTTGGTCTACATCTTTGGCCGAGCAAGTAGGAGAGGAGAGGTCATAGACCCCGTGAACCAGCCATGAGGAACCTTATGGGTATTGCAGGAATTCCAATTCCAGAAGCTTCTCCAAGATCTTCAGCAAATGAAGTTGGTGGACACTTTCATGAGGAACGTCTGAAATAGAAAAGCTATGAAAAACTACAAAACCGCAAAACTGCAAAAACAATGACCAGCGCACAATGACATGAGTCACAGGCCTGCTTGCTCCCCAGCAAGTGTGGAGGAGTCACTTCAACAACTAGATCTACAATGCCACGCTTTTGATGAAGAGCAGGAGCAAATCCAAACTTTCTATGCCATGGAAAAGTCCCGCAAGGAGTCAGAAGCTGTGGTGCGCCCTCCTGCATCACCCTTGACATCAAAGACACCTATCCCATGTGTGGAAAAACCAATTGCTAAAGCGCCAGCCATTTGTTCCTAGACTTTTTCAGGCACCCCCTTAACTTGATCAATCATGTTTCAAAATATGATAAAACCTTGCCGCGCCCAGGCCCGGACAACCTCGAAACTTTGCCGATGCCCATGGAGCTTCTGCCGCAGGGCGATTGCCAGGACAAGATGCCTGAAGCGGAAGCTGTGGATTCTCAATCCTTCACCAACCTGAGAAGGGGGAAGCGAAAGCCAGCATCCCACCTACCCCTATTTTCCCCAAAAGATTTTTCACCCACAGGCTTTTCACCCGGAGTCTTTCACCCATGCTTCTCACCCATACTTTTCACCCACAGACGGTTCAACCATACACTTCTCGCCCACAGACTTTTCCCCCATATACTTTCCACCCACATACTTTTCACCCAGAGACTTTTCACCCAGAGATTATTCTTGCACAGACTTTTCACCCAGAGACTTTTCACCCACAGGCTTTTCACCCACAGACTTTTCACCCACAGACTTTTCACCCACAGACTTTTCACCCGTATACTTTTCAACCAAGGCTGTTCAACCATATACTTTTCACCTAAAGGCTTTCACCCATACATTTTTCGCACACAGACTTTTCACCCACAGACTTTGCGCCCTCAGACTTTCACATATATAATATATGTTTTTCGAGTTTTCACCCATATACTTTTCACCCAGGGGCTTTCACCAATACCGTTTTTGCCCACATTTTTTTCACCCGCGCTCTTTTCACCCACAGACTTCGCACCCTCCGGCTTTTCACCCATACACGTTTCACCTGTATATTTTTGACCCACGGGTTTTTCACCCACACACTTTTCACTCAGAGGCTCTTCGCCAATGTACTTTTTACCCTCATTTTTTCCCCCATATACTTTTCACCCACAGACTTTTCAACCACAGACTTTGCACCCTCAGATTTTGCACCCACACCCGTTTCACCCATAGACTTTTGATCGACGGACTTTTCACCCGCGCACTTTTCACCCACACACTTTTCGCCCAGAGACTCTTCACCATGAGACTTTTTTACGCACAGCCTTGTCACATTTTTCACCCACAGATTTTTTACACATACACGTTGCACCCATATTTTTCACCAAGGGACTCTTCTTCCACTGGTTTTTCACCCACAGACTTTTCACCCGCAAACTTTTTGCCCTCAGACTTTCAGGGATCCTTACGCTCGTATTTTCATATTTTCATCACCCCTTTCCAAAGTTTCCTAATTTCACATCTTATACTGACAGAAGTTTCTTCTCCACAGCGACGGTGCCTCCACTCACGGACCCTTACCTCTGCCCTCCTCACCTCATATTTTCATCACCCCTTTCCAAATTAATTAATTGATGGAGAGAAAGAAAGGGATATTGTAGGTGCCGAAGCTACTAGTAAGTGGGATGAAAGTCTAAGTATGTTTGAAGATCCTTTTGGAACTCTCCCGAGCGGTTGATAGACGATAGCGCAATATGTTCAAAGCATCTGATACACATAGCTAACTCAAGCTCATGAGAAGATGAGATGCACAATTCATCGAGCACAAAAGCAAGGTTGATCAGTAGCTGCAGAGCCAAACCAAAGTAAAACCGTCTTGGCATACACACCCCCTGCAAAAGACAAAAAGAAAAGCAAGGAGAGACCTGATATCCAACTGCGCAACAAATCCTTACACTACATTCTCTGCAACTGCTCAGCATGAGAGAGATGCACCTACCTTTTCGCAACCACCATCTGGTTCGCATTCACCGCTATCACAGCATGCTGCATTAGACCGACCTGGACAAAACCAGTAAGGTCACAACAAGCGCAGGATTACTGTCCATCATAGGCAGGCCACGACCGGAGGCGTTCAAAGGTCAAAGCAGCTTTGGCTTCCAATTTGTCAGTAAGTTGTCGCAGATACGGAGGAGGACCCCTGCGCAGAAGCTCTTCTACTTGGTCCGTAAACCCCAACAAGATCAGATTCTCAATTTTCCTACCACGTGTCAGCATGACGTAAATGGCAAGCCACCAGTCAGAATCCTCCAACCCGCCCGCGCAACATAAGTCCAGCACCACTCCTCAATCCAGAGTCAAGCCTTGTGCACTGTAAGCAGTGCGCAACATGCCATGCAAAAGAGGAAATTGCCAGCGAATCACTTCGATTTTCTCGGTTTCATCTCCAATCTTCAGATCAATTTTGAAGTCAGCATGAACCAGTTCCACGAAGAACAAAGTTTTGGCATCTGCTGCGTGCTCCGTCAAATTGGCAAATTCTTCTTCCCACTTCTGCAGCAATGCTTCTTCCATGGGCGAATTCTGTCCTTTCAGCAACTTGACCCAGATACCTTTCGCCATGAACTCTGGAAAGAACTGGCGAAAGCCCGGCTCTAGGTTGGCCAAGCAACGCTGATCAGCATGATGCAAATCCACCTTCACGACCACAGCCAACTTATCCTTGACCAGTCCAAGATGTGGAGCCAACACATCCGCCAGGCGTACAACCATGTTTTCATGCAGTAGCAACATGTCCTGCAACTTGCCCGACCCAGACAAAACTGGTAAGGTCACACAGTCGACAAGGCAATTGCCAGATGTCTGCAAAGTCAATGTGAGAATACCACCACATCCAAAAGAGAAGCTTGTGATAGGATCTCCATCCGAGTATGGTCACATGCAGTAATCACGATGTAGTGCGATGCGATGATCCCGATTGTGGTTGTTCTGTTTCAAAGTACCTCCCACGTTTTCGCAAACCAAACAGGAAACGCATCGCTGCCGCCAAAGGTTGAGCAATCGAATATCACTTGACCGTGATCAATTTGCAGTTTCCTGCATTTTAGCAGCCCACCACTTCACCCGATTTCTTTTGTCTGCGATGAGCAGCCAAGTCACATACAGACAAAAGAAAAGGGTGAGCTGGCCAGCCGCTAAAGTACACCTTCTTGCCCGTGCGACTCATCATCTGCTCAATTTTCCAGATTTTGCACATTGCCCATCGGGCGATTTCATACTCCTTGATCTTCTCATACGCCACCTCAGCCCATGCCGGATGCATCGATAAGATCGACCCAGATAGAACTGGTGAGGTCACAAAGCCTACAAGCAGCGCACCCGTGATCACCAGTCCCGTGTGAGCTGATCTGGACACAACTGCCTGAAATCACAGCAGCCATGCGTGTGAGCTCGCCCAGTGCGCCTTTGCGAGAAGAGTGCTTAGCAAAATTGCGTACACAGAAATTTTGCTAAGCACTCTTCTGTTAAAGGCGCAGTGGGCGAGCTCACACGCATGGCTGCTGTGATGTTGGGAATTTCTGTGTCCAGAAACCGCTTAGTTTCATGACAGATCTGGTGGGGATCAAAGCCTACAAGCACAGCACCCGTGCTCACCAGTCATCGCATAGGAGCATGATTACCAGTCATCACAACAGCTAGTATATCTTCCACCACAAGCATTGCTTCTGCCAAGTGTGGCCATACATGCAAGTGCTCCACAGGATCCAACTGTTGCAATAGAATGAAACATCCAACTGCACCGCAAGGAGCCCCCGAATGCAACTAAAAGGACCTGGTTCTTTGCATGCCCCCTTGGCAATTGTTGTTTGCCAAGGGGGCATGCAAAGAACCAGGTCCTTTTAGTTGCTGTTGTGTGGCAACAGTAGCTGCACAAATTTCACCGTGTCAGCCCAACAACTGGTGACTCCAGTGAACCGCGAATTTTTCACCATAGCTGCAATACACCAATGACTCAAAACACTGCTATTGCCTTAAATGATTGAATATCACCAAAACTTCAGTGGATCTACACTCACCAGGTACATAAATATATGTTATCAATGTTTTGATCAATAACATCAGTATACAATGGTTTCTGCATGTTTTGATGCCCAGACAGCCAACACTTCTGGATTCGATCTAGAGGCGCGAAATGTTCTATTCTGTTTAACAAAACCACTGAGTCACCATGATTTCCTGGACTCAATCCAATGTCGGTCATGCACTCCAGACTCAGTCGCAAGTGTTTCCAAGCAGACCCCAGAGCACAAGCCTGTAGCATGGCCGCAACTTTGCCACCGCAGAGAACCTGCCACAGAAGAAACATGCAAGCAATGCATATGCGCTACAGGCATCAACAGTGCCCAGCCTCCAGCAAGGATCAATGGCACAACCGATGTAAGAAAATGTCACTAGGAAGCACTGTCATGCAACTGCTGTCATACCAGTGCTGTCATGTACAAGCTAAGCAAGCTGTTGCTAACCCATACAGACTTCTAACATCAACCTCATGCATGCCTGCTGAAACACATGTCAGTTAGAAGTGTTGTCATGCAACTGCTGTCATGAAAGTGCTGCAATTCAAAACCTGCGCAAACGTTGCTAACCAATACAAACTGTTAACATAAACATGATGCATGCCTGCTCAAACACATCATCAGTTCCACAAGGCAACTTGCTTTGGCTTGAGCTTGCTTGACCCAGAACTCAGCAAAGCGAGTGATCCACTAAACTTCAACTCGACATGATCTTGTATTCTATCTAGGTTATCTTCTGGCATTCTTTGTCGCTATGTTCTAGTCGTTTGTCTGGCAAATCTTCTTTCTGACATTCTATCCTGCATATCTTCTGGCAGGCTTTCTGCCAATCTATGTGGCATATCTTCTGGCTTTCGATCTTGCATTCTATCTGGCATATCTTCTGGCACTCTACCTGGCATATCTTCTGGCATATGTTCTGGCATATCTTCTGACATTCTATCTGGCATTCTATCTGGCAAATCTTCTGGCGTTCTATCTGGCAAACATTCTGCCACTTTATCTGGCATACCTTCTGGCATTCTATCTGACATTCTATCTGGCATACCTTCTGGCATTCTATCTGGCATATCTTCTGGCATTCTATGGAGCATATCTTCTGGCAGTTTATCTGGCATATCTTCTGGCATTCTATCTGACATTCTATCTGGCGTTCTATCTGGCATATCTTCTGGCATTCTATCTGGCCGTTGAGGTCCAGCGGTGCCCACTGAGCTCGGAAGGTCCCAGGTTGAGGTCCAGCGGTGCCCACTGAGCTCGGACGGTGCCAGGTTGAGGTCCCACTGGGCTGGAAGGTCCCTGGTTGAGGTCCAGCAATGCCCACTGCGCTCGGAACTTGGCGGTTGAGGTCCAGCCGTGCCCACTCAGATCGGAAGCCGGCAGTTGAGGTCCAGCAGTGCCCACTGCACGCAGAAGTTGGCGAAGAGATTGGCCAAGAGTTGGCAAGGCGGAAGTGGACATGGAAGTGGATGCAGAGGTGGTGGAGGAGAAGCTGAAGGGCGAGAAGGAGAAGGAGGAAAAGGAGGAGGAAGAGGAGGAGGCGGAGAAGGCGGAGGAGGAGGAGGAGAACAACTCTGATAAAATCGAACAACCCTCACCTGGCAGGTGGGGAACAATGCAAAACAAACGGATGTTTTTTCATAGGCAACAGCGATGAGAAAAATTGGTCCGAGAACGGGAAAAGCATGCGAAAAACATGGGAGCTGGAGCGTCTTCAAACTTCCAAGTCTGGAAATCCAAAACTGCAAAAACCTTCAGGAAATGAGAGTTACATGCCAAAAACAATGGGTCCGACAATAAAGGGAAAAATGGGTCTGTCAATGGACTGCTACCCCCAGCGCTGCCAAAATGGCCCGCCTATCTCGCTTGCCACTCGCAAGCGTCCATCCAAGATCGTCAGCCGCAACTTGGTGGGTTCTTCCGAACCGTCTGGCTTCAACCTGTGATGGGGGATCGCTTTCAGCGGGAGACATGGCGATCCACCCACCACGTTTGAGACATTTTTTGGAACCACAAACTCACGAGATTTTTGACTTCGCTGGATATAGATCAAGACAGAAATCTTGCTCCCATCTAGTTTCAATCAGTTTGCAGCGACGTCCAAATCAACGCCGCCCAAAAAGCAAACAAAAAATTAAAGGACCGGATAACCCCACAAGGCAACTTCTTCCAATAATGAGCGCCAAAGGTTGTAGCAGGGACGGAGAAGGAAGGAAAGGCAAAGGAGGTGGTGAAGGATCGAAAAGTTAAAACAGTTGTGTGTGACAAAGTCGAATGTGAAAGATGGTGTGTGACGAAGGAAGATGGTGCGTAGGTGTGTGACAAAGCAGGGTGTGAAATATGGTGTGTGTGAAAGTTGTGTGTGAAAGAGAGCGTGTGACAAAGTTGTGTGTGAAAGATGGTGTGTGACAAAGTGGTGTGTGAAAGATGGTGTGGCGAAAGATGATGTGTGACAAAGTAGTGTGCGAAAGATGGTGTGGTGAAAGATGGTGTGTGACAAAGTTATGTGTGAAAGATGGTGTGGTGAAAGATGGTGTGTGACAAAGTGGTGTGTGAAGGATGGTGTGGTGAAAGATGGTGCGTGAAAGATGGAGTGTTACAAAGATGGTGCGTAAAAGAGGGTGTGTCAAAGATGGTGTGTGACAAAGTGGTGTGTGAAAGATGGTGTGTCAAAGATAGTGTGTGACAAAGTTGTGTGTGAAAAATAGTGTGGTGACAAAGTGGTGTGTGGAAGAGGGTGTGGTGAAAGATGGTCTGTGACAAAGTGGTGTGTGAAAGATGGTGTGTGACAAAGTGGTGTGTGAAAGAGGGTGTGTCAAAGAGGGTGCCACGCCTGCCACGCAAAACGAAGGTGGATGTGAGATTGTGCCACGCCTGCCACGTGAAACGAACGTAGATGTCACCAAGTGCCACGCCTGCCACGCAAAATGCCGCGGCGTCACGCGCGCCCAAACCAGACCCAAGCGCGCCACGGAGTGGCATGAGTGCCACGCCTGCCACGCGAAACGAAGGTGGATGTAAGATTGTGCCATGCCTGCCACGTGAAACGAAGGTGGATGTAAGGTTGTGCCACGCCTGCCACGCAAAATGCCGCGGCGTCACGCGCGCCCAAACCAGACCCAAGCGCGCCACGGAGTGCCATGAGTGCCACGCCTGCCACGCGAAACGAAGGTGGATGTAAGATTGTGCCACGCCTGCCACGTGAAACGAAGGTGGATGTAAGGTTGTGCAAACCTGCCACGCAAAATGCCGCGGCGTCACGCGCGCCCAAACCAGACCCAAGCGTGCCACGGAGTGCCATGAGTGCCACGCCTGCCACGCGAAGCGAAGGTGGATGTAAGATTGTGCCACGCCTGCCACGTGAAACGAAGGTGGATGTGTAAGGTTGTGCCACGCCTGCCACGCAAAATGCCGCGGCGTCACGCGCGCCCAAACCAGACCCAAGCGCGCCACGGAGTGCCATGAGTGCCACGCCTGCCACGCGAAACGAAGGTGGATGCAAGATTGTGCCACGCCTGCCACGTGAAACGAAGGTGGATGTAAGGTTGTGCCACGCCTGCCACGCAAAATGCCGCGGCGTCACGCGCCCCCAAACCAGACCCAAGCGCGCCACGGAGTGGCATGAGTGCCACGCCTGCCACGCGAAACGAAGGTGGATGTAAGATTGTAACACGCCTGCCACGTGAAACGAAGGTGGATGTAAGGTTGTGCCACGCCTGTCACGCAAAATGCCGCGGCGTCACGCGCGCCCAAACCAGACCCAAGCGCGCCACGGAGTGCCATGAGTGCCACGCGCTGTCACGCGAACTAAGGTGGATGTAAGATTGAACCCCGGCCCACGTGAAACGAAGGTGGAATGTAGGTTGTGCCACGCCTGTCACGACTCAAAAAGCCGCGGCGTCACGCGCGCCCCAAACCAGACCAACGCGCCACGGAGTGCCATGAGTGGCCAACACCGGCCCACGCAAAACGATGTAGATGTAAGGTTTTGTTGCCCACTGCCTTCCACGCAAGACAAGCTGTAGATTTGAGTTTTGTCCGCGCCGCGGCCTCCAACGCAAAGTGCCCCGCCTGCCGTATGCGCCAAAGTTGTGTTTTAGTGAGTAGTGAGTGAGTGATTGAGTGTTTCTTGAGTGCGTTATTATTGCAGTTAGTGAGTGGTTGTATTGGGGTGTTTTTGTGTGGTTTGGTTGTTTTTTTTGTTTTTTGTGGTGTTTTGGTTGTTTGGGCTGTGGCCTGTGGGCTGATGTGTGGGTGTGGTGTGGGTGTGTGTAGGGTGTAGTGTTGTGTGTGTGCTGTGGGCTGTGGTGTCGAACCAGGGTGGGTGTGTGTGGGTGTGTGTGGGTGTGTGTGGGTTGTGTGTGGGTGTGAGGTTGGTGTGGGTGGGTGTGGCGTGGTGTGGGGGGTGTGGGTGGGTGTGGGGGGTGTGGGTGAGGTGTGCGTGCGGTGTAGGGTGGAGTGTGTCTTCGGTGGGTTGTGGCCCTGCGAGTGGGTGTGGTTCTAGGCGTGGGTGTGTCCTGGGGGGCTGTGTCTGGTTGGCGTGTGTCTTTGTAGTTTTTTGTGTGGGTGTTCCGTTTTGGTGAAAAGTTGTCCATTTTTGGTTGTTTCTTTGATTTGTGGTGTGTCTGTGTGGGTGTGTCTGTGTGGGTGTGTCTGTGTGGGTGTGTCTGTGTGGGTGTGTCTGTGTGGGTGTGTGTGTCTGTGTGGGTGTGTGTGTCTGTGTGGGTGTGTGTGTCTGTGTGTGTGTGTGTGTCTGTGTGTGTGTGTGGGTGTGTGCGTGGGTGTGTGCGTGGGTGTGTGCGTGGGTGTGTGCGTGGGTGTGTGCGTGGGTGGGTGCGTGGGTGTGTGCGTGGGT
>CAMXCT020006803.1:117205-139705 GCA_947184155.2 Cladocopium goreaui
TGTGTGCGTGTGTGTGTGTGTGCGTGTGTGCGTGTGTGTGTGTGTGTGTGAGTGTGAGTGTGAGTGTGAGTGTGAGTGTGAGTGTGAGTGTGAGTGTGAGTGAAGTTAGTGGAGTGTGAGTGAAGTTAGTGTATGTTAAGTGTGTGTGTGTGTGAGGTTATTTTATGTGAGAGATGGTATGTGACAAAGTTGTGTGTTTGTGTGAGTGTGTGTGCGTGAAGTTATTGTATGTTAAGTTTGTGTGTGTGTGTGGAGTTATTGTATGTGTGACAAAGTTGTGTGTGTGTGAGTGTGTTAAATAATTGTATGTTAAGTTTGTGTGTGTGAAGTTATTGTATGTGAGAGATGGTATGTGACAAACTTGTGTGTGTGTGAGTGTGTGTGAAGTTATTATATGTTAAGTTTGTGTGTGTGAAGTTACTGTATGTGAGAGATGGTATGTGACAAAGTTGTGTGTGTGTGTGTTAGTGTGTGAAGTTATTGTATGTTAAATTTGTGTGTGTGTGAAGTTATGGTATGTGACATGTGTGGAGGTGGAGGCGGGAGGCGGGAGGCGGGAGGAGGAGCCCGGGATACAGAATCAAAAACAAGAACCCCACACAAAGCTGTGGGGAATGAAACATCTTTGAGCAATTTTTACCAACTCCGCCCCCACCCATGCGCCTTGAGACCAAAGGCTCTTTGAAGCGCAGGTTCTCCACGAACCAAGACAAAGATGGGTTGCCTTGGTCTTGTTGAATGGATGTGACACATGGGCGTATGACTCAATGGTGAGATGGGTAGGTTAATCACTGAACAAAATGGGAAAACCACTGGCAAACCTTGGTATGGCTGTAAGGAGATCAGAAGATGATAGCATGATGGTTAAAAAGATCGAACAAACAATACGAACATTTATTGCTATTTTGAGGGTTCAACTGTTCCTTTTTGGTTGGCAAACACATCTAACCACCAACATGCGTAAGGCCCCAAGATCTACCGCCTGCCATGATACCGACGTATGTTGCGCAGGCGTCAAGAATTGTCTCCAGAAGAAATCCGGCAGAAACCTGCCACGGCAGATTCCACGATTCCACATGTTTCCACAATGCAACCCAGAATTAAGCAGCACCTTATTCACTAATATAGGGCCTTTCCATTTCACTGCAGCGAATCATTGTTTGCTCGGTCACTACCCAAGCCACCACAATTCCTAGCTGTCTTAGCTGGCCGCCCTAGATGCACACCGTGGGCTTGATATCAAGACTGACATGTTTTTTGGGCCCGCTGCTCCCCATTTTCAAAATCGTTTTCCAAATTTCCATTCGATTTGGAACAAGTGATGTAAAGGGGAATTAATCCTGGGCTATCTGTATCCCATTCTGCACAAGCGCACCTGGCTGCGCACCTGGACCTCGAAGTGCCAAGGAGAGGCCTGACGTTTCAGGGGGTTTTCCTAACATGGGAGGCACCAAAACAATTGGTTTCTGTCCCAAGAAATGGAACATGCTAGCGGTCTTGGAGATGGGTTGGAGATGGTGCAGTACCTTTCTAATTTGATGTTTGTTCATCATTTTTCCAATGAACATTGCAATTTAAGGGCATTGCCTTTGTTTTGGTGCACAACGCCAGATGGTTGGAAGCCCACCGTAAAAACAATCTTGGTGGGACTGATCTGAAACCTTTAATTGAGATTTTTAATAAACAAACGAAATCATCTCTAATGCCTTGCGCTGAAGTGGCAGCTTGTGACCACATCCAGAATGTTTATCTTAAAAATCAACGAACAAAGCTTGAATAATACCATGCACCAGTTTTTACCATGGCATATCCGCATCTGACAAGATTGGGGAAAAGTTGCTGCAGGGAAACTCAACAATCAATGGGGTGTGTCTCGAAAAAAGGGTACCCCAAGACTCTAGGTTTCTGCATTCAATACAAAATTTTGAATTGGCCACTAGAACAAGCAGCATACATTGAGATATGATCCAGCCAAGCGCTTCGCCAGCCTCGTGGGTGTCTGTTTCGATGGTGATCTGCCGGCCCCAGCAGTGATCCGATGACCACGACGACCACGACAGCAACAACAACATGCGGCTCTGACACTACTGAGCAAACAAGGTGGCTAGCTACCCTAACAAGTCCCACAAGCTCAAAGTCTTGTCTGTCCTCTGCTGATACCAAAGTTTCGTGCTTGAGCCAAAGTACATTGAAGCACTTGGCATGCTAAAGTGACGTGCAACCGCCGCAGCCGCCGCAGCCGCCACAAATGAATTCAACGATTAGGTTTCCATGTATACCATCTACATTTTGTTCTTGGGAAAACAGTTGACCATGTTGACACGTCATCCAACCTTCTTCGTTCCGTACATTTTGATGGCTTTCAATCTATTGCAGCACCTGTCACAACTCCAACGCAGACGCCCAGCACAAAAACGGCCAGAAGGACCTCAAACACTCACGTTTTGCATTTTTCCAAACATGGAGCGACAGGGGCAGAAACAAACCAATTTCACCCATTTTTCCAAACATGGAGCGACATGGTACGGACACACACGCACATGCGCACACCAGTTGCACAGTGCAGCCGCAGCACCCGCCACATTCTAAGAACGTGGAACGCCTGCGACGCCTTGGCATGCGTCACATGTTTTTTGCAGGCTTGAAGATACAATCCACCGGCGCAATAAGTTCCAGGGCCCTTGCGTCAGCAGTTGCCCAGGAATGGCTGACGTCTGCCAACGAACTTCCGGGTGATGCGGGGCTCCTTCAGGGTAGTACCCCCCCAAGTTGATCGGATTCATTGGAAATGTGATTGATTGGAAAAGTGATTGATTTCGAATCTCCGTAGCACAGAAGTTCCGCACAGCCCGCGCCTTTCGATCCGGAAGGCAATCATAAGGCGTTCTGCCCGCGGTCTACAAGCGCCCGCCGAGCAATGCACCTGCCCGCGGTCTACCGTCTGTAGCGTGAGGCGCCAAAAGTGTACAGCCGCTCACACTCCAAGCGCCTCGACCATCTTCCGGCCAAGCTCCCACGTCCTGCCCCGCACCATGCCGGCCTGAGGCCGCTGGCAATGCTGATGATGATGATGATGCTGCTGATGATGATGATGGTGATGATGATGATGATGATGATGATGACGATGACGATGATGACGATGACGACAATGCTGCTGATAAGGAGAAAGAAGAGGAGGAGGAGGAGGAGGAGCGCGCCTGTTTTTTTGGCCCATCCCTGTTTTTACCTCGCGCCGTGTTTTCTTGACCCCCGCCGTGTTTTCCACCCTGTTCTTTTGTGCGCCCACCCTGCTTTTCCAAACAGTGGTGCCCAACTTGATGATTGCGTCACCAGAAGCATCCAAGAGCGCATTGAAAAGGCCAGCAGCTGCACCTAAGATGGGTTCATTGAAGAGGCCTGCAGCTGCAGCTAAAATGGGGGCCAAGAAGAAACCAGCTGCAGCTACGCAAGCTCCAGTGGTTGATCCAGCAACACCTGCAGCACCAGCTCCCATTGCAGACGAACCAGTTTTTTGGCTTATCCAAACATATGTTTTCTTTTGATTTTGTTTTTCTTGTCTTAACACCCAAGGTTGCAATATATTTGTTTAAGAATGATTTTTTCAGGGTTGCAATTCTTGACCCATTTCGTGCGAGGCTTCTGTCGAAAACGGGAGATTGAGGAACGTTTTTGACGAAAGGGTGGACGAATTAGCCGCGCGACCCCGAGAACACCTGAGATCTACACAGGGTCCTTTTCTACTACCGTAAGAACCCCTTCAGTGCACACACTGTTTGGGGAAATACACCTTAAATAGTACATTCATTACTTAAGGGGTATTGGATGATCAGGGCATGAAAGAAACAAAGGCTACCCGATGAATCTGGACATGAAGACAAAGAAAACAGCATACACATAGACAAGCAAGGGAGAAAATTCTTCACTTACAATGTTGGTAGAAGACGGCAAGTATGGCCACGCGAAGGGGGCCACAAATAAAAGCGGAAACACAAAACACAATTAAACCGCCAAATGGCAGCACTGCTCAGGTGTCCCTGTCCCTAGGGTCATTTCGAAATTCATAATAATAAATATTTCAACGTCTGTGAAAATCAAAAACCCATAATCCATGATAACATGATATGAAAATATCTCACAACTCATGATAACAAACATCCTGCAAGCCATAACAATAAATAGCAAGAATTACGTTGGGTCATGCTTGAGTGGTAAAGCACCTTTTTTCAAAACATTTGGGAAGATTGGTTCATGTAAGCTACCGGATTTTTTTGGGATTGTGGTTTTTGAGTTCATGATCTGTTTGGGCTTTGGCGTTGATGGTTCGTTCCTAGGATCTTGCGGGACGATTGGTTGTTATGATCTTGATTTCATGATCTATAAGGTTCATTGTTATGATTTTTTGGACATAACGTTGTTGGATGATGAGTTGGTTGGTTGTTTTGGCATGTGATTAGTTTTGGGATCATGTGTTGCGTGATAATGACTTGGGGGGCGCGAGGTCTAGAGCCTAGCTTTTTACCATGGCACTGGGGCCGCTGCCTATGGCGCTGGGACCAATTGCTATGGCGCCGGGGCCAATTACTGTGGCATGTGCGACTTGGAATGGCGGTGCCAATCATCAAACACTTCTTAGGGGCCAGCAGCATCGGTTCTCATCAATGTTAGCAGGCCCGGGGCTAAAAACATAGGGTGGGAGGGTCAGAAAAACAGGTCGGAAGTTCACAAAAAAGGGTGGAGGGTTCAAAAAACAGGTGGGCAGAAAAACAAGTATTGGGGGGTAAAAAACGAAATGAACTGTCCGAAATAAATGGGCTCTGATTATGGTGATGATGATGATGATGATGACGATGATGATGTGGGCACAAGTGGATACGATGCAAATTTCCACCCACCTCCAAACGGAGTCCGTTGGGCAAAGAGCCGCTCGCTACCGTGAAGACTGTGTCTGCCTCAGCAGAACTTCAGCAAAACCTCGAAAAGCCAAGCAATGTTAACCCAACTCATGATGCACAGAAATTGTTCTTCGTTTCCCCGCCCCCTGCCACTTAGGAAACCCACTGGGCAATTGAGGTCCACAGTGATCCGTTCACCCTCAAAAGCCAGTCTGGTGATGACCTGGGCAAGCACGTCTGCCTAGGGCCTAGGAGCGCTAGTAGCACCGCACAAGGCGGCGGCGGAATGATTGGCATGTCAATGGCGGAGTATCAGTGACTGTCCGCATGGCAATCCAGCAATGCATCATCTGTCCATCTGTCTTATCTATCTGTCCATCTGTCCATCTATCTGTCTACCTGTCTATTTCTACCTGTCTGTCTGATTCTATCTGCCTGTCTATCTACCCATCCATCCATCTAGAATCTAGAATTGTCTTTTTCTATCTTTCCAATCTACCCTTTTACCTACCAAGCTATCTATCTGTCTGTCTGTTTGTCTGTCTATCTATCAATCGATATATCTACTAATCTTTCAGTCTATCAATCAATCAATCTATCTATCTATCTGTCTAATCTATCTACCTGTTTAACTATCTACCTATCCCCATCTATCTTTCCATCTAAGTATTTTTGTTTATTTTTTCCATCCTAACCCGCTCTCTTTTCAGCTATCAATCTACCTGCATTTCTCAGTGTCGCTCTTTCTACATATAATTTCTCTCTCCCATCTTGCCAGCTATAGGTCCAAATATCCATGCCTGAATTCCTTCAACACTGATAGTTGAAGCTGTGAGAAGGAAGGTTTTGCGCGAGACTTTCCTCCAAATATGGAAGTTGAAGATGTGAAACAAAGCTTTTGTTGCAAGACTTTCTCCAAAAATAGAAGTTGAAGATGTGAAAGCACAGTTTTTTGCGAGAATTTTCGTCAAAATGGAAATTGAAAACATTTTTTGCGCGAGGGTTTTTCAAAAAAAAGACGTTGAAGATATGAAAATAAGTTTTTCCACAACTTCCTTCAAAATGTCTACGTGTAGAAAATGTCTATGTGTCGAACTTGGTTGATGTCCCATTTCCAAGATTTTAACATTTCGCAAAATTCAAACATTAGCACTGCGCCTGCCACGAAAATTGACGCCAGCTCATGCGAGTTGCTGCGCCTGCCACACAACATGAGCGCTTTCGAGTCGACATCTTATCGTCCAAGCTCTTGAAGTATTACGCCTGCCGCACAAAATGCACTTGTTCAGACACTCTTCAAATAGCCCATGCGAACAGCCTTTCGTGACTTTCCCAACAGTTCGCGCACTTGGATCTTCTTTCTTCTGAGACTCTCTTTTCTGATGTTCTTTCTTCTGACTGTCTCTCCTCTGACTCTTCGCACTGCCCTGGCTCCATCTCTCCCTAAGTCGGAAGTTTGGCTTCTAAATTTCCTTCGATTACGTCCGTCGTGATTTTCATTCTCACTAAAAGTGCAAGTGGAACAAACAAACGACAACATTCATTTTCTTCATCGTTTTCCTTGCTTCTTATCGTCTCTAAAAGCAGACACGCGAGTTTGCATGTCTAAGCTTACAAAGAAAGGAAAGACATTGCTCAAGTCAGTCCCCCGTAGCAGAATCTGACTACATATAGTACTCATCAATTCTTTTTGAACAAAGTTGCGCTAGAAAGCGGGTTGGATCAAAGAAACTAAAAGTAGCTATGAGCGGAGGAAGTGCCAAAGAACCAACTTTCCCAAAGACACCAGCGCGCCCAAACCACCACGGTGTTCAGGAAAGAAGTAAAACAGGCACCCCAGCACTCGCAGTCAAAACCCACGACCACCAGCGCCTTTCCTCCTCCGAGGTGGAGACCCCACCAAACAACAAAGTTTTGGGCGCAGCTGGCACACTTTATCTGTCTCTCTCCTCATTTCGCGTTTAAGAACGCGTTTATCTGTGTAGCCATGTTTCGTTTATGGAGAAAGTGTGGTGGCCAAAGAGAGCAGGCAGAGGAGGCGTGGAGGAGGCAGGGTCAAAGCGCATTTCCATGAGAAGGCCGGCACTTAGCAGCCAACCGTTCTAATCGGTTAGTCAGACGCAGCCAAAAGCTACATGTTCAAAAATAGAAAATTCGCACATAATTAGATAAATAGATAGTAGTCTGCTTACTAGCTGTAAGGTTTGCCGTTGCGGTATGGGGTTTCCAAACTGCAGACACACCCTCCCATGAACGCAGCTTCACGCCAACATAGAATACAAGTAGTACCGCACAAGGCGGTGGCGGAAGTTTCAAAAATAGGAAACCTATAGGAGAGGTTGGTTGTTGTGAATCAGGGATGGCAAAGCGAATCCACTGATGGACCGAAAGGTGCTTGAGGTCTCCTCTCTGTCTCTCTCTTTCTCTGACTATCTACTTACCTACCAGCCTATCTTCTATGTATCTATCTATCGATCTATCTATCTATCTCTCTCTTTCTCTCTTTCATCTAATTACCTATCTACCTATCTACCTATCTACCTATCTATCTATCTATCTATCATCCAGGACCATGGCCGCTTCGAAGAAGCCTCCTGACGGGGAGATGTTGTAGCAACGATGGTCGCATGAAGCACAGGCCCGCGCCTTCTTCCACGCCGTCCGTGCACTCAATGGTCGGGAGGAGGCAAACTCCACTTGGAAGACCCTGACAAAAACTCAGCTTTGTATCGAAAGCATCTGACTATGTATTTTCACAATGTCGTACCAATTGATCAATCTCATCCGGCGATAACCGGCGCATGGGGCCGGTTATCAGCCGGAGATGAGAAAACAGTAGTCGTACCTTTCCTCCAATACATCACCTGGTTTTGCCTGAGTTGGGAGCCAATGCAACAACTCTGGCATCTAAAGCAAACACGCGAAACAGATTCTTCCACACCAGCCAAGCTGGATGTTTCCAAGGCTCACACCAAAATGAAATTCATGGAGGCATGTGGCTCCTGATGTCTCCGCAACCTAGCCCCCAAAAAGGGATAGAAAGGGCCTATATGTAGTCACTACGCATCCTGGTGACCAGCAAGCTGGCTACATTTTTCATCACAAGTTTTCCGTGCTCTTGACAGCACAGGTAGCGCCAGGGAGGCATTTATGCCATGTCAATTCCCATGCAGCCACCACATCAATACACGCAAACAAGTCATGTTGCCCACACACACACACACTTTTTCACTTTGAAGGGGAATTCATCTCAAAATGGTGATGTCATGTATGCTATGCTATTGAATATAGGATGCCACATTCATGGGCATGTTGCGTACAAAAGCCAAGACCAGTGAAAGGATACACGTTTATATACATGTTTTTCAGGTCTCCCAACAACAGCCCCGACCATGGTCCTCAGACAGATTGCTGCGATCTGCCTCGACCTGCTCCTGTTCCACCTTAATTCAACAACGGCAATGCATACAACGCGTGGCATCGCAGGTATGTGAAGCTCTACAATCTACGCACTTGACATGGTTGATTGCTTGGCTGGTTGGTTTAACCTATTGAAGTTGGATAAGGTGCGGAGGAATATGCCAAGGGCAAAGGCGTAAATAAGGAGTTTGTTTGTTAAAGAATTGTGGAGGTGAGATCAACAAATTTTACGTGGGTTGCTCGGACATTTTGAGGCAGCTTGTCCTGAACCTACTAAGCAAACCTAGATGCTCTGAAATCCATGAACGGTTGGTGGCTAACACCCAAGCTTAGTGATAGCTTATAACGTATTTTTTGCAGTAATGCATGCTCTAGTACATCAATATATACCGGAGGGATTGTCATCTGGCATTTATGATATTGTTGAGCGGTGATGCCGTGGACCTTCACCAGCATTTCAAGCTTGCAAACAATTAACAATGTAACAAGCATGAAAACAAGCGTGTAGAGGGTCAAATTTGACCTCCAAGAAACCAGTGCTGATTAAACCGTCAGTATTCTTTCTTACCCGTTGTTTGCTGGTATATCCACCCATAGTTTGTTGACGATTTATCATTCATCCCCTTGAACGCCATTCTTATTACCTTCATTTGGTAGCCAGTAGAAGCATGTTCAACCATCTGATCAACTACTTCAACCATCATTAAATAATCAACAAGATTGGCCATGATCAACTACTCTTGGGGAAATTGCCTCAGCATGTGACTCAATGAAATTTGAAGCCTGTGCAGTGACAGCACTGTAAACCCTGAAAAGTAAATCATCTATTGGAAGTACGAAGTAGGTTCATATATCAATGAGTGCATATAAGATACATAGTTTATTGACAAGCGACTACAGTAAAATAGTCTATGTCACCGATTTCGCACTGAGATTTGGACTGAGCCGTTGGCAGTTGCAAATACCCGGCTTGAAGAATTAATCTCGTTGGCAACACTCACATTGCCTGGAGTGCTGCGCGCAAAAGAAGGGACACATACTTAAATGAGGTGTCAACACAGCATGAACATTCCATGACGCTCCACTACTCTAAACAAAGGCATTCAACCAAAAGGAGTCAACAAAAGATACAAAAGGTCATCAAGAAGTTCTGTGAGCGCTTAAAAAGCAATGAACCAACACTTCGAGTCACTTGGTAGCATGCAACTATATATAATTCACTGCATTCTGTGCTTGGCACCTCCGCTATTCTTGGTTGGCTGCACACCACGTGTCTGCCTTGGATGTAGGGTGGCAAAGGTCCAAGTTTTGGCAAACATGTTTGCTGGAGGCCTCAAGGTATATGACAGCTTGGGATCAAACGCTGACATGTTTGGAGCAGCCTCAAGTCCAAACTCTGTACAGGCTGGCTGGCTGCTTTCCAATGCAAAACAAACACACAAATTTCACCATGTAAGAAAATGCTACAATGCAGCAGGGGAAAAACAAGAGACTCTCAGGATTGCACGTCACCAGAAGCCGCAGAGCTGACATTGCTCACGAGGCTGGACTTGCTACTCTCGCTAGATTTGCCTGCAACAAGAGAAACCAATTCCCCCGACTGAGAGTAAGAACTTGATCAGCAGAAATGATTGGAACTCTGCAACAACTCCCATGCATCGATCCATCCCACCCCACACATGCATACAAACCGTCCTTTAATAATGATTTCATTCATTATGATTCATGATATAATACCACTATATTGTAATTTCATACACATCAAACCCTCTTTCCGACTCGCCACATTCAAACAAAACTTGCAAACGCTGGTAGATATGGACGTATATGGACATATCGATCGAAATGAATGGTATCATAGAACTTCCAAGAGGCCTTTCTATCTATCTATCTATCCATCTATCTATCTATCTATCTATCTATCTCTCTCTCTCTCTTTCATCTGTCTAGCTGTCTACCTGTCTACCTGTCTATCTATCTATCTATCTATCTATCTGTCTGTCTGTCTGTCTGTCTGTCTATCTGTCTACCTGTCTATCTGTGGTGCAGTGTCATTCAGTGTATTGTAGTGTAGTGTAATGTAGTGTAGTGTAGTGGAGTGTAGTGGAATGTAGTGTAGTGTAGTGTAATGTAGTGTAGTGCAGTGTAATTTCGTGTAGTGGAGTGTAGTTGTGTAGTCGTAGTTGTAGTTGTAGTGTAGTTGTAGTGGAGTGTAGTGTAACGTAGGGAAGTGTAGTGGAAGGTAGTGCAGTGTAGTGTAATGTAGTGTAATGTAGTGGAGTGTAGTGTAGTGTAGTGTAATTTAGTGTAGTGGACTGTAGTGGAGTGTAGTTGTGTAGTTGTAGTTGTAGTTTTGTGTAATGTAGTGTAGTGTAGTGGAGCGTAGTTTGTAGTGTAATGTAGTGTAGTGTAGTGAAGCGAAGCGACATCTGAACCTCCAAAAGTGGTCCGAACCCCTGGTGTTTTTAACATGTTGACTTCGAAATGTGCTTCGCGCCACAACGGCGTGCATTTTTTCGACATCTCAACTTCCAAAAGTGGTCCGAGAATGGTGTGTTTTGTACATTTTGACTTCAAAATGTGCTTCGCGCCACAGCGGCGTGCACTTTTTCGACATCGCAACTTCCAAAAGTGGTCCGGACCTGGTGCGTTTTGTACATTTTGACTTCAAAATGTGCTTCGCGCCACAACGGCGTGCAAATTTTCATCTCTCATCTGGCCAGCTGGCTCCGCACCCGCCGCTTTAGCGAGCCTACTTTTCGACCCTCGGGGGCCACAAATCATTGGAAAAACACAGTGTTTCGCGACTTTCCTACCTTTTCGCGCATCTGCACCTTCTTTTTTCTGACTCTTTCTCTTCTGATCTTCTCTCTTCTAATCTTTCTCTTCTCTCTGCCTCTGCCCTGCTCTGCTTTTCATCTGTCCATATTGTCGGAAGTTTGACTTCTAAACTTCCTTCGATTATAAGATGAGTGGCTCTCCCTGCAGTTTCACCGCTTCGAATGTCAGGTGGAGCCGATCCTGATGCCTCACAAAAGCGGCGACCACGCACACATCAACGTCACGATAAAAATGACAGTTGCGGTGTATGGGGGTGTACGGAACCACTGCAAGTACACAGGCTCACGTTTTTTGGTCTTTCCTTAATTTTTTGGTTTCGTTGTTTAATGTTTTCCTGAGAATCCAAATTATGCAGCATTTTGCAAATATGATCATGTGATGTGTTGTTATTTTTACGCATTTCGGGGTTCCAACTCATGTCTCCTGTGGTATTTGCAGCATTTTGTTCGTTTTTTGTGCGCTTTGGAGTTAAAACTCGTATGTGGAGGGGGTTGGGTGTTGGGCGGAAGGCATTACTTTGTGGGAAGTTGAGGAGATAGAATGTAAACAAGGAACGTTACTCAGGGTTTCGCATCAAACAAGCGAACCTCAAGTTTTGCCCTATTGCAGGTGGCAATGGGTAAAATCCGTACCCCAAAATTGGAAGAAGAAAGCTTCAGGTCAGCATCTGTAGGTTCATCAGAAGAAAGCTGCAGGGACAATGGCCACCCGCGCGATTCGGGATAGCGCGAGTCTGCATTTGGAGGGACAAAAAGACCACTGGAGAAGTTTGTTGACGGTCTACAAAAGACTTCCTTTGCGAAATTGGTGGGGCGCCGAGCAAAGAATGGAAAAAAGTGAAACTGGGATTCATCAATCTTCACGGGAATAGGTGCTTCATTGAAACAACTGTTGGAAGGTTTGCTACATTGCGCAGCCATGGGTGCGCTGCAGAAAAGCTATCGTGAAGTCAAAATACTCGCACAATGCAACTTCTTGGCTACAACCATCATGAAATACAATTTTCATGGCACGCCCCAATACAGATTCCAAGCCTGCTCTCTGACCGGTTCGTTGATTTCCTCCGCTTTCGAAACCTGCTGGAAGAATCTACCCTGGAAAACTCTAAGCATAGGAATCTTTCCAGCTCGAACTCGTCCGAAGCTGTTCCGTACACCAATTGGTTCCCACTGAGACCCCTAGTCAAAATGATGCCGAATATTCTGAAACTTGTCTTTGGGTGACAGATATGCAACTATATTATAGCATCACTTGGTTTCTACCAAAACCTTTTGACAGTTGAACAAGTCGAGCGAACACTGTTGCCACTCGAGCAATTGCACTTGAGAAAGGCGGAGTTCACAAAGACCCCCGGGGCGTTGTCACTAGGTGAAGCATCCTCCATCAACTGCTTGACGACATTGACAAAAAGCTTGAAAGTGTCGATAGACAGATAGAAAAATATATATCTTTTCAAAGATGGGCTGTGCTGCCATGGCTAGGGTCAGGCCTATGAACGAGTAAGTCAAGACTGGCTCACATGAGCCAGTCTCAACAACTCGCCTGAGTCATGAAAGCTCACTTAGCGTGGAGAAAGCGAGCCCATTGGGGGCTGGGTCCATCACTTGATGGGTGGGACGAAGAAAATTCCGACAAACGACATGCTACTGTTTATGCGCGCGTCAACTCAACCTTCCTGACATGTTGTGTCAAATGTTGTCAGGCTCGTGCACTTGCACCTGCTTGAGCCATGATTGGCACAAGGCAAAAGAATTGTCAGATCTGTTCGTCACAAACAAAGCTGCAGTGTGACCTTCCTCTCAAGTGAAACTCCATCTTGCTCACAAGAGTTACGTCAGAAAGATAGATAGACAGACAAGATAGCCAGACAGACATGGATAGATAGGTACATAGATAGATCGATCGATCGAGCGATAAATAGATAGATAAATAAATAGACAAGATAGCTAGACAGACAAGATGGAAAGATAAAATGGATAGACACGAAAAAGACCCAAAGACAAGGTAGCAAGGAAAGGAAAAAGAAAAGATCAAAACAAAAACAAAAGAACGGAACAGCGAGAAAACCAAACCTCATATAGGCAAACCATGTCCTATAGATGTCTTGTACGTGGGAAACTTCGGCTCCGCCTCGTGCGATACTAGTATAGAACCATACCTTGTTATCATCAAACAGAGATGCTTCGCGATTTGATGCCTCTTACTCGAAGTGTTTTAGAGTCACGTGAGACGTGACTTTAGCCTCTCCCAGTTTCGCCTCATGGCTAGGAGAAATGCCCCCAATGATCACCAAATGCCAAGTGATAGAAATAATCTGATGATCCTGGATTGATGATGATAGTAGGTGTATATATATATATGGTCATATCATATAGACACCCATTTCTTATTGAATTGCACACCGTAGGTTGGATGCATATCAATGATAGTAACATAGACCCGGGCAAGCCGGCGGCGGAAGTTTCCCAAACATAAATGACCTATAGTTCAAAGACACCCTGTCCCGACCGTGTCCTTCCCTCGACACTCCACACCTCACACTGCACACTGCACACTGCACTCTTCGCACTCCAAACTTCAAACTTCACACTCCACACTTCACACTCCACACTTCTCACTTCTCACTGCTTCCTTCACACTCCAAACCTCACACTTCACACTTCACACTTCACACTGCACACTTCACACTTCACAGTCCACACTTCACACTTCACATTTCACACTTCACACTCCACAGTCCACACTTCACAGTCCACACTTCACACTTCGTACTTCACAGTCCACACTTCACACTTCACACTTCACAGTCCACACTTCTCACTTCGCATTTCACACTTCACACTCCACATTTCACACTTCTCACTTCTCACTGCTTCCTTCACACTCCAAACTTCACACTTCACACTTCTCACTTCGCACTTCACACTCCACACTTCTCACTTCTCACTGCTTCCTTCACACTCCTAACTTCACACTTCTCACTTCGCACTTCACACTCCACACTTCACACTCCACACTTCACACTTCTCACTTCTCACTGCTTCCTTCCCACTCCAAACTTCACACTCCAAAACTCACACTTCACACTTCTCACTTCGCACTTCGCACTCCACACTTCACTCACACTTCACACTTTACAGTCCACACTTCACACTTCTCACTGCTTCCTTCACACTCCAAACCTCACACTTCACACTTCACACTTCACGCTGCGTTCTTCGCATTCCACACTTCACAGTCCACACTTCACACTTCTCACTTCACACTTCTCACTTCTCACTGCTTCCTTCACACTCCAAACTTCACACTTCTCACTTCGCACTTCACACTCCACACTTCACAGTCCACACTTCACACTTCTCACTTCTCACTGCTTCCTTCCCACCCCAAACTTCACACTCCAAACTTCACACTTCACACTTCTCACTTCGCACTTCACACTCCACACTTCACTCACACTTCACACTTCACACTTCTCACTTCTCACTGCTTCCTTCACGCTCCAAACCTCACACTTCACACTTCACACTTCACACTGCGCTCTTCGCACTCCACACTGCACAGTCCACACTTCACACTTCTCACTTCACACTTCCCACTTCTCACTGCTTCCTTCACACTCCAAACTTCACACTTCTCACTTCGCACTTCACACTCCACACTTCACAGTCCACACTTCACACTTCTCACTTCTCACTGCTTCCTTCCCACTCCAAACTTCACACTCCAAACTTCACACTTCTCACTTCGCACTTCGCACTTCACACTCCACACTTCACTCACACTTCACACTTCACAGTCCACACTTCACACTTCTCACTGCTTCCTTCACACTCCAAACCTCACACTTCACACTTCACACTTCACACTGCGCTCTTCGCGCTCCAAACTTAAACTTCACACTCCACACTTCACACTTCTCACTTCCCACTGCTTCCTTCACACTGCACACTTCACACTGCACTCTTCACGCCCCACACTTCACACTGCTCTAAACCTACGCGCAACAAAAAAACACTAGCGCCAAAATGGAGAAAATCTGCTAACAAATCCATGTCGCAGCCTTCATGCAGCCACTCCAATACGATTTACGAGATCGAGCTGCAAAAGACAATAGTATTACGAATGCAGCCACAGCACGCAGCAACCTTGACGCAGCCATTACAATGCGATCTGCAGAGCTTGAGTTCCAAAACACAATAGAACTACGCGCAACGGCGTCGGAAATTGTAGCTCCAAAACCGGATCTCGACGCCAGAGCGAAAAAAAGACGATTTTGAAGCACTTTTTAAAAGGATTTTTAGAAGGAAAATCACTAGCGCCAAAATGGAGAAAATATGCTGACAAATCACTGTCGCAGCCTTCATGCAGCCACTCCAATACGATTTACGAGATCGAGCTGCAAAAGACAATAGTATGACAAATGCAGCCACAGCACGAAGCAACCTTGACGCAGCCATTACAATGCGATCTGCAGAGACTGAGTTGCAAAACACAATAGAACTACGCGCAATGGCGTCGGAAATTGTAGCTCCAAAACCGGATCTCGACGCCAGAGCGAAAAAAAGACGATTTTGAAGCACTTTTTAAAAGGATTTTAGAAGGAAAATCACTAGCGCCAAAATGGAGAAAATCTGCTGACAAATCACTGTCGCAGCCTTCATGCAGCCACTCCAATACGATTTACGAAGTCCAGCTGCAAAAGACAATAGTATTACGTATGCAGCCAAAGCAGGAAGCAACCTTGCAATCCCATTTACAGTGAGGGAACGATCCTAGAGTTGCAAATCACAATGGAATTCCATCGGCAACTCATCCACCAGCACCAGTTGCAATCCCATTTACATTGCCCGAACGATCCTACAGTTGCAAATCACAATGGAATTCTGTCGACCACACATGCACGAAAAACAGTTGAAACCCCATTTACAATGCGGAACCGATCCGAGACCAATCCGAGCATGATCCGAGGATGATCCGACCACACACGAGACCGTCTCGCACCCGTCGCACCGCAGAGGTAGATAATCGACGTTCGGGGACGCACTTTGTATGGAAAAACATAGGCTTTCGTGCATCTGCTATCTCTCAAAAACGCATTTCGTGCGAGACTTCCTCCAAAACTCCATCGGCAACTCCTCCACCAGCACCACTTGCAATGCCATTTACAGTGAGGGAACGATCCTAGAGTTGCAAATCACATGGAATTCCATCGGCAACTCATCCACCAGCACCACTTGCAACCCCATTTACAATGCGGGAACGATCCTACAGTTGCAAATCACAATGGAATTCTGTCGACCACACATGCACGAAAAACAGCTGACACCCCATTTACAATGCGGAACCGATCCGACCATATCCGCCCATGATCCGAACATGATCCGACCACACACGAGACCGTCTCGCACCCGTCGCACAGCAGAGGTAGATCATCGACGTTCGGGGACGCACTTTGTATAGAAAAACATAGGCTTTCGTGCATCTGCTATCTCTCAAAAACATTCAAAAACGCATTTCGTGCGAGACTTCCTCGAAAACTCCATCGGCAACTCCTCCACCAGCACCACTTGCAATCCCATTTACAGTGAGGGAACGATCCTAGAGTTGCAAATCACAATAGAATTCCATCGGCGACTCATCCACCAGCACCACTTGCAATCCCATTTACATTGCGGGAACGATCCTACAGTTGCAAATCACAATGGAATTCTGTCGACCACACATGCACGAAAAACCGTTGACACCCCATTTACAATGCGGAACCGATCCGAGCATGATCCGAACATGATCCGAGCATGATCCGACCACACACGAGACCGTCTCGCACCCGTCGCACCGCAGAGGTAGATCATCGAGGTTCGTGGACACACTTTGTATGGAAAAACATAGGCTTTCGTGCATCTGCTATCTCTCAAAAACGCATTTCGTGCGAGACTTCCTTCAAAACTCCATCGGCAACTCCTCCACCAGCACCACTTGCAATCCCATTTACAGTGAGGGAACGATCCTAGAGTTGCAAATCACAATGAAATTCCATCAGCAACTCATCCACCAGCACCACTTGCAACCCCATTTACAATGCGGGAACGATCCTACAGTTGCAAATCACAATGGAATTCTGTCGACCGCACATGCACGAAAAACAGTTGAAACCCCATTTACAATGCGGAACCGATCCGACCATGGTCCGAGAATGATCCGACCATGATCCGAGCATGATCCGACCACACACGAGACCGTCTCGCAACCGTCGCACCGCAGAGGTAGATCATCGAGGTTCGGGGACGGACTTTGTATGGAAAAAACATAGGGTTTCGTGCATCTGCTATCTCTCAAAAACGCATTTCGTGCGAGACTTCCTTCAAAACTCCATCGGCAACTCATCCACCAGCAACACTTGCAATCCCATTTACAGTGAGGGAAGGATCCTAGAGTTGCAAATCACAATGGAATTCCATCGGCAACTCATCCACCAGCACCACTTGCAACCCCATTTGCAATGCGGGAACGATCCTACAGTTGCAAATCACAATGGAATTCTGTCGACCGCACATGCACGAAAAACAGTTGAAACCCCATTTACAATGCGGAACCGATCCGACCATGATCCGACCATGATCCGACCATGATCCGACCATGATCCGACCACACACGAGACCGTCTCGCACCCGTCGCACCGCAGAGGTAGATCATCGAGGTTCGGGGACAGACTTTGTATGGAAAAACATAGGGTTTCGTGCATCTGCTATCTCTCAAAAACGCATTTCGTGCGAGACTTCCTTCACAACTCCATCGGCAACTCATCCACCAGCACCACTTGCAATCCCATTTGCATTGCGGGAACAATCAATGCCCTAACTAACTCTTTCTGTGACTAACCCTTTCCCTGACGAACTCTTTCTTTGACTAACTCTTTCCTTGACTACCTCATATATCCTGACTAACTCTTTCTTTGACTACCTCATATATCCTGACTAACTCTTTCTTTGACTACCTTTTTCCCTGACTAACTGTTTCTTTGACTAACTCTTTCCCTGACTAACTCTTTCTTTGACTAACTCTTTCTTTGACGAACTCTTTCTTTGACTAACTTTTTCCCTGACTAACTGTTTCTTTGACTAACTCTTTCCCTGACTAACTGTTTCTTTGACTAACTCTTTCCCTGGCTAACTGTTTCTTTGACTAACTCTTTCTTTGACTAACTCTTTCCCTGACTAACTGTTTCTTTGACTAACTCTTTCTTTGACTAACTCTTTCTTTGACTAACTTTTTCCCTGACTAACTGTTTCTTTGACTAACTCTTTCCCTGACTAACTCTTTCTTTGACTAACTCTTTCCCTGGCTAACTGTTCTTTGACTAACTCTTTCTTTGACTAACTCTTTCCCTGACTAACTGTTTCTTTGACTAACTCTTTCCCTGACTAACTGTTTCTTTGACTAACTCTTTCTTTGACTAACTCTTTCTTTGACTAACTCTTTCTTTGACTAACTCTTTCTTTGACATTCTAAAAGTCCGTAACACGGAAGTTTCTCCCACTAAACTTCCTTTGACAACTACACACCGGCAAGTGATGACAAACAGCAAATCCAACTCAGGACCGGGACCCCTCGCCTGCTAGACCGCCTGACAGACCGCCTGGAAGCGCGTCCTCTCAGCAGCAGCAGCACCAGCAGCCAGCACCCAGCAGCCAGCAGCCAGCAGCAGCCAGCAGCCAGCAGCCAGCAGCCAGCAGCCAGCCAGCAGCAGCAGCCAGCAGCAGCAGCAGCAGCAGCAAATGGGTACGCTATGTAAAGCTTGCACACTTGTAAATACACTATTCTACATACATGTGTATGTATATATAATATATATATATACATATGTACAGGTAGTCATTTAGATACATATTTGCGGCTATTTATTTGCGCATATCCAACACCAACAACAACAACAACAACAGCAACAACAACAGCAGCAGCAGCAGCAACAACAACACCAACACCAACACCAACACCAACAACAACAACAACAACAACAACAACAACAACAACAACAACAACAACAACAACAACAACAACAACAACAACAACCATCGCAACAACAAACATCACAACAACAAACATCGCAACAACAAACACAACAAAGAAACAACAACAAACATTACAACAACAGACAGCACAACAACAAACATAACAGCAACAAACGTAACAACAACAAACACAACAACATAGAAGGTTCCAGCTCCCATATTCTACAAATAGCACGCAAACTGAAAGGTTCCTGCGCGCAAATGCGGCAAATAGCATGATAAATGGAAGGTTCCTGCGCGCAAATGCGGCAAATAGCATGCAAAATAGAAAGTTCCAGCTCCAAAATGCTGCAAACAGCATGCAGCATGCTTAAGGTTCCAGCTCCAAAATGCTGCAAATAACACGCAAAATGAAAGGTTCCAGCTCCAAAATGCTGCAAATAGCATGCAGCATGGAAGGGAAGTGGCAGGATAGATGTAGGGGACGGAAAACAGAACAGATCAGGAAAAAAATCCCCAGGGCAGGGGAAAAAATTGCCCGGCGAGATCCGGCACGGAAGGGAAAAAAATCCCAGTAAAAATAGAGTACCTGCATGGGATGGATGCGTTTGCGCACACACGCATACCTTGATCTGTAGCACTTGACTTGCGAGTTAACGGGCCATGTGGTGTGCCAAAGCATACTTGCGCTCAATGCAGAACTGCCTATCGTCCCCTGGCCGTTTGTATAATAAACGCATGTGTCGAGTTTTTGTGTCTGTGTGTGTGTGCGTGTCTGTGTCTCTCTTGTGTCTCTCTGTGTCTCTCTGTGTCTCTCTGTGTCTCTGTGTCTGTGAGAGAGAGAGAGAGAAAGAAAGAAAGAAAGAAAGAAAGAGAGCATTTACATGTGCCTATATGAGTATGTCTTTCGGCGACTTTGGGAATGTGGTCTGAGTAAAGCTATGTAATCTAGCACAAAGCAACGTCCCATTCATGCAATCATGTTATTTGTTTGCATGCATCGAAATAAAACATGATTGCATGCAGGTGCGTGTGCGTGTGTGTGTGTGTGCGCCTGTGTGGGAGGGGGGTGAGGACGATCATAGGAATGATAATGTATGTTTTCTTGCGTGCATTTGCGCATGCGGTCCCAATGTTCATGTACAAAACTGATTGCAAATTAGTTGCACCGGGATCCACGTTTGTCACGGTCTGCTTTAAGTACCATGCTGTATGGTACAGTTCTTACTCGTTATGAGCTCCTTTATGACTCAGTTATGACTCGTCATCATTTGAAGCTCACTGGCAGCCTTCGATTCAATTTCTGCCCAGATTCTCATCGCCTTTCATGTCGCCAATTGCTAGCACGGGCTCGCTCATCGCACCCGGGTCCGTCCACGCATCGTTCATTTGGTGCAAGATATCGCCCTGGTGCGGAACGAAGACTGACAAGACACCAAACTGAACCAAGACTGACACGACTGGACACAAGTATCTGATTACATCTGTGCTGATTGGTCTGATTGCTTGGTTCGTTTTTCAATGGCGTTTCTGTGATCTGGAGGCTTGGCCTCGCGGCCAGTGTCCATGAGCCGGAGCATCCTGGGAGTCTGTGGATCATTGAGGCATGGATACAAGTAATATACGAATGAAGTCTGTACAGAAAAAAGAAAGTTTCGACAAATTATTCTGCCTTTCGTGATTTCGACGCTTTGGGGTAGAAAAGAAAACAATACAATATAGAATGCAGCGGAAGAACATACTCTGCAAAGTGAGAGCATCTTAGGGTACAAAGTAGAAACAAGTTGACTCGAATGCGCCTTTTTTTCCAACTTAAACCACGGTAGGCATTCATGTTTTTCTTGACACAAACGAACATTAACATACATCACAATCCGTGGGGTGACGTGGGGAGAATGAGGGTTGGAATGGTTCATATGGAGTGACTTGCACATCAAAGTCTTGCATATCGAAGTATTAGCGGATGGAGACAGAGAAAGGGGAGAGGGGGAATGAAAAATCACGCGTTGGCAGTTGGTCCGCCTCATCCATTGCGAAAACTAGAAAAACTCCAGCTAGCTACCGCTAGCTACCGTGAACAGGAAACATAAACAAATGGTCTGTACTGTACATGATCCTTGCCTTGGCATATCTTGGGCAAAAAAGTAAACACAACACAGATCTGAACTGCATGTGGCATGGACATGATGTATACCTGACGTATACCTGACGTTTAAACAACCATAAACATGCACATGTATGATACATACCAGAGACAGGGCTGGGATCTGACACTTTTCTGGGGCAATTCAAAAAAAATACTGGGAATGTCTCTGACATTTGTCCGAAATAAATTTAACACGAAGTTACGTACGTTTCAGCCCAGATTTTATGTTTGATTGTTTTTTCGCGAATGACAGCGTCTGCTGCATATGAGACCGCCCCTGCAAATGCTATGATGGGTTTCGGAAGGCCAATTGATTTGGGGATACCCAACGTCGGCCCTAGCCCTAGCCCTTTCGGAGCGAGCCTTGCTCCATTGTGCTGTGCTCCGAAACCATTTTTGATATTTCTGCCGGCTTTGCTTCCCCAGGCTGTGAATGGGTTCCAGAACGGGAAAGCACATGGACCCTTTCTGATCAAACAAATCCCAGATGCTGCACAGCCATGAGAGCTTTGAAGGTCGGCTGGAGTCAGGGGCAATGCCTTCCATGCATCCATACATGAATGTCTACCAGATAATCCCCGGCCCCGCCGGGGCGGAAGTTTCGAGAGAAAACAATGGCTGTAAGAAATCAGTGGGCTATACAGATGTTTGTGAGAATCAGAAACGATGAGAAACTGAGGCCGTGAAGGGCAGCAACGAATGAGGAAGTGGTTGTTGAAAGGCCAATGAACTTTCATGAAGTCCACGACATCGACAAGTCATGGCTGAATGAATTAACGAACGAGCGAACGAATGCATGAACATGAATGAACGGATGAAAGAATGAATTGATGGAACAACTACTGACTGACTGACTGACTGACTGACTGACTGGCTGACTGGCTGACTGGCTGACTGGCTGACTGGCTGACTGGCTGACTGGCTGACTGGCTGCCTACCACAACAATTGAATCAATGAATGAGTCGATGAATGAAGACATGAACGCACGATGTAGTGAAGGGATGAGTGAATCAGTCAATCCATGAGGGGGGCGAATCAACGAGCGGACCAGTGAGCGACTGAACGACTGAACGATTGAACGAACGAAGGGATGAACGGATGAACGGGCGCACGCACACATGCATGCATGCATGAAGGAATAAATGAACGAATGAATGAACGAACGATTGAATGAATGAAGGAAGGAAG
>CAMXCT020006803.1:144705-204705 GCA_947184155.2 Cladocopium goreaui
ACGCAATTGGGTCATTTCAAACCATAGTTAGTAAGAAGGCAATCGTCAAAGTCAAACTCTATGACAGGTGGATGCCATCAACATGGCACGATGAAAGGTTCAGGTCTTGTCTGCACAACCATCAAACAACAACCGCATGGACATGTTGATGCGCTTACCGCGACCTTTCCCAAGGAGCGAAATATCTGCAGCGAATGAGCTTCATGATTGCGGCATCAAGTTCCTGGACCTCCACAAAGCCTTGACTCTCGAATACATAAGGCTTGGGCGGTTTGAATCACAAAGGATCATGGGCCCAAAAGCTTGCATATACCCAAAACCCAGCAGGAAAAAAAAACAACTTAAGACTTTTGCAAATCATGTGATGCAGGATCCCTGCCAATGGCTGCAGGCTTCAAAAAAAGCATTTGGCTGCTCAAGCCAAAGCATCACGCTGCTTTTCTGATATTAGAATCAACGGGTGTTAGCTTCCAAATTCCAGTTGTTTACTTGACGTTGGCTTACACTGGCCAAAGCATATCACAACATTGATACTAAGGTACTTGGCCACATTTGCAAGGACGCAAAGCGGTTCGTTGCCTTGATCTTTGATATAAAAAGTATGGTTTATTTTGTGGGGTTACTGCTACTGGCACCATGTGTAGTATATATTTGGCATTTGCCAATTGCTTGTGCGTACTAAGGATCAAATCCCAGATATTGGCATAAGTTTACTGATGAAGACGGTATGCGGTGGCTCAAGGGTGCCTGGGCTCAAACCATGTTAAGGCACCATGGTGCATACCTTATACAGTTCGGTGGCCAAATTTCTTGACCATCTTGGGAATGTTGTTATTCATCTTGACCTGAGGAGTCTGTGAACGTGCCCACCCGCGCGCTCGTCACCAGTGGCTGTTGAGATGCACAAAACTAAGGCTGTTCATATCATTTCACACAGCATTTCGCATGGCTAGTTCAACTATGTTCAACTGATCACGTTTCCATCGATCTCTTTTATTTGGGGGATGCACCCTGCAATTGCAGGCTTCGTTCAATGAAACAGTTTGGAACCCGACGGAAGAACCTTGGACCCATTTGGAACCATCCAGAATCAATCGAAGTCAGTTTTTGACGTGTGTTCAAGGCAATTTCGTTCAAGTTTGTGGCATCCAGCCTGTGATTCACACGTCTTCTCTTAGCCCGCAATGTTTTATCACGTTTTGTCTAAGGACCCGGTGCGAAAGGCGATGACGAACCAAATGTGCAAACGGCTTGGCCCAAACAGTGGGCTGTGGAGCAGAGACTAGACGACGGATGGCCCGAGAGCGTAGAGGAGCAGGGTCTTCTCTTGTTAGTATGGAGACACCATATTACAAAACAATATACTAAAGATGTGTTATAGGCAGTCGAGAAGAGGAGTATCAAGACAATATAGCACAAGTACAAGACAATAGTTTGCATCGCAAACACTTTTACACACAGAAGCTTTTACACACAGACGCTTTTACACACAAAAGCTTTTACACACAGAAGCTTTTACACACAGAAGCTTTTACACACAAAAGCTTTCACACACAGAAGCTTTTACATACAGGCACTTTCACACACAGACGCTTTTACACACAGACGCTTGTACACACGGACGCTTTTACACACAGACGCTTTTACACACAGACGCTTTTCCACTCAAACACTTTTACACACAAGAGCTTTGAGCCACAGAAGCTTTTACACACAGAAGCTTTTACACACAGACGCTTTTACACATAGATGCTTTTACACACAGGCGCTTTTACACACAGAAGCTTTTACACACAGACACTTTTACAACCAAACCCTTTTACACACAGGAGCTTTTACACACAAAAGCTTTTACACACAGACGCTTTTACACACTAACACTTTTCGAAGGAAGTTTGGAAGTCAAACTTCCGACAATATGGAGAGATGAAAAAGCAGTCAGCAGGGAGAAGAGTCAGAAGAGAAAAGATCAGAAGAAAGAAGATGCAGGTGCGCGAAAAGGTAGGAAAGTCGCGAAACACTGTGTTTTTTCGTGGTTTTGTGGCTCCGGAGGGTTGAAAAGTAGGCTCGCTAAAGCGGCGGGTGCGGAGACATCTGGGGAGATGAGAGATGAAAAGTTGCACGCCGTTGTGGCGCGAAGCACATTTGGAAGTAAAATGTGTTAAAAACTGAGGGGTTCGGACCACTTTTGGAAGTTGAGATGTCGAAAAAGTGCACGCCGTTGTGGCGCGAAGCACATTTCCAAGTCAAAATGTACAAAACACCCAGCTCGGACCACTTTTGGAAGTTGAGATGTCGAAAAAGTGCACGCCGTTGTGGCGCGAAGCACATTTCCAAGTCAAAATGTACAAAACACACCATGGTCGGACCACTTTTGGAAGTTGCGATGTCGAAAAAGTGCACGCCGTTGTGGCGCGAAGCACATTTCCAAGTCAAAATGTACAAAACACACCATTCTCGGACCACTTTTGGAGGTTCAGATGTCGAAAAAGTGCACGCCGTTGTGGCGCGAAGCACATTTCCAAGTCAAAATGTACAAAACACCACATGTTCGCGCCACTTTTGGAAGGTTTGAACTTCTTGACCACTTGCCAAAGGAACTTGCGGCCTTCTGCAGTTTTAAGGTCCACATTGATGGTCTTGTCCATGGCCTCGAGAGCGTTCAAATTGAACTTGGGAGCACGGAATGTCAGGTTAGCCGAACCTGCAAACACTTCTAAAAGGTCAATCTTGGGGCCAGTTGCCATTTTCTCCACATAGGTGAGCAGGGCCTCATAGGTCTTTGTCTCAAAGTCGTAAATCTTGGCCGTGCTACGGAGATGGCCTGTCAGCCAGGTTTGATTGCCTTTCTTCAACCTACTTGTTCCCATTCGTACTCCGAGCTCTCCACCTCCTCCACTTCCTCGGTTGGAGTTGATCTCTTCTTGCTTGAGTTCTTTGGTTTGGCTCCTCGTGGCTGTCTTGTCGCAGTTGTCAAGGGTGTTGCTGTGCCCTGCGACGTTGTTTCTGCCGATAACTTCGAGCCAGTCAGGGCCTTCAGACCAGGTGGTCCCGGAGGTGGTGGTGTCGTGGAAGAAGTTGCCATCAGTGCCCAAGCTGGGCGTCGAGCTTTGTCCAGGAAGTTCGAAGCTGTTGAAGATGAAGGCAATGGCAGTGGCTGTCGCTTGGAGGATACCAGGTCTGTCCATCGATCTTCGTCTTCGGACCACTTCCACTTTTTCTCGCACATCAGGCACTTGGCGAAGCTTCCGCTTCGATTCCCATTGCGGTGCATCTTCTCGTGAGCACATGGTTTGGTGGCTTTGTTCAGCAGGGCCTCTTGGAGTTCCATGTCCAACGGGTCTTGGTGTTGGATCCATCTTCGAGGTCGTAGGCCCAGCCGCACTGCTTGCACCATCATGGTGGCCATCCACATCTCGACATGTCGGAATCGGCGAACCATCTGTCGCCAGTTCTGCAGCCATGCTGGTGGTGGTCCCTTGTTCATGGGAATCACGGTGTCGTAGATCGAATTGGTCGCTTGAGCCTTCTGCAGAGAAATAGAGGAGTTCAGGATCATGTTCAGGTTGCAAACACATCTCATGGTATTGTCTCCACATCTGAGAACTGCTTGCCATCTTCGGAAACTTTGAAATATCCAGTGCTAAGTGGCCTGCAATCTGACAGATGGGCACGGTGGTGTTGAGCAACCCGATGAAGGCTTCCTGGCATGGCAATTCAACACCATCTTCAACTTGTTGGTCATGAGATCGCTGCTGGCGAGGAAGGGAATATTGTTAGTAGTTGAAATAACACTTGCACCAATCAGCATCATGTTCTTCTCAATCTCATCAAAACAAACTGGTATTTGAACATGTTCATGACTGTATTGCGTGGGTCCATGTCCAAATTCAAAAGGCTCTCTGTTGGGAATGGTGCGCACTCGAAGCTTGAACTCGGCTAGTGAAGCTTTCTTACCATCCAACCATGCAGTGCTGCAACATGATTTCTGGCATGCTGTTTCCAAAACCATCACTTTGGTGAACTTGGGGTTGAAATTGCCAAAAACTTGATGGGCGTCGGCGATATGATGCGTGACCATGTAAGTGAAAAACGTGCCATAGGTCTTTGCAGTGTCATCTTCGTACTCATCCTCAAAAGTGACTGATCGCCGGCTTCCATCCCCATGCTGCACATGCAAAACCTTTCTCGCAGGGGGCTTGTTCTGAGAGGAGGATCCAGCTGACGTTTTGCCGTAGGCTTTGCCTCGGCTGTTGTCGTTGCCCTTGGAGTCGGCAGTGGCGCTACATTCTGGGTCACCTTTCCAATGACCTTTTTCGCCGCACACTGAGCAGTGCGACTCTTGCTTGCGCTGCTTGATCGTTTTGCCGCCAGTGAACTTGCGGCCCAGTGTCAAGCCTTGCAATCTGCGGGCAGTGACAGTCAGGCAATTGGCTGCTTCTTGAAGTTCATGAAAGACGTCGCCATCTTGGCCGTCTTCATCATCGTCAGCTGCTTGTTGATATTCAGGATCATCTTGTCCTTCAAATGCATCTTCGTCATTTTCATTGGGCCCATCGTTGGCTGCAGGGTCATCCTGCGTGTCATCCTTGGCATCATCGGCGTTTTCGCCGGTCTCAGCAACGTAGGTCTTTTTGACAAAGGCAGAGTTCTGGCTGGGCTTGCCCTTCTGTTGGCCTTTGCCTTGTTGGGCAGGAGGTCGGTAGTTGCTGTTGGGCTTGTTCGAATCTCGTGGCTGTTGTGGCTTATCATCCTTGTCAAAGTCTCTGGTGTAGACCACTGGAGGTGTAGGACGGTGGTCAGGAAACTGAATCTCTGCAGCGTCCTTCACATCCTGATATCTCAAAGACTGAGATGTTGCCACCAAGATCATTCGCTGGGCATCAATGCCAAGTCGAAGTCTATCCAGCAAGCGAGATCCTGCAGCCTCAGTGTCGTACATGTGGCTCGTGTCAACACCGACACTCTGCAGTGAACGCTCAACACGGTGATACCTGTTGCAAAAGCTTTTCACAGATTCACCATGGCGTCGTTGCAGGCGCTCAAACTCATCCAAGAACTTGCGCTTCAAGTAGATACCTTTGACCATCAATGGAGCTCTCAAAGTCTCGAGGATATAGTCCACACCGCCCTCAGAGTCGATGCGGTCCAAGCTTGCATGTTCAAGCTCTTCTTCGGCTTCTCCTTTCAGACTGACATAGAGCATCATTGCAGCTTCGTTTGGAGGAAGGTATGAGGCAATCTGTCGCCTCCAAACGGTCAACTTGCGTTCCCAGCGTTGAAATGCTTGGAGATCTCCTTTGTTGTATGTCCATTGCGGTGGTGCAGGAGGTGTGCCACCGCGGTATTTCAAGCCTGGTGCTGGCCCCTTTCGAATGGACCAGGGCTTCTCCTCAGCATTCTTCGCAATCATGCTATGTAGATCCCGCAGCATTGCATCTCGCCATCCAGCATGCTTTGAACTTGCATCACTTCCAGTGCCGCCATAGCCTTTGCCCTTGCCCGAGCCACCTTTGGAATTCAAAAGTTCGCGAGCAGGTGAGGCGGTCAAAGCAGGTTCCTTAGGAAAGCCAGTTGAGTGATGTGGAACTGTGAAACTATTGCATACTTTAGGATCTTGGGATACTTTGGGATCTTGATATACTTTGGGAACTTGATGAGCTTTAGGGTCAAGAGGCACTTTGGAAACTCGTGAAACGATGTGACCTCGTGCAACTTTAGGATTGCCAGGATTGCGACGCTTCAAGGCTCTACGCTGACGTCTCGACATATTCATTGGAGATAGGGTGACTGGGTCGACCGAAGGATCTGCTGTCACTGTCTGACTCAGCATAGGCTTCCTGCAGCGAGGCATCATCTGGATCATCATGGTTTCTACGGCTGCCAGCATTGCTAGGTGGGGCATTTGGCACAAACATCCAACTGTCATTGCCACATCGCATGCATGTCCATCCATGACCAGGGCTAACTCTCCAGTCCGCGCTGTCACACGCTCGACACAACCATAGGTTTTCATCTTCTCCATCAACAGCTCGGGCCAGTGAGGGAACTTCCGAACTATCATCAAAGTAATCGTCGTTCATAAACACATGGTGCTTGCATGGGTTTCACTCACGTTGGTTCGGGCTGTGAAGGATGTTGTTGGAGCATGTCCATTGGAAGACAGCGTAGGTGACCATCCATTCGCTTCGAACTCGGAGGCAGCGTCCATGCGAAACCAGTAGCGAAGCACGGCGGCTCCGCTACCAACTCACAACAATGCTTGCTCAATGCACTGTGGATCAAACGGCAAATGCAGAAAGGCGGTTGCAACCCTTTTCATGGCAATGCACGGATGGCTCAAATGGCCGTCTGCAAAACAGGCGTGGGGCGGTTTGAGCCCACGTCCATCGGAAGGTCACCTCAGGGCACCGCGAATGAAGATTGAGGTTGCGCATGTTGAATCTTCACACACACACATATATATATATATACCCCATGTTTATTGGCTATGTGCCCCATCATTGATGGATGTCATCCCAATGTTTGTTGCTTGATTATATAGATGCCATGGTCTAAACAAAGCGTAGTGGGTATGGTTGTCCCATTTTAGGAATCCTTGCAATGGTTGTGATAAATCCTTAACCATTGGACGTCCGCTGATAAGCGGCAACAATATGCAGTTTTGATCGTGGCACATATATCACCACTGTTGCTGGATATTATCAGCATTTTTGTTGGACATTATCCCCATGATCGCTAGTTATTCCCTCTTGTTGCTGGCTATATCCTCATTCTTGTTGGTTATATCTCCATTATCCTGGCTTATATCCCCATTATAGTGGTTTACATCCCCATGATTGTTGATTATATCTTCATGATTGTTCGTTGTAGTCCATATTATTGTTTGTAATAATCCCTCTTCATAATAGGCATACCCAGACGGTTGGCTATATCCCCAAGATTGCTGGTGAGATCATATGTTTCCCATGATCGCTAGTCATTTCCCTACTATTGTTGACTATATCATCAGTAATCATAGTGGGTTATATCCTCATCATATGGGTATGGCTCAAAGCAGGAGTACCAAATGAGCCACAACTCTGGTCATTTTTAATAGGAAACCCACCATTTTAGGGGATCAATGATTTTGAGCCATACCCATAAGAGAGCAACTTGCCCCCAGATCTTCACCTCTGGGTGGACGAAGACCGCTTGAGAAAAGTCCAAGTTGGGCGAACCCGGGGGGGCGCGCTCGCAGATCTTGGCCTCCGGGATCCACCTGACCATGGAGAGTGTGTCGTTCAAATGATGGTGCGGCAGCAAGCAGTTGGAGCAACAGTCATGGAATCACGGGAGAATGGGATAATATGATGGAATCATGGGATAGTAACAGGGGGATAAGAACAATGAGATAATGATGGGATAACATGATGGAATACTGGGATAATAAGCATGAAAATATGACATAATATGATAATAGCAATAGGATAACAATGGGATAGTAACAAGGGGCTAAAAATGGGGTAATAATGGTATAATAACAAGGGGGTAATGGAATATCACCAGGATTGCTGGGATAGTGAAATGTAATCATGGGAGAATGGCATAATACGAATGGGATTGCGATGGCAATAACCAATGAAAATGATAACAGTACGAATCTGGTTGGTGGTTGGTTGCGCTTGGAGTCGTTGCCTCGAAAAAATGAAATTCCTCGTCTGGCTTGTCTCAAGGATCCCTTCCACAAACATCCACAAAATCTGCACTTCACAAATGCATGGCTATGTCTTGCCTCTGTATTTCTTTGCCTTGCTGACGAGTCTATACAACTACACCTGCCTGATGAAAAGAAAAGCCTCAAACTCCGCAACGGACCCTGACCCAAGGTTGAACAAAAACCTTCCGGTTCATCAACCCTTCCACTCTTTCCTAGAGAGGGGCTATGCAGAAACATGATGAAACATGGGCCCAAGGCAACTTCACCATACCAGTGAGGGTCTGCACTGGCACCCTAAACGGTCCCGCCTGCCAGCCTGCTTCGCTCCCGACAGAACGCCAACAAAGTTGGACAGAAAGCCAACAAGGTTGGTCTGCGACATGATCACTGGCAAAGGAACGACTTGGAAACGCTCGAGTGGAATCGCTGCTGGCATGGTACAAGTGTGACATTGGAATTCGATGGAATTCGAATCATTGTGGACGGCACTTCTGTCAGATTGCTGCTGATATTCAATTGGCTCATTCCCCTCAGAATAGAGCAACCAGCACGTGACCTGTTGGGACAGTATTCCTTTCAACGTAGCACTTCTACCCTGGCCTGGGGATAAAAGTCCAAATCTGGTACAGCTCCGCTATGTTCAACACATTTTTGGAGGAGTGCCGAACTTAACCATCCTTGACCGCACGCTAGCTTGCACTCCTACAGCTATCTCCTTCGAACCCTTACCCTGAGCACTATGCAAGGAGATATAACTCACTTTTTTTTCTTACCATGCTTCTGAGCAGGCCTTCCGCAGTTTGTGGAGTACAGAGACGCGCCAAGACCCAGTCGGGTTCTCTCTCACACTACACTACGTTACATTACACCACACTCCACTATACTACATTACACAACTCTACAATTACAACTACACAACTACACTCCACTACACTCCACTACACTAAATTACACTACACTACATTACACTACACTACACTCCACTACACTACATTACACTACACTGCACTACCTTCCACTACACTTCACTACATTACACTACACTCCACTACACTACAACTACAACTACAACTACAACTACACAACTACACTCCACTACAATACAATCCACTACACTCCACTACACTAAATTACACTACACTACACTACATTACACTACACTACACTCCACTACACTACACTACATTACACTATACTACCTTCTACTACACTTCACTACATTACACTACACTCCACTACACTACAACTACAACTACGACTACACAACTACACTCCACTACACTAAATTACACTACACTACATTACACTACACTACACTACATTCCACTACACTCCACTACACTACATTACACTACACTACAATAGACACTGCACCACAGATAGACAGGTAGACAGATAGACAGATAGATAGACAGATAGATAGATAGATAGATAGACAGGTAGACAACTAGACAGATAGACAGATGAAAGAGAGAGAGAGAGAGAGATAGATAGATAGATAGATAGGTAGATAGGTAGATAGGTAATTAGATGAAAGAGAGAAAGAGAGAGATAGATAGATTGATAGATAGATAGATACATAGAAGATAGGCTGGTAGGTAAGTAGATAGTCAGAGAAAGAGAGAGACAGAGAGGAGACCTCAAGCACCTTTCGGTCCATCAGTGGATTCGCTTTGCCATCCCTGATTCACAACAACCAACCTCTCCTATAGGTTTCCTCTTTTTGAAACTTCCGCCACCGCCTTGTGCGGTACTACTGGTACACACAGATGCTTTTACACAGAGACGCTTTTACACACAGACGCGTTTACACACAGACGCTTATACACACAGACACTTTTACACACAGACGCTTTTACACACAAACACTTTGACACACAGACACCTTTGCACACAAAAGCTTTTACACACTTTTTGACGATCGAACCTCGTTTCGTTCGAAAGGGTTCGCGGGACACCTGAACTCGCACTTTTACCTCAGTTTTTGACGATCGAACCTCGTTTCGTGCGAAAGGGTTGCGCCGGACAAGTTGAAAACGCAATTTTACGTCAGTTTTTGGCGATCGAACCTCGTTTCGTGGGAAAGGGTTGCGCGGGACGACTTGAACTCGCACTTTTACCTCAGTTTTTGACGAGCGAACCTCGTTTCGTGGGAAAGGGTTGCGCGGGACGACTTGAACTCGCACTTTTACCTCAGTTTTTGACGAGCGAACCTCGTTTCGTGTGAAAGGGTTGCGTTTCGTGCCGTCTCGTTGGCACTGCCCTTGCCCCCGCCTTCAGAAGAGAAATAGAAAAGAAGGAGAGGGCAAGAGGGCAAGAGGGCAAGATGAGAAGGTGTGAAGATGAGCAGATGTGAAGATGTGAAGATGTGAAGATGAGCAGATGTGAAGATGAGAAGATGTGAAGATGTGAAGATGAGAAGATGTGAAAATGAGAAGATGTGAAGATGAGAAGATGTGAAGATGAGAAGATGTGAAGATGAGAAGATTTGAAGATGAGAAGATGTGAAGATGAGAAGACATGAAGATGAGAAGATGTGAAGATGAGAAGATGTGAAGATGAGAAGATGTGAAGATGAGAACCCCACAATTGGAAGAACCCTGCGCTCAGACGCCCTCGGGAAAAAAACATGAATAAGCGTGATTGACTGTGAAAGGCGAAAGTAGGTTTTGCCCAATCGTGAAACCGTCTTTTGGCGAACGACTATTGTTAAAATAGTCTTTGGAAAGCTAGGGTCCCATTTTAGCGTTCGCTCCCACTGAACGACGAGCACGACGAAAAACTGGAAGCAAAGCTGGACACCAGCTTACCGTTAAGCCTAGGTTTGCAACAGCCCGTGCCTTTGGTTGCTACCTTTGTTTACCGCAGTATGAGGAACTCTTGGCGCCGCACTCTGCGGACACTGGCAAGGTCGGTTGGACCTTGCAGGCCCACGAAATGCACCAATGGTGGAAGTCGACGCTGGGGGCTCTTGACTGCAATCCGGCAATGTCGAGACTGGGGACCAAACAGACAAGTGGTGGTCCATTGCGGACTGTGAGCCGTCTGATGACATGAGCCAAGCAACAGCAGTTGTCTACTTCCAAACATCGTCTCAGATCAGCACAGGGAAAAGCACCCGCGAAATCTCCTTTTGAAGTGTGCCCAGTTTTTGGGCTGAAGCTCGGTGAAGCTTTTTGCTGTCGCTCGTTAGCCATCGCAATGCCGTGTTCACAAAATCGGTTGTGACCGGGCGCCAAGGTTAGCCCCCGAAGCTCAGCTTTCAGGACCAGGCATTAAAAGGTGCCTGCCACGCAAACAGCGGCGGCGCCCACAGCGCCAAACGGGAACCAAGCGCCCAGCCCAGTGACAAAAGTGCCACGCCTGCCACGCAAAGTAACGATCGATGTCGCGAAGTGCCACGCCTGCCACGCAAAGTGACGGTCGATGTCGCGAAGTGCCACGCCTGCCACCCAAAGTGACGGTCGATGTCGCGAAGTGCCACGCCTGCCACGCAAAGTGACGGTCGATGTCGTCAAGCCCGACGCCTGCCACGCAAACAGCGGCGGCGCCCACAGCGCCAAACGGGAACCAAGCGCACCACTAGACCCAGCCCAGTGCCATAAGTGCCACTCCTGCCACGCAAAGTGACGATCGATGCCGCGAAGTGCCACGCCTGCCACGCAAAGTGACGGTCGATGTCGCCAAGCCTCACGCCTGCCACCCAAACAGCGGCGGCGCCCATGGCGCCAAACGGGAACCAAGCGCACCACTAGACCCAGCCCAGTGCCATAAGTGCCACGCCTGCCACGCAAAGTGACGATCGATGCTGCGAAGTGCCACGCTTGCCACGCAAAGTGACGGTCGATGTCGCCAAGTGCCACGCCTGCCGTGTGGACAAGTTGTGTGTGGACAAGTTGTGTGGTGACAAGTTGTGTGTGAGTAATGGTGACAAGTTGTGTGTGGGCAAGTTGTGTGTGAGCAAGTTTTGTGTGGACAAGTTGTGTGTGTGTGTGTGGTCAAGTTGTGTGTGGACAAGTTGTGTGTGGTGACAAGTTGTGTGTGAGCAAGTTGTGTGTGAGCAAGTTGTGTGGTGACAAGTTGTGTTTGGAGACAAGTTGTGTGCGGTCAAGTTGTGCGTGAGTAAGGTGTCAAGTTGTGCGTGGTCAAGTTGTATGTGGACAAGTTGTGTGGTCAAGTTGTATGTGGACAAGTTGTGTGTGTGTGAGCAAGTTGTGTGCAAGGTGTGTGTGAGCAAGTTGTGTGCGGACAAGTTGTATGTGGTCAAGTTGTGTGTGGTGACAAGTTGTGTGTGTGAGCAAGTTGTGTGTGGGCAATGTGTGTGTGTGTGAGCAGTGTGTGAGCAGTGTGTGGGCAATGTCTGCGTGCAGGCGGCGGGCGGCGGGAGGAGGCGGGAGTGCACAACCAAAAACAAGAACCCCATACAAAGATGTGGGGAACCACAACCCGAATGCATACGTTAAATGAGTGCATGACTAGATAGACACAAAAAACAATTACTCAGGAAATGCTGCAAGCCATACTTACTTTGCGCTCCTCACTCCGCACTCTGCAGTCTACACTCCACGCGTTACATGGGACAATCCCCAAGGACGAGACCACCCAATCAAGCACACGCTGTAGCAGCAAGACTCTCACACTGCCCGCTACACACTTCATACACAACATGACGCGCTCTACACTCTAGAATCCACACTCTACACTCTACACTTCACATTCCGCACTCCACTCTACACACTCTTCACGCTACACACCCTTCACACTACACACTCTTTACGCTACACACTCCATAATTTACACTTCACACTCCACGCTTTCCATTCCACAGTCCGCACTTTCCACTCCACACTCAGCACTTTCCACTCCATACTTTACACTCTACACTCCACACTCTCCACGCCGAACTCCACACTCCACACTCTCTTTTTAAATATACATTCCACACTTCCCAGTGCTACTTGTACTACAAAGTACCTCCCAATACTCCTTGGTACTACAAAGTCTTGCACAAAGCACTTTCCAATACGACTTTGTAATACACAAAATACTTTCCAGTCTAACATGAATCTGAAATCACTCCGACATGACTGAAACGAGCCTGAAACAAGTCTGAAGCAGGCTTGAAAGCTACTCCACACTTCACACTTAGCACTCCGCGCATCACACTTCACACTCTTCACACTTCACACTTCACACTCTCCACTCCACACATCACACTCTCAACTCCACACTCCCACATCACACTCCACTTCTCTCTCTCCGCTCCCCACTCCACACTCTACACTTCACACCCTCCACTCCACACCTTACGCTCCACACTCCACACTCCACACTTCCCACATTACACTCCACGCATCATACTCCACGCTCAACACTCCACACTTCACACTCTCCACCACATACTCCACACTCCACACTCCACACCCCACACTTCACATTCTCCACTCTGCACACTCCATCCATTGGCCTAATGGACAAGGCGTCGAACTTCTAATCCGAAGATTGCGGGCTCGAGTCCCACAGGGGGTGTTGTCTTTCCAGGACTCCACAACATTTTCGTGTTTGACAGTAGTTCAGTAGGGGCGGCCCGAGCGACCCACATCTGTCCCACCCATAGCATGCACACGAGCCACTTGGACACAGTTTCTTCTGCTGCCAATTCCCCGGCGCAAGCAACGCTTCACATCCGCCTACTAGCCGCCAACTATTATTTTCCGTTGCTTCTCTTTAGCCCTGCAATCGACACCGAGGGGATTTGAACCCCTGCGGGCAGAGCCCAATGGATTTCGAGTCCATCTCCTTAGCCGCTCGGACACAGTGTCTTCTGCCTGCACTCTGCAGTCTCTCTCTTCCCAAACATCTTCTGCAACTCCTCCTGGGCTGCACTTCACGCTCTCCACTCCACACTTCGCTCATCACACTCCACACTCCACACTCTCCACTTCACACTTCGCCCCTCGCACTCCACACTCCACACTTCACACTTCACACTCCACACTCCACACTTCCCTCTCCACACTCCACACTCCACACTTGACATTCCACACTCTCCACTTCACGCTTCACACTCTCCACTTCACACTTCGCACTCTGCACTCCACAATCTGCACTTCACAATTTCCACTCCACTCCACACTTGCACACTTCCGCACTTCACACTTCACACTCTCCACTCCATACTTCACACTCTGCACTTCACACTCCACACTTCACACTCTCCACTCCGTACTCCACACTTCACACTTCACACTTCCCACATCAAACATGAGACATCACACTCCACGCTTCAAACTTCACATTCCACACTTGCCACATCACACTCCACACTTCACACTCCACACTTCACATTCCACACTCCCCACTCCACACTTTCCACATCACACTCCACACTTCCCAATTCAAACTCGCCACTCCGTACTCCACACTTCACACATCACACTTCACACGTTCACACTACACACTCTTATCCTGATTGCCACCAAGCCCCACGCCTGCCACACGAAATGCACATTCGCAACTTCAAAACGTCACGTTCTGTAGCAATTCCTAGAGGCAGAGCAAGACGCGATTATAGCCCTGCCACACGCAATGACCCGCAAACAAGACTCCACCCCCAGACCCCCCACCAAGAAAAACAAGAACCCTTCGCCATGCATTCGGGAAAATCAGGTTTTGCATTTTGGACATTCAACGGTTCGAACCTCATTGTGGATTTCTCCAGCATTATGATTTTGCAAACGTGCAACATGAGAATTTTGGAATTGGTTGACACTTGTAAGACCAACCAATCTCGCTTGCAAAAAATATGGGGGCAGTATACGACCTATAGCGGTGCAAAAGCCGGCTGTTCAACAATTAACCAACCGCTCGGAAAAGGACATCTGGGTGCAAGACTCGATTCTTCCCACCGTGGCAAATTGAACATATATTCAAACATTCTCTCTGACATCCTACTGGACTTTCTCTGTGGCATTCTTATCTGGATTCAGGTCCGGCGCGGCGCAAAGAGCTGGCGAGCTCACTATACTTGTCAGGTCCGGCGCGGCCCAGCGGGCGGGACGAAAGAGCTGGCGAGTTTCCTCCATCGCTCACGGGTCGCTCAGGATGGCCTGCTAGAAAGGCTGGCAAGCTGGCGAGGAAGAAGGAGAAGGAGCAACCGGGATGTCTTGTTAAAATGTAGAGACCCTCACCTGGCACGAGTTCCGGTTCTGAACATTCCAAGCAACCAGTGCATGATCTTGTCGTGGACACTTTCAGAGTCTCTGATTTCTGGATGCCTTGGAACTCTGGGCACGTGGCTGCAACATGACTGAGACGAGTTCACAAGCAGGGGCATCTTTGAGATACTGCAAAACCTTGCAAGTGCCCCAGGTCCCAACAAAATGCGCTGAGTGCTGTCTTTCTCTCATGCCTTCTACGTCTTGTTTCCCTTCAATTGAGAAAGAACTCATCCATTCGCCTTTCCTGTGATCGCTCTGTCCATCTCTCTTTACCGGGTGATTCAAGCCATCGTCTCTCGGGCAACATGGCAATGCTGGACAGAAGCTTCGAACAGTTGTTCCAAGCGCAGTAGCTCCGAGCAATTCCAAGTTGCCAATCTTGTGGATCGAATGAAAAGTCTCCCGTCTCGCACTTCAGTACGTAGAAGCTGTAACCCAATAAGCGCAACAATGCCTGAGAGTGGGCACACCATTTTGAGTCCGAACCTCCAAAACCGAAGCGAAATTAAAGTAGGAACCAGACTAGAGGTCATGCACAGTCATGTTGGTGCTTGTCAAACGGCATTTTCTTGCGTTTTCGCAAGCTAGTTTAAAGCTACACCTCAAAAGACTTTATTTCACATTGCTGCTGGTCGTGCCACTCATCTGCAACACTTTCTGCTCTGCTCTCCCAAAATGCGTGGTGCGCGTTTGGCAGCGACATGCCATGCCAAAAAAAACAAGTACGAACATGCCCAGCTCAAACAGAGAAACTAGCAGGAGGGCCATGTTTGGAACATCTCCCACTGGTTTCCAACAGTCTCTCATAAATGTTAGTATTCCGCATCTCCCACCTTGTATATGTATATATGTGAACATGTATGTATATATATATGTGTGTGTGTATGAATGAATGTATGCATGCATGCATGTATGTATGTATGCATGCATGCATGCATGCATGTACGTATGTACGTATGTACGTATGTACGTATGTACGTATGTACGTATGTACGTATGTACGTATGTACGTATGTGCGTATGTACGTATGTACGTATGTACGTATGTACGTATGTACGTATGTACGTATGTACGTATGTACGTATGTACGTATGTACGTATGTACGTATGTACGTATGTACGTATGTACGTATGTACGTATGTACGTAGTACGTATGTACGTACGTACGTACGTACGTACGTACGTATGTATGTATGTATGTATGTATAGTATAGTATATATACATATGTATGTATACATGTATACTTACTGTTTATATTTCATGTTTACATGTAAATGAAAAATAAATATACATGTATAAGTACATATATGTAAATGAATATATGTCTTTATAATTGTGTATATATATATACACATTGATTTATATATGTAATTTTGAATGTGTAAATATCTATATGTATATTTAAATGTGTGTATGTATATATATGTATAGATATATATATATATATATATATTTTTTTGTAAATTTATGTGTATACATATATGTAAATTTGTGTGTAAATATATGTGTATATATATATATGTGTGTATTAATATGTGTATATATATAAGTACATGCGTGTGTGTGTGTGCATTATGTGTATGTATGTATGCATGTACATATGCGCAGATATAAATATATATATATGTAATGTACATATATGTATATAGATAAGTATTTAGATATGCATATAGATATGTATACAGATATGTCTATAGATATGTAAAAGGACATGCATATACTCATATATATATATACACATGTTAATTTCAAAAAATATACATATATTTGTAAATAATTTGTATATTTATCTGTATGCATATATATATATATATATATGAGTATGTGTATATATATGTGTGTACACGAGTATATATATAGATATATACATGTGTATGTATGTATATATGTAAATATGTATATGTGCATGTACAAATATGTATATGTTTTGCTTGCCGGTGTGTGCGTATATATATATATGTGTGTGCGCGCGCGTTTATTTTCAAAAAATGTACATGTGTTTGTATATATATATATATGTATACATGTGTATAGTTATATATATGTGTGTGTGTGTTTGTAAATGTACATATAAATGTATCTTATATATACATACATGTAAAAAATGATATGTCCGCACCTTGGTGCAAAAAGTACATCCATGTGAAACAACAGAGGTTAAGTCAGGCATTTCGGACAGCATCTATTTTCTCTATGCTCCTTCGAATGGCGTCTTAGGTTAAACCTCCCAGAGGTTGTGGTTATGGAAACGGACAGCGCTACGAAGTAACACTGGGTCTAAGCCGTGTTTCAGATTCAAACAGAACATGGAAACACAAACCAGCTGTTTAAGGTCCAAGGACACTTGAACAATTCATCCAAAAAAGGGTAAACAAGATACCCAAAAGAAAAGGGTAAAAGTGTAAACACACACTTAGACCCACCCCCCTATCACCCCGCAGAGGGGATCAAGGGAGGGTGGGTGGGACAAAATTAAAGGAAGACCAGACTTCAGCCAAAACGGGCAACCAATCTGCTCTTAAAGCCTCCCATGTTTCATGCCACATGTAAGACCCTACCCAACCTACCATGCTTAACATGTAAGCCAAGACACAAGAAGAGGTTAAGTCAGGCATTTCGGACAGCATCTATTTTCTCTATGCTCCTTCGAATAGCGTCTTAGGTTAAATCTCCCAGAGGTTGCGGTTATGGAAAGGGACAGAGCTACGAAGCAACACTGGGTCTAAATGGTGTTCCAGATTCAAACAGAACATGGAAACACGAACCAGCCGTTTAAGGTCGAAGGACACTTGAACAATTCACCCACTGTCTTAAATAAATATAAAAACACCCACTGCCCCTTCATACCACTAACGCAGCAAAGGAGTAGAGAAAATGGCATGGAAGAAGGTGACTCGGAAAATCATATTCCTGCACAGCCCAACTCTGAGCAACAGTCCATGGGTCATGGGTTCCTAAGCGGCTCAGGAGTCGACCCATTCCCACCAAGTCCGTGCCCCAGGCGATAAAGAACAACTTGAGCATATTGAGAAATGAGATGAACGCCCATCTGTGCAGAGGAGCCACGAACCAAAGAAGAAGTCGCAGCCCCGTTGTCAATATACCACACGACATCAGCTTGCCAAAACTAGCTTGGGTGCAACAGGGGAACAACCAAAGCGCAGAGGCTCTCACCATGCAGGGTAGATCTGCTGGCGTCTGGGAGCCCAAGATGCCAAAGTGGCTGCTGGCAGGTTGCTCCACATATAGGAAAGTGGGGGTGGAAGAGCACCCAACCAAGACGTAGTAGCCCTTGCTCAAAAGATGCATGAGAATAGTTAGACCACCACTGGTGCCTTGGTGGGCCCTGCGATAGTAACTTCACGAAGAGCGGCCTGGCGGACAATCTCTCGAGGAGGCGAAGAGAGGGTCAGGTCCAGCCTGTTTTTCAGTGAGAAGTGGCCCAGCCAACTTACCCACCTACCCTGCACACAGACTTTAGAGGTCACAACGAATTGAAACTGGAACCGCACAGATCCTAAGGTGAAGGCGTCACCGGTATGGACCGAGGTGTCGAGGTAGTACCTGTTGCAAGTATAGGGTTAAAACTCTTGGCAGGCTGAGGAGGGGCCCCCATCAGAGTAAACACAAGCTGCAGGCCACGTTGAGTAACATTGTGGCATCCTTGAGGAATTCAACGGAGAGTTCGTCATCAAAGTATGCTGCAGCACATCCCAGAAGACAACGCCGGGTTATGGCGCAAGGTGCGGGAAGCGATTGCAAGCTACCACTGCTGATTCCAAAACCATAAGCCAGCCCCCGTAGAGTAGTGAACCGCCACCCCAAGTCGGCACATAAACAGCCACGATCGAAAAGCGCAAATGCTCTGGACATACCGGGAGGCCACGGTATTCGTCAGGGAGATCGTCCGTTTATGCCAGCTGGAGCCAGCTCGGCGGGTCAGCCGGGAACGGGGCATCCCCGAACAAAGCTTGCGAGATCATGCGGGTGGTGGACGCGATAAAAGCCACTGACGTGGCATAAATCGTCTCAGACGTCTGGGTATGTATGTAAATTATGTCCTGTTTTCCTCCCATTATCGATGACTCGGCGTTTTCCGAAGAAACCTTTCAAGGGGCCTCCAGCATCCTGGCCCATGCAAATCATCAAGTTCAGCACGGGTCTGGAATGGGCTACAGAAGCCTTTGGTCTGCTCCTCTTTGATAACCTGAAGGATATCGGCCACATGCTTAGGTGGTCCAGAGCGAATCAGTTTGTCCACGGCCACCATGGCCGGTTGCCAAAAGTTGTTTGTCACCTTGATGGACATCACGCCCAACAATAGGGTAGCCTGTCAAGAGGTGCTTGCCCTGCTGGATATCCGGCCATCGAAGGAGGGAGGTGAGATGCTGCTGGGGGAACTTTTCCAAGGGCCACACTGCGAAATATTGTCCGCTGTATCTGGGCGAGCCCAGGGAGGTGTGCCTGGCTCAGGCCACACAACAGGACAGAAAGGCGAGGGATGACGAAGTGTTTCAGTGACATGTTGCACGGGTCCCAGAGCCGGGGGCAACAGGTGATCAAGCCCTCTGGATGATGCCGCCGCATAGCGTTGCCCAGTCAGACCAGCAAAAATGGCTGCACGATCACGGGCATGTAACGGTGTGGACCCAAGGTGCAGCCGGGGTTCTCCGCGGCATCGGCGCCACGCCACAAAAGCTTGAAGGGATGCTAGGCGACACACATCCAAACGTCTCGCAGTGTTATGCCATATTTCATCTGGCACAGGGATACCCCGGAAGCAAAACAATGTCCCCCACGATGCGAGTGCCTCGCGAGAGTCCAGGGAAAGATTCAAGACGTTGCGGTTCCCATGTGGTGCCCACCAATCGCTGCTTCAAGTTGAAGTCTGGGGCAAGGGGGGGCACGGGTCATCCAAGAGCGCAGGAAGGAGCATGAAAATTGCCAACACTGAAGGGAGATGAAAGCCATCATACCCAAAAGGGAGTTCTGATTCTTGATACGCAGGGGCTCCGGTTCTCCGACTGCTGCCACAGCAGCGGGGGGAACGCCCAAGAGTTGTGCAAGCGGCTGTCGCCACTGCTCATTGCGCCAGAGCAGGCAGCGCTCCTCCTAGGCACCCGGAGGGAACCTCCTGTTGTCAGCCATGAAGCGGTTTGCAGCCTCAGGTGACACTTGGCCAAGTCGATCCGAAGGATGATAAAACTCCCTGCTGAACGTGTGAATAGCTCCAACTCAACCGTCCGCCAAAATCTTGGTTGGGCCAAACACAGGCGCAAAACCATCAGTCCATGAGATTATTGTAGCTGGGATGGGCTTCTTCCCTTCGTAGCTTAGTGTTATCCTCTGCAAGCCAAGCCCAATCCGCAGGTGGGTGAAGACGGTGAAGACGAGGATGAACGCCACGGCCTCGACAGCTTAGCCAATAAAGCCGGCGACGTTGCACCTAGCCACAAGTTGCGGCGTTGATCAGCACTGGTGTAGATCGAAGCCATTTGTTGTACTGCATCTTCACTTGATTGGGCATACTGGCCACATTTTCGAGGAACGCAGCAACCACCAGGCCCCTGACCAAAGGTTCTTGTTCCAGGTCGTGCAACAACCGCTCAGAGCGGGCGTGTTGTTGGGACCGCTGATCTTTGAGCCCATTGCGGGAGGCATTCAAAATGCTATTCCCCTGACATGGTGAACCACCCTCTAAGATGATTCCCCTGAAAGAACGGCGTTTCAGAATCCCTCGGAGAGACTGCACCTGAAGGTGTTCGACTCCGTTGGTGTGGACAATGTTCGGCATGGTCTTGTGTGCGCACTCTCTGCAGGCCTCATCAGATTCAGCGGCCAGGGCGTAAGAATGCCCAGGCAAAGGCCTGAATAGCCAGCCCACGAATCAAGGACCAACCACGTACCTCTAAGAGAGGGGTTAATTATATTGGAGAAGGTCGCCCTTTCCTCTCCATGTAACGGGCTTGGCAGCAGCAAGCTTTTCTGGTGTAGCTGGGCTGCACATTGGGTCAGCTGCACCACCCGGTCGGTCTCAGGAAGGGTGCACGTCACAACTCTGGTTGAAGAAGCCGAGCAGGCTGGGGCCCTGACGTCACAATCCACATCTGCCACAGATGGGAGAGCGATATCATCCGGGGGCCCCTCCGCAGGGTCAAAACCCTGCACAAAGTGATGTCCCTATTCCGGGTGGCTCATGCGGTTATGCCTGGTGCTCTGACATGCATCTCCTGTCGGCAGCCGAACATCACAAGCATGAAGTTTGTCACAGCCTTTGCCTCCTCGTTGATCACTCCAGGCATTGCAGATACGAACCGGACGCAGCTGACAGCGGTCTGGATAATGCAGGCCAACACCATTTTGTTCACAAATTCCCAGAGTTGGGGTTCAGGGGCTTGGACAGCGCTGTACTCGGCAGGTATAGGGATTGGAAAGGCTTGACCAAAAAGTGTTGCAGCCCCAACTTCATGCCCATCTTGCCGCTGTTGGTCCACCTCTGCTGGCCTCCTTCAGGAACTCGGCCAATTGCAAGGGTGCAGGGTTGCGCACGGAGTTGGCCACAGCGAAACGTCTCCACCGCCTGAAGGGCACCCAACCGATTGGTGGAGAGCTGGCTGGGTTGGGACATGACAGTGTCCTTCACCTGCTCCACACCAGGGTCTTGGATCTGCTCTGTGGAGAGGCCCAACTCGGCTAGGTCCAGGACATCCTCAAGCAGCAAGTGGAACAAGGCGTCCACTTTCCTTTCCTTAGCAGCCTTCTCCTTAGTGAAGGCATCACCGGCTGCAGCCTGTGACAACACTGGTGGGTTCTGCAGTGCACCTGTAGTAATCATCTGCTTGTAGGAGAGGATCTTCGGCTTGAAAGGTTCACCACGATCAGGAGCTGCATGAAGTAGCACCGTGGACTGGCGATCCTGGATGATGGCATTGGTAACACGGCGCGCGTCCTGGTGAGATTTCCCAGAGATCATCGTCCAGAATGCATGAACCGCAAAGGCTTGGGTGGCATCCAATCTTCCGTATCTCTCTTCATACTCACTCACCAGTAAGACCCTATCCAACCTACCATGCTTACCATGTAAGCCAAATTGTTTGAACGCTTCTCACTTTGATTCTCTCTTGTCAGTGTGAATGAGCACAGTCCCCTAGGGAGCCGCGGTCAGCGGAGCAGGAAGGAACGATGATCTGTTGATGATCTGTTGAAGTTCAGCAAAAGTTGCTTCCAAGGCACGGCATCCACGTGGAGTTTCACATTTCTGATCTGCTCCTGGAGCTTCTGCTGTGTTTTGAATGCAGGCCACAAGTTCCTCATGGCGCATGACGCAAAATGATGCAGCATGGACAACAACACACATGTGCAACATGTCAGCAGCTCTAAAACACACGAGAAGACCGGCACGAAAAAGATGAGGAATAAGAAAGGAGAAAGAGGTTGGGACCATAAGAGGCACGATTGCAACGATCAGGGAAACTCAAAACCAAAATGCTACAAACAGGAGCTACGCAAGGCAGCTTTCCAAAACGAGACCGCGCCCCATTGCCAACAAAAACGTTGAGAAATGGAAAGCGAGGCAGTGAGGCTTGTCAAACTGCCAAGCGATTTTGACCTTTGAATCATCTGCCAGCAAGCAGCATGATTTGTTGCAGCTCGTCTTTCAGTTTCACCATCAAAGCCAGAAAGGGCCGATATTTGTGCATAGAGATACTGCAACGAGTAATGAAACACTCTATCAAGTTGATCCGCTGGTTGATGTCGTAGATGACCTGTTAAAAACTCTTCGAAGAGGTGATGCTGCACGAACACACACTGCGACCATCTGCAACTTTTGAGCTATCCAGACTCATAAGCCTCTACTTTGTTTTGACGAGCTTCAAGCGCGCATTTGATTGGAATGTGGTCAACTCCGTGGAAAAGTGAATCATGTGAGTCTGTGTCTGTGAGTCTGTGCATTTTCCCTGGCATCATGAGAAGATCATGAGAACATGAGACTCGCAGACTCCCAGGATCCCACAGTCCTGGTTGTTCCCGGCCTGGTTGGACGGGTTCATCTCTTTGGCCAACTTCCTCACGAAGTGGTGGAATTCATTCACCACCAAAGAGGCAGCAGCCTGAGAATCGGCAACTTATCAGCAACTTACATCACTTTAGCATCAACTTACATCAACGACACCGTCACATCAACTTTGGCGGCAGTGTTGACCACAATGCCCAACAATGCTCAACAGAAAGCTGCTGTGTCAAGAGTAGCGCCGCTGTATTTGCACATGTACAGACATTCACTGGCTACAGCCACCGTCTATCTGTGTGTGACCCACGCTGTAGCAAAGGGTTGCGTCCCTTGAGCTACCAAGCTTCCAGCGACTGATCCACCAAAGCTAGGACGTTGGAATGCAATTGCTTGCTTGGTGGCTTCAAAAAATATGAATTCTGATCTGACCACTTCGGCTTGATTTCTTGCTTTCTGCGGGTGTGCACAACAAACAAGCCTGGATGTTAGCGGGAAACGATTTGAAAACATCAACAAAACCCAACAAACGAATTGCCGTAACTCTTTAAAAGGGCGAGAGGGAACAAGTGCAAAGGCGAGCACACGCACACTTGATTGTGCGACACGTAAATGCAATGAGCTGGCGGCGTGCCTAAATATCCTAAAGGTCACATGCTTTCTCACAAGAGATGCAGAATTTTGCAAGCCAAGCGGCATGGCGGTCGCTCGGATGATCCTGGTAAGGAGTAGCACCGTAGCTGGAAACGCACTTGAAGCCGACTCAACTGATCACAACATATTTGCCAACCTACACGATCAGTTCCAAACCTTGCGGTCACGAATCCCGATCCGCCTACATTTTGAAGGCATTTGAAGGCAATATTCAGGGGAAGCACAGCGAAGCTTTTGATTTCAAACTGTGCTTTCTTTTGATCTGTCTTTGACATGTCCGTGTCTATGTTTCATCTTTGAACTTTGTTTTCAACTGTGTTCAATCTGATTGCTGGATCCGAACAGTCCAAGCATTACCCTGCTACACTGGTGAGCCTGTCTGAGTATTCATCCATACGGCCCATCGAATTCTCATGTTCCTAGCTCATCTTGTCTCCATACGGATGTTGGTAATTAATATTATCATGTGATTTTCTACGTAGAAATATATATATACCAAATAAATTATCATTTTGAACTTGTGCAGCTCTTTTCTCCCGTTTCTCCCTTTGCCGAGCGCTTGGCCTCGTGAATCTGAGTGAGTTTGAAGTTGCGCAAGGTCACGGACAGGCCTCGTTTTTCGAACGGCAAGGCGTTTGAATTTCGTGTGTTCTTGGCTGAAACGAGGACGGAGAATGCTCTTGGCAGTTCAAGCAAGAGAGACTGAAAAATTATCCCGGCAAGAGACCCCAAACAGTGTGGGGAGTGGGAGGGTTAATGTATGATAATGTTGTTGATGATGATGGTGATGATGAGGATGATAATCCGGAAGATGAAGTGGAGGATGGTAAGATGGAGGATGATGATGTTGAGGATGATAATGTTGAGGACAATGATGAAAAAGATGATAACGTTGAGGAGGAGAAGGAAGATGATGTTGAGGAGGAGGACCGATCCCAAGACGGGGAACCACACTTTGTGCTAGCCTGCGCAATCGAAATGCACTTGGACATGTCACAAGAGCCATCTTATCCAAGAAATTACAGGTAAAGGCCGCAGAACAAGAGCAAGCCCAAACCCCGGCGCAGACTTTGTGCGAGCGTGCGCAGTCGAATGCACATGGACATGTCACAAGAGCCACCTTATAAGCCCCAGGACCGGGACAACCGTTTTGTGCGAGCCATCGACATGCACATGGACATGTCACAAGAGCCATCTTATCCAAGAAATTACAGGTAAAGGCCGCAGACCAAGAGCAAGCCAAACCCCGGCGCAGACTTTGTGCGAGCGTGCGCAGTCGAATGCACATGGACATGTCACAAGAGCCACCTTATAAGCCCCAGGACCGGAACAACCGTTTTGTGCGAGCCATCGACATGCACATGGACATGTCACAAGAGCCATCTTATCCAAGAAATTACAGGTAAAGGCCGCAGACCAAGAGCAAGCCAAACCCCGGCGCAGACTTTGTGCGAGCGTGCGCAGTCGAATGCACATGGACATGTCACAAGAGCCACCTTATAAGCCCCAGGACCGGAACAACCGTTTTGTGCGAGCCATCGACATGCACATGGACATGTCACAAGAGCCATCTTATCCAAGAAATTACAGGTAAAGGCCGCAGACCAAGAGCAAGCCAAACCCCGGCGCAGACTTTGTGCGAGCGTGCGCAGTCGAATGCACATGGACATGTCACAAGAGCCACCTTATAAGCCCCAGGACCGGGACAACCGTTTTGTGCGAGCCATCGACATGCACATGGACATGTCACAAGAGCCAATTTTTGCGGAAATTTACAAGTAAAAAGCCGCAGGCCAAGAGCAAGCAAAATGCGCGGTGCAAACTTTGCGCGAGCCTGCGCAATCGAAATGCGCATGGGCATCTCACAAGAGCCATTTTATGCGGAAATTTACAGGGAAAATGCCGCGCCCCAGAGTGGGCACCTCGATCAAACACCGGCCTTAACTTTTACCGCACACTGTTTGGGGGGGAAAAAGCGACGGACAAAGGCGAAGAGATGGGCAGAGGGCAGAGGGCAGCTTCGAAGAGAAAGTAGGCAAAATTAGAAAGGGGGACGGTAAATTGAGGGGGAGGGGCTCAATTTGGTTATAAATTGGAGCTCACTTGGGGCATAAATTTTGAGGTTCACTTGGGGCATAAAAATGGGCTCACTTGGGGCATAACTGGGCTCACTTGGGGCATAATGGAGCATAAATGGGCTCACTTGGGGCATAAATGGCCTCACTTTGAGCTTTATATGTTCTTGCACTTAAGAGACTTTGTATGTTCTTACACTTAATGTCAGAAAAGCCACAAATCCTTCAGGGTGTGTATGTCGTTAAGCTTAATGTAAGAAGAGCCACGGCGCCTTTAGGGTTTATATGTTGTCGCGCTTAATGTAAGAAGAGCCACGACACCTTTTAGGGTTTGTATGTTGTTACACTTAATGTAAGAAGAGCATAGACGAGCCACGTCGCCTTTAGGGTTTATATGTTATTGCACTTGATGTAAGAAAAGCCACGACACCTTTAGGGTTTATATGTTCTTACACTTCATGCAAGAAGAGCCAGAACACCTTTAGGGTTTGTATGCTCTTGCACTTAATGTAAGAAGAGCCACGACACCTTTAGGGTTTATACGTCGTTACACTTAATGTAAGAAGAGCCACATCACCTTTAGGGCTTATATGTTCTTGCAGTCAATGTAAGAAGAGCCGCGACATCTTTAGGGTTTATACGTTGTTGCAGTTAATGTAAGCAGGGCCACGGCACCTTTAGGATTTATATGTTGTCACACTTAATGTAAGAAGAGCCACGACACCTTTTAGGGTTTGTATATTGTTACACTTAATGCAAGAAGAGCCACGGCATCTTTAGGGTTTATACGTTGTTGCAGTTATTGTAAGAAGAGCCACGACACCTTTAGGGTTTGTATGTTGTTGTATTCCTTCTGACAATGAACTCAACGAGACACGAAGAGCACAGTTGCTTTTAGATACGCCGTGAAAAGTTAAGGCATCACAGAATGAAGTGAACGAGACATGCCCTGCACAGTTGCACTGTGGCACGCCGTAATACTTCCTGGCTCTTGCGCTGAGCCCTACACGGTGGCGATGTATCTGCTTTACGCCCCAAGAGAGACCAAATTTACGCCCCAAGCGAAACCAAATTTACGCCTTAAGCGAGCCAAAATTTACGCCCTAAGCGAGCCAAAATTTACGCCCTAAGCGAACCCCCGCCCTAAATTGAGCTTGCCAAACAGTGCCAAACTCTTTGATTGGGAACCCAAGATCTGCTGGAATTTGGTCATATCAACTTATCAACCGCTGTTTGGCCACACAAACCGTTCCTATCCGTTCCTGCTCAGTGGCTGTTGGCATCTTTCCCAATGAACCCGATGGAGTGCGGATCCGGGACATGGATATCTGCGTGTGTCACAGGCAAGGCAGCTCTGTAGTAGTTACCCAAAAAACCGTGAGAGTGCTCAACTTTGAAGGGATTCACCTGGGCACGGCATGCGAATCTCACAAGCGGGCAAGCGGATCATGCGGATTGACACCCTATTGCATTCAACTCAACTGACTGTCCACAAGAAGATTGCATTCAATTCAGACAAGTCCAGGGATGAGCCCACAATCTAAATAGTTCGCTCATATAGATTGGAATACGAGCCTTGGTGCCTCCGGACACAAGGATTTCAACTAGGTGGGAGGAGCAGTCGAACATCTTGAATCCGTTTCAAGGTGTTCAAGTGCGTACATTCAAAGAACCAAGGCAATGACTGTGCCACTCCTGTACTTCACTTTGAATCGTTTTCAATCATGAAGCCACAGGTCACTCCGTCAGACTGCTGCTATTCAGACTCACCCTAGCCTTTATCTGAGTGACTTCAGGAGGTTGAGGTGTAATTTGCAAATGTTTGTACATGTCCCAGATCTCAGAAACGTGCTCCGCCTGAGGTGCAGCTGCAAAAGGTCGACGCATTCCAACTAAATACGTCGACATCATTCGCCATGAAACTGGTTTTCCGGGAGCCGAAATTTTCCTCCCAAAACCCCCAAACTCCATTCAATTTTTAATGGACAGCAAACACCATGCAAATTTCATGTTGCAACGTGTTCAAAGCCATTCGCTACATGAATGTTCAAGTTTTTGTTTATCTAATCGCGCCTCTTTCTTGGACAAATGCCAGCCGTGCAGCTGATCTTGTTCTTCGGAAGGGTTCGATGAAGCAGCGGCAGCATTGGCTGCTGCCGCACTGGCTGCGCCCGCTGCGATCGCTGCTTCCGTCTCCGTCATGGGTGCGAAAGTGTTACTGTTTCCTTGAAAAAAAACTGTGTTTTTTAAGGGCAACAGCATGCTTCTCATAAGTCCTCATTTCAAGGAATGTGACATTCGTTGAGGAAGTTGTGGCATACCTCCATGCAACATTCTCCTACAGAGACGGCAACATTCCTCTGAGAAAGCGCATCATGACTTTGAAGCAGGACCCTGAGACGTGCGTAGCATTCCTTTAGAAAGAGTGCGTGATGTTTTCCAAATATTTTAACAAAAAATGGTAGCACCTCTTTAAGATACCTTTTGAATATACACATTACGTAGTGTTTTTCAATCGTTTAGCAGTACTGTAAGAAAGTGCTTGCTGGTTTCATGAAATATTGACTTAGGCAACGGTGTTATGCAATATTCCTTTGAAAAACTACGATTTATTTTGAAAAATATAGTATCATGTTCAAGAACCAAAAATCACTATATGATAGTATAAGTAAGTACACATACATATATATATATGTGTGTGTGTTGTGATTCTCAAACCAGTAGCTGATGATAACAACAACAATAACCCTGTCAATAGATTCCTTTCACTCTCATAAAACCAACAGCCCTGCTATCACTGGAGGTCCTGGAACCATACTTGCAGCCTGCCAGACACGTGGCTCAGGCGAGCTCAGAGGTGGGCGGTGCGGGTATCTTTCGTGTGTCTCCAGCCATAGTGGACTACATAGCGACGGGGTCGCTCAGTGGACGAGGCCGTCCAATCAGAAGCATCCAAAGGCATCCAATCCGAATCTCAGCTGGCAGTGGAGGAAAAGCTGAGCGCTTCAGGTGGAGCTGGTGTTTGCGACAGTGGAGCTACCCCACTTACATTGGTAGCGGAGCTGCATTTTGCAGCATCCAGGCGAAGACACCATGAGCGAGACTTCTGGTGGCGAAAAGAGTGATCAACAGATCACGAATCAGTTGGCATCCCTAGTGCCGAGTTTTGACCCAGCAAAGGATGACATGCAGACCTACAAGCAGAAGGTAGAGATAGTTCTGGGTGCGTGGCCCAAATCTCGCATCACAGAGCTTACAACGAGATTGATACTGAATACACAGGGATCTGCTTTTCAAACTTTACAGTTGCATCATGCCGAACTCATGGTCAATGAGGAGAAATCAGTGACTCGCTTGGTGGAGTTGTTGGGGGGACAGTGGGGCCGCATAGGCCTTGAACAACAGTACCAGGATGTGGAGAACGCCCTTTACCATACAACACAGAGAGCTGATGAATCTCATGACTCCTTTTTGGCGAGGGCCGATGTTTTGTGGTCCAAAGCAGTGTCTAGGAAACTGTCATTGTCCGATCTACAGGCTTTTGTGACTCTTCGAGGGTCGCTTCTTTCACCAGAAGAAAAGAAGCGTGTGATCCTAGATGCCGATCAAAGTCTGGAAGGCAAACTGACAGTGCCTCGAGTCCGAGAGGCCATTAGACTGTTGGGGGCAACGTTCTTTGCCGCCATGACTGGACAGAAGACCACAGCAAGAAACAAGGTTTATGATGCAACAACTATGCATGTGGAACATCAGGATGAGGTCAATGTAACTGATGGCATGATCGCCACAGATGATGTTGGCACGGAAGAGGACTTCATCGAAGCCTTGGTAATGGAAGGTGAAGACGAAGACGCAGTACTGGTGGCCGATTTTGAGGCCTTAGCAGCTGACACAATCCAAGAGGACAGTGAACTAGCTCAGGCATTCAATGCCTACAGTGATGCCCATCGTCGCCTTTCAGAAAAGTTTCGCAACCGAGGTTTCTGGCCGACATCGAAAGGTTCCTCTCATGTCAAGGGGAAGGGATTTGGGGGCAAGTTCAATGGTCAACGAGGCAAAGGAGGTTACAATCCACCTCGTCAGCGCAAGTCACTGCAAGATCGTATCATGCAGAGTAACTGTCGAGCATGTGGCCGAAAAGGCCATTGGAAGGCTGAGTGTCCATTCAAGTCTACGGCACCATCGACGACAAGCCAAGCTTCGTCGACAGCCCCAACATCGACGGTGATCATCGAGCAGGACGTCCTGCCCGTGGAGTTTCTGAACTTGCCGCAGTTGCCAACTGAAGCCTCATGTCCGATTCCAGAGGAGCCCAAACCAGGGATCACCCACAATGGGGAAGTTTGTTTTTTTCTTACTGGGGTAGTTAATCATGATAACACTGCCAGGATGAGATTAAGGGATAGTCTTAAACATTACCGGGACAGGATTCAACATGAATCTAGGGTAAGTAATGAGACTCAAGCCTTAACCAACAACCGAAATCGAATGAGAGCCTGGATCCGCAGGAGTGAAAGCCAGCTCAGCCCATGTGAGCCTCCGAGCCGTTTTCCCAATGCCCGCTCCTTGCGCCCAGGGAATGCCGATGTAACTGACAATCAACCTTTAGTTGACATGTCTTGCAAAGCACAGACACATGCACCGACTGAACCAGAAGCTCAGGTGTGTTTTGCTACCCATGGTACGATGGCAATCCTGGATTCCGGAGCTTCCAAGACTGTAGTAGGTAGCAACCAGTTGTCCAGCCTGCTCCAGAATTTTGAACCATCACTGAGAAGCCAGCTCCGTCGAAGCCCATGCAGTATAACCTTTCGGTTTGGTAACCAGGGAACCCTTCAAAGTAAGGAAGCCTTAATAGTACCTTTAGGTCAACTGCAATTGCGCATAGCCATTGTACCAGGTGATACTCCCTTTCTACTGAGTAACACTCTTTTGAGAGCCTTGCAAGCCAAAGTAGACTGTGTGGGACATGTTCTCGAAAGCCCGTTGCTTGTACAGCCAGTACGTTTGCAATTGTCCTCAAAGGGTTTGTTCATGGTAGATCTCAATGAACTGGCCACCCAAGCATGTCAAGCGCTGCAAGTCCAGCGTGTTCCGAAGCGACACGCCATGCCGACCGATACTTTTGTGTCCGAAGGTCAGGAAAAGAAGCAAACCACTGTTGGATCCAGCAGCCAAGTCACGAACAGTTTTGCAAGGGGTGGTAATCAGATCCAAGGACTAGGACAGGTCCACATGCCAGTCTCATCATTCGAGGTCCCAGGTGTAGAACAGGTCAATTCACCAAGAAGTGCCTTCGGAGCTCAGCAGCAATCATCCACATTTCAGAAGGAGTCAGCGGAAATCCAGGTTCAAGAAACCACCACGACCGTGACTCAGCCCGACGTTTGCAGTGATCATGGCAATGTCCACCCTGGCTCAGAGGCTGAACCGTCTTCAGACGCCAGTACAGGTGGAAGTAGAAGACCTGAGTCACCTGAGCCTGGAGGAACTCTCCGGAGAGACTCTGGCATTTGGCCAGAAACACCACGGCAAGACCTTTGCCGAAGCATGGATGGACCAAGAATGGGTGCGGTTCATGGTCACCCGATACTCCCAGAGTACCAAAAGTGCCCATCGCAGATTCCTGCGATACGTGGAATTGAAACTGGACCAACACGAGCAACAGCAGACCGGAATTCCAGTGATTCCAACAGACAGTGTGCCGGTGGAGCCCTTGCAACACACGGCCAAAGCCAAAACAGCCGCCAAGGCCAAGGCCAAAGGAATGGCATCGGCCACCCCAGTGTACCTCCCAGACATGGAGGGCGAGTGGGCTATGGAACCAGGCCCGTATCCATCCACGACTATGACCTCAAGCTCAATGCCGACGGAAGTGTGTGCACTGCAGCAACGTATGCTGAACATGGAGAATGCCATGATACGGATCATGCATCATCTGGAGAGCCAAGCCAATGCAGTGCAGGTGCCAGAGACCACAGTCTCCGACCAAGACTGAGTGAGGACTGGTCAGCCGAGATCAACACCATGATTAGCCAAGATAACCAGAAATTGAAACAATTGATTCAATCTTTTGAGACCGAGTTGCAACAGGCCAGCCAAAGTAATCAGCCCATAGGTAAGCCATGTGCATTGGTAGAAGTTTTCTGTAGCGCCAATTCACCACTGACCCATCAGATGCAACAACAACATGAGACGGCTTACCGTTTTGGCTACGCCCAAGGAGACCTGGCAACAAGTGAGGGTAGATTCAGACTTTTCGGACTGATTGCACGCCACCGACCCCTGGATATCTGGGTCAGCCCTGATTGCGGACCCTGGTCATCCTGGTCTCAGTTGAATGCATCAAGATCCATGGAACACCAACATCACTATGAGCAAGTCCGAAAGGAGCTACTCTATCAAATTGCCATTTGCATTGTTTTGTTCCGATATCAGTTGGAAAATCACCGACACTTCCATTGGGAACAACCAGCAAAGTCACTCATGTTTGCACATCCAGGACTAGCTGAGGTACACCAACAGACCTATGCTTGCCAGTTTGACATGTGTACAGCCGGAGCTTTAAGAGATCCTCAGAATGGTTTGTTCATGAAAAAGGGAATGACCATCTTAACTACTCGAAAACATGTCTATTCACACTTGCATGGGATGACGTGCAAATTAACATCAACATGTCCATCAACCAATGGAAGGAAGCCTAATGACATCTCAGGGGTCGATGCTCAGAACCAAGTTTTCAGCAATTTATCCAAGAAAGTTTGCCAGAACCGTCGTTCGTTTGCTCCGACAGGATGACACCAGCGTGTTTGCAGCATTAGCCCGGCGACAGAGACCCAATTTTGTCCGTTCCGAACTGGTGACTCCCGAGAGCCGACCAGAGCAAGAAGCCAAGAGGCGTCGACTGGATGGCAAGCAAAGCTGCCCACCATGTCTTGAACAATTTCAGGCCTTGATGAAATCCGTTGATAATCAGCTAAAAAGGGTAGGCAAGCAAGAACTTGACCAACCCTCCATATGCCAAATGATTCAAGAACTACTGCCTGACAAAACCGTTGTTCGAATCATAGCCTGTCGCGGCACTGACCGAACCCTAGGTCCACCAACGGATCTCATGGGAGATGAAGCACCATTCCGCAGAACCATCATGCTGCACAGGGGATCACAAGATATCAAGTATGAACGGTATTGGGAAAGATGGACTTCCTTATCTAATAGGCAATTAGTAAGGCCAGCTCACCCATGTCGCATCAACATAACCGTTTTTGCCAAAGATCCCTCAGCCAAGGCTTCTAGCTCTAGCTCACCACCAGAGAATGTACCTCTGCCGCAGCCTCTAGTAAGCCCAGCTGTCATGCATGAAAATCCACCGGTGCCAGAAAGTGACAGGTCAGCATCCGACACCACGACAGAGGTAAAAGCCTCTGAACCTGAGGCACCTGACAATCAAATGCAAACCAGACTCAAGGATCAGTCTTTTCGTTTCCGTAGCTTGCCAAAGTGGGAACAACAGCAGATAATCCATATGCACAAGAATCTGGGGCATCCCTCCAATGATCGACTGTCCAGAGCATTGCAATCAGCAGGATATCGGCCAGATGTCTCACAAGCTGCCCTGGAACTGAAGTGCCCAGTATGCGCCAAGTGCTCTCCGCCGAAGCATCAGAGACCAGCCACATTGAAACCAATGCTTGATTTCAATCATCGGATCTACTTAGATGGGGTAAATTGGACTAATTCTCAAGGTAAGTCTCTTCAGTTTTATCACATTGTAGACGCCGGGTCAAACTTCCATGTTGCCATTGCCACTCCTGCAAAGACAACACAGGACATAATCAACATCATCAGTCAGCACTGGATGAGTTGGGCAGGTCCTCCCACAGAGCTTCAGGTGGATTCAGGCACAGAGCTGAACAGCGAAGAGTTTGCCGCCTTTCTCCAGCGATTTGGTATCAGGGGAAACACCACATGTCCGATGGCCCACTGGCAGAACGGCAAAGTGGAACGTCATGGAAGGTTTCTCCAACACATGCTCACCAAAATCGATCTTGAGTATCCTATCAACGATTATCATGCACTTCAACTTGCACTCAGCCAGAGTACACATGCAAAGAACAGCTTGAGCATTCGACATGGATATGCCCCAGAAATAATCGTTTTTGGGAAACATTCACGAATTCCTGGATCAATACTGAGTGATGAATCAATTCCATCCCATGAAATAGCATCTCAAGAAGATCATCATGTTGGAGTGTTGGAATTCAAGAATCTACTTAGGATCCGAGAAAGTGCAAGAAAAGCTTTTCATGATGCAGACAACAATGACAGCCTTCGCCGTGCCATCTTGCGCCAAGCGTGTCCACACAGGGGTATGTATGAAAAGGGACAATGGGTAATGATTTGGCGTGGAGAGATTCCCCAGAAAGCTGGCTGGATTGGCCCCCAAAGAGTCATCATCCAGGATAGTCACCACACTGTATGGACCACCCAGTGCGCCAAACTTTACCGTAGTGCCCCTGAACACGTGCGTCCGGTGCTGAGCCAAGAGATGACGGAGTGCCCAGAAACCTGGCCTGACAATCTAACGGAACTTGGTCAACAAATTATCAATATCAATAACAGAAGATCACTTGACCCCACCACAGAAAATGTTGAAATACCCCCGGAAAATAACATTGAAGCCAATCCAGATAACCCTAACTCTCACCATAACAATGAAGTTCCCGAGAATGAAACCATGAGTGAGGATTCCAATGTAACCCCACAATCACCACGTTCACCGCAACAGCCCGATCAAGAGCCAGATCTTTCTCGACCAGGATCAGTCATGCCAGAAGTGATGGACCAATCGGACCAGTCATCAACCACCGAGACCCTGACTTGCGTCGATGTGGATTGGTGTCTTGTGGCCAATGATCATCAGGACGCAGCATGGCGATGTGAGTTTGATGTACCTCTCTCCGACCACCAAGGGTTGCCTGAGGATCAAGAAGAAGCCTGGAGCCTGTTGGCTACAAATGCCAAGAAACAACGCTCTGAAGTTCGCCTGACAGAACTTTCACCTGAGGAAAAGGAAGAGTTCCAAAAGGCCAAAATGGCAGAAGTTCAGAGCTGGGTCCAAACTGGGACTGTCTCGAAGGTGCTTCGAAATCAGATCCCTGAGGATCAAATACTCCGTTGCCGCTGGATACTGACCTGGAAACCTCTGGATAACATCAGTGAGGCCTCTGGTAGCATGACACAAAAGCCTGTCAAGACCCACAAAGCAAAGGCCCGACTAGTAGTACTAGGTTACTTGGACCCGAACCTGGAAGAGATCCCGAGGGATTCACCTACTCTCAATCGAACATCCAGAATGATTCTTCTTCAGGTCATAGCCAGCTGTGGGTGGCAGCTTCAATCGTTTGACGTGAAGGCCGCATTCCTTCAGGGTCAGCCACAGTCCGACCGTGTCATGGCAGTGGATCCAGTTCCAGAGCTTAGACAAATCATGAACCTTGGTCCCCAACATGTTGCCAAGTTGAACAAAAGTGCTTATGGGTTGGTGGATGCTCCCTTTTTATGGTTTTGTTCTCTCGTAACTGAGTTAACCAAATTGGGATTTGAAACCTCACCGTTCGATCCATGCCTCTTTGTCTTACGGGAACCAGCCACAAGCAGCCGAGCCGGCCAAATTGCAGGCATTCTTGGCGTGCATGTTGACGATGGGATTGGTGGAGGTAATGCCCTTTATGAAGCAAAGATCAGGGAACTAGAGAAAAAGTTCAAATTTGGATCCCACAAGACTCATGCTTTCACCTTCACTGGGGTTGAAGTCACTCAAAGAGGGGATAACAGTATCCATTTGAGCCAAAGCCAATACATCAAGAAAATCAAACCCATTTCCTTGGACTGCAATCGTAAGACCCAATATGAATCACCGGTAACCGAAGAGGAAAGACTTGCGCTAAGGGGAATAGTGGGAAGCTTACAGTATGCCGCAACCAATACACGCCCTGACCTTGCCAGCAAATTATCCTTTCTACAGTCCTCCATCAACACCGCCAAAGTTGAAACACTACATGAAGCCAATAGACTCCTCCACGAAGCAAAGAAACATCATGATGTGGCCATTGTCATCAAACCAATTCCAGTGGAAGACTTCCGATTCATGGCTTTCAGTGACGCATCGTTCTCATCCGCAAAGAAGCCTGACTCCCATGCTGGTTTAATTATAGTTGGTACCCATAAAGATGTAGCCCTGAACAAGCAATGCCCCATTAGTCCTGTTTCCTGGGGATGTAAGAAGATTCAACGGGTTGTAACCAGTACCTTGGCAGCAGAGACAACAGCCCTTGCCTCTGCGGTAGATCAATTAGCCTGGTTGAGACTGTTCTGGTCTTGGATCCATGAACCTAAAACAAACTGGAAAGAACCTGAGACCGCACTCATGAAAATTGCACCAGCTATTACCACCGCCACTTTCAGAGAACATGCCGACTTAGCAATCACGGACTGCAAAAGCCTTTTTGATCTCACGACGAGAACAGCGCCACCATCTTGTGCTGAGTTCCGGGTTCAATTAGCTGCCCGAGCAGTTAAAGAAGCCCTCCTCGAAGGCATCCAATTGCGTTGGGTCCACTCCGGTGCTCAGTTGGCAGACTGTTTAACCAAAGCGACGGAAAGCTATTTTCTCCGTGAAACTTTAAGATTAGGCTGTTATAAACTCAGTGATGAAACTGCTATCCTCAAAGAGAGAGCCAAGACCAAAGACAGGATTCGATGGCTGAAAGGCCAAGATCATCAGCAATCAACTTCACAGTCAGAAAAAGAAAATTTGGGAGTGTGATTCTCAAACCAGTAGCTGATGATAACAACAACAATAACCCTGTCAATAGATTCCTTTCACTCTCATAAAACCAACAGCCCTGCTATCACTGGAGGTCCTGGAACCATACTTGCAGCCTGCCAGACACGTGGCTCAGGCGAGCTCAGAGGTGGGCGGTGCGGGTATCTTTCGTGTGTCTCCAGCCATAGTGGACTACATAGCGACGGGGTCTCTCAGTGGACGAGGCCGTCCAATCAGAAGCATCCAAAGGCATCCAATCCGAATCTCAGCTGGCAGTGGAGGAAAAGCTGAGCGCTTCAGGTGGAGCTGGTGTTTGCGACAGTGGAGCTACCCCACTTACAGTGTGTGTATAAATATGTATACGCAATATCCCTTTCCAAAGGGTCTGGCATTCCTTTGAGAAGGTAGCCTGCAAGACACACAGCTGTCCGTGTGAAAGAGTATAGTATTGTTTAGGTAAGTTTTTGTGCAAAAAGGAACCCGTTTATATGTACAACAATCCCTTTGAAAGAGGGTGATGTTTCTGCAAGAAAGTGCAGCGCGTGGCCTTTGAAAAAGCATCTTGCAGAAAGTACAGCATTAATTTGAAAGGGCGTTCTTCAATAAGCAGTTGCACTTTGAGAGACCATGGTATTCCTTGCAAACAGTGTAGCATGCCTGTATGCAAGTTCCCTTGGAAAGAATGCAATATATATATATGTGTGTGTGTGTTTTTTCCTGGTGGTACTCCTTGCTCAGAGGAAAACTACACAAACAGAGCCACCACCTCCAGAAAATAGAAAATGAGGCATCCCTCCTCTCGAAAATAAAAAATAAGGCGCCCCCCCCAAAAAAAAAAACAAAAGAAAAAACTACACTCTTCAGTTCAGAGGGGGTCCCCGTGTTGGCGATTGGTTCCTGCATGCCGACACGTGGAAACAGACACAACGAAGTCCGGAGGAAGAAGTTTGATCTCAGGGAAGGGCCGGAAGTGACAGTGAGGAAAACCTCGAAAACACCCCCCCAAAAAAAAAAACTCTTGACTGGCAACCCCTCTGAACTGAAGAGTCTAGAAATATGGTTGTTTTTTTGTTTGTTTTGTTTTTTTCGAAACTCTCATCAATTTCTAGTTCATGCCTTCTGTGGAGGTGCCTTTTGAAGCAAATCCCTCAGAGTGCAACCTTTGAAGCAGTTTGAAAACACTCAATTTTACTACTGGGAAACCCCTGAAAACTGCACTCTGGGGGCGTGCCATTCTGAAAAAAAAACAGATAAACAAAAACCTGGGACTGATCAAGCCATCAAGCTCGCTTCTTAGACAGTGTCAATCGACAGAACTGCTCTTTAGTCACCAGGATGTCACCTGGTACTATTTCATCTTTGTGGCAAGTCTAACTGGTCGTTCCTCTGGCCGTGACGTCCTCTGCCTTCCCTCAAGTCCACAATGTCTGTTGGGCCCAGCAATCAACCTACACGCGGTGGAGTGGAGATATCTGAAGGTTCGTCTCCGAGTTGTTGGCGTAATTCTGCCAATTGACGGCGGAGTTGTGCGATCTCGTGCTGGGATTCTGGGTCGGTGGAGCGAAGTGGAAGCCACCCCTGAATGTGCTCTGCAATGATTTGTGCTGCATATTTGGTGTTTGAAGTCTTGTCCAGTGTCTTCCCATCCTGTCTGGCCCTGACCTGGGAGACACGGTCAAGGTCGATCCCTCTATTCCTCAACTGAGAGAATAATTCCGTCGCAAACACCACGGCCACAATATCCCCCGCAGGGATGAGATACAGCTCTCGCCCATGGGCCAGTTTCCACGGCCAATGATTGTTGGCCTGCTGGTAGAGCAAGGCTGCCACTGGAAGAGCAAGAGGATCACACCCTTCAATGCCGAGCTCTTGGGTGAATTCCGATGACCTTATCACTCTTGGGAAGGTCAGGCCGTTGACCTTTTGGTTGTCGTAGTGTTCTCGATCACCCATCCAAGTTTCATTCAAATCGAAGACGGACTTGGTGAGAGTGGGAAGTGGATTGATCCTGTTGGTCATAATGGTCGTAGTGATGCCAACGATCCACTGAGCCATATCTTCCACTGTAGTGTCGATCCTGGTGTTTGTTGGAGTAGTGTGTGGTGAACCACCCCATGCTGATAGTCATCTTGAGAACTGGACTGGCATTGTGATGTCCAGTCTTGGCATTGATCTTTGTAGGGGCTGGACTGTGGTTGACATGTCGAGTCTTGGTAGTGGTCCTTGTGGGAACGTTGTGGATCCGGACAAGCTAATGAAGGTGACCTGGTCCGTGAGCGTAGTCGAAGGGAGGTAGATCTCGTTGAGCGCGAGGCTTGTCGATGTCGGTGTTTTGAATAAGTGGATTTTTCAGGTCGTCGAGGTGGACTGCGAGGGTGGGAAGTGGATCTTTTGTCTGGACGAAAGGATTTGTCTTCACAGGAGTGGCATGGACATGGGATGATTGTGGAGCCATTGGTGGTGGATGTGGTAATTGTGGCGGAGAGACAGGTGGAAGTGGAGCAGGGGTGGAAGTTGATTGGATTCTTGAAAATTTCGAAAAGCGTCGGTCATCTCTTCTTTGAAGTTGTCACGAAGCTTCATCTCGTCTGGATTTACCGAAGGTGGAGTGGAGCTGGTCCCTTCAGGTGAAGCCTTTGGTAGTGGAGGCTCAGGTGATGCTGGAGGTGCGGTTGGAGTAGGTGTTGGTTGGCGAAGAAATTGTTGGAGTTGATGGATGTGGGATGCAGCTTGAGTGGCGAGTTGTTGATTGAGCAGAGCATTCCGCTGTTGCAAGGCTGAAATCTGAGCTTGTGACTGCACCTGTTGTTGCATCTAAGGGCCACCGCACTGAAATGTCCACCCATGCATTGTGCTTGAAGGCCTGGATTTGCCATGGAGGTCCACATTGTTGATGTCATCTAGTCAAGATTTGGTGTAGAAGAGCTCATCCATGGTCGAAACAGCCACGAGAATGGAAACATGGCCGGCTGCAAAATTGCCAGGTTCAAAATTATATAACTAAACAGTTCAAAAAGTACGATGCATCCGTCAACCAATGCAAAGGTTCGTGTTCAGGCTCAAAGGCTCTCCAATTTCAAGTCAAAACCCTCTGGACAGCTTAAGTGTCCAACCCTTCGAATTTGCGCACAACTATAAACCTCACCAACGACCAAAAGGAAAGAGCTGCCATACCTGAAAGCATGGCCTGTGCCTGAAATCCTCATGTTGCAGTTCGTGGAAAAAACGATGGTTCCCACGGTTTCAGAAAAAAGAGTGACAAATGACAGTATTCTGAGCCCGATCAAGGCTGGAAAATGGAGGTTTCACGTCTGACAGTGCAGTTTTGGACTGAAATGAAATGGTGCGGCCAGTCACAGCGGCAAGCTGTTTCACCAAAACGACCGATTGGGTGAAACCCGGAAGAAGGCCAGGAAAAACACAAAATCGAGCAACTACTGCTACCAGGCGCGGATCACTGCAGCTCAGAAGATGACTGCCACGGTGGGAAGTGTCAACGAGCAACTCCCTCGCTGCGACGCCGCAGGGCGGCACGAGCCCGAAAAGAACGAATTGCCACCCCCAACTCTTGGAGGAGAAGGGAGGAGCAAGTTGCAGGGTCCTCCCCTGATTGGGCAACGGCTTGGGCGACGTGCTTCAGCGCAATCATCGCGTCAGCATCCCAAGCACATGTGCTTTCAGCAACCATGGGGATAAAGCAGGCTCCTTGTGCGCGGCACGCCTCTGCAGTTTGAAGGTGTTCTTTTTGCTCGGCATAACCCGCGGCAGCAGCCAAGGGTTTCTGGCTCGCCTGGGCGAGGGTCTCCTGCCGCTGAGGAGCCGCGATGGCGAAATCTAGGGCAGAAGGAGACCCAGCAAAGGCTGGCAAGAAAACATCGGCAGGGCGCCGGCGAGCACTTTTGCGGAAGCAAAAGGCCCGGCCGTTCCCGTTCCGGCCTGAGGCCAGCCCGGTGTGCCCAATCGGACAACATAGTGGCGTTGAGTGCGCTCGCCACCGGCCACACACATCCCCCGCATGGTAGTTGTGGATGTCCAAGACTCCATCACAAAGGGGGCACCACGCATCCGTGTCAGCATCAGGGATCTGCAGCCCTGCTCGAAGTTCGGAAATAAAGGCCGCAGGTTCCATGCGGGTGCGGCCTGAAGGTATGGCAGCAAGAAAAGCCCGGCCTCCAACGGAAGCTTCTGAGAGCAGGGTTGCGCGTCCAGCAATGGTAGCGTTGCCGAGCTGTTCCTGCCAGCCAGCATTGTCCAGCCGCTGGGACAGGGCGTGTTGCTTGCTGGAAAGGATATCGTCCAAGTTGATGTTAGCCGCAGGCTCAAGTTTGGAATTGAAGCAAGCAAGGGCCGCAACAACTTCGGGGCAAGACTTGGCCTCATTGGGGCAGAAGGTGACATCCAGCTCGGGGCCAACCTGGAGGGCAGATGCCCAGGACGCCAGAAAAGCAGCGGAGGCATGGTGTGAAGTGGAACGAAGGCCCAAGCCGCCATGGCCCAGCCCCAGAGCAGCTCGCAAAGCGTTGGGGTGTAGCCCGGTGAAATCCCCGAAGCTACGATGAACATGCCATCGAACATGCGCAAGGCTGCCGTTTGTGGGACGGCAGGGTTGCAACGCATGCTGTGGAGCATACGTGCGAAGCCAGCGCAGGCCCGCAGGAGCCGCAATCCAACTTGGGGGTCTTCCAGCTCACCCAAAGCATCAAGCAAGTCACCAGCTTTGGCGGCCCGTTCCACCGTGTGCGAATGGATGAAGCTATCTTCACCGATGGCAGCCCCCAAGAGCTCTCAAACTTGCGAGCGACGCGGCAGCTTCCATCAGCGTGGGTGCGGAGCAAAGCGGGCCGCAACGTCCAAGCGACAACAGCAATCAGCTCAGATTTGGCGAGGCTCAGGCGGAGCCCAATGTTGGCGGCTCGCGCTTCAACCAGGCGAAGGGCAGCACTGACGGCGTGGAGGTTGCCAGCAAGGACCCCATCATCCAGGTAGTGCACAGCGATGTCCAGCCCTGCATTGCGAAAGCAGCTGCAAAAGGAGCGGCCCAAGAGGATCGCCTTGTTGGACCCCGGTGCAGGATTCAACAACCCAGTCATCAAATTGCAGCCTGGTAGGCTGCTGGTAACACCAAGTTGCCCACCGCGCCAGAGCTGGAAAAGGGTCCCGAATGGCAGAAAGAACGGCATCGCGACTCACAGTGTTGAAAGCATTGGTGAAGTCAAGCTTGAGGGCCACCTTGTCGGATGAGGTCTGGCGTCTTCGGTGCATTTCGGTGCCAAGCACGCACCGTGTGAATTGCTTTTTCAGCACCCCCCGAAACAGCAAGAAGGACTGGGCATCATGCCGCACCAAGCCCATCAGGCACTTGCCAGTCAGCCTACGCAGGATCTCCCCAACTGCTATTGGCCGAACCCCGCCCTCAGGTTTACGGACGACAACAAGCCCCGCGCCGGCCAAGACCGGGGCTAAGAAGTCTGGGGGCTCTTCCTTGAGCTAGCAAGTTCACAACAGCGGTGAGCTGGGAGAGGAAAGCCCCTCACGGGCCAAGCCAGTGGCCAAAGCCTTTCGTTGTTCAGGCTCAAGCATTCCACGCCTCCGCTGCAATGCCATAGGGAGTCCCAAAGGGATAGCCTTTCCCCCTCCTGCCAACGGTGCAAGCGGTCCAAGGTGTATGCCGCTGTGGCTTTTCGATGTTGCCTGCCGCCTTGGGTGGGGACGCAAAGGACACACTTAGGGAGCATGCAAAGTTCACGCCAAGCCTTGTCATCATTGCGATGGGCGACAGTAGCCAAGGCCCGAGTCAAGACTGAGCCCAAGCATGGCGAGTGGGATGCCGCAGGGTAGTCTTGGAGGTTGGATGGCTGAAAGGGATGGGAGTTGCAAGCCGTCGGTGTCCATTGGGATGGCAGCGTCCACTGCGGCTGCCCGAGCCTCTGGCCTGCAAGTTGGGTGGACCCCGTGGGCTTGAGAAAAATTGAGACCGCAAACAAGACAATGGAGCCAGGCAATTGGCACATCCCCTTGCAAGGAGCCAGCAAGGTGCGCGTTGATGTGGGACTTCATCGTTGCAACCGTGGCCCAGCCCCCCCGAGCTGGGTCAGAGCAGGGGCAAGTTGGAACCGGACAGAACACCCGTGGAGGTTGTGACTGTCGAGGTGGTGACCTGTCCCGCCCCACAAGTGGCCTCCCATGCGCTGCCCTCGTTGGGGGCACGCGGTCCAGGCCTGACGCCGCTGCGGACGAGGACAGGCTGTTCGACGGTGCCAGCGGACAGGCAAACGACGCCAAGGCAGCAGCTGGTCCCACACAACATGTTTGGTTGTTCAGTGTCTGTGTGGCCGCGAGTCTTTGCCTCCGGTTGAGGGGCTGGAAGATGAACAAGGGCAGGCTGCAGTGCTGGGAAGTGGCTGGGACCACCACAAGCTGGAAGGCTGAAGTCTGAGGACGAGGATGGGCACAAAGAGACGCCAAGCCAGCCGAAGGAGAAGCCCAAGTGACAGCGCCATGTGCGCCTTGTGGAGAACTGCAGGGGGTCCCCGCCCGACCGAGCCGGCACACCAGAGGTCCTAAGACGTGGGACCAAGTACAAGGCACGGAGGGGGCCCCGCTGCAGCCACCAGCAGGGGCCAGCAGGTGAAAGGCAGCTGGGCTATATAATGAGTGAGAAAAGTTGGAAATTTCGACAGGCCGGTTCTTGGCTTAGCCGGTCGCCATTCACGGCAAGCGAAGTTCTGCAAGAAATGAGGTTGAAAAAGCAGGTACGTGACTCCAGCGTCCCAGAGCCATATCAGTCATGAATGCAGCCCTCTTCATTGGGCAATCAGCTGCAAACATGAGATTGCCCCCCGGCAATTGAAAGTTGATGAAGACAAAAATTGGAAAAGAGAACCAAAACTCCATCAAGTTAGAAGTTTTAATTTCTTCAGATGGTTCACACACACACACCAAAAAACCACCAGCAATGCAGCATTTGATTGAACAGAACAAGAAAATGGACCACTATCCATTGTTTGTTCCATTCAGTCTGCTGGATAAGGCAACTTGATGCAACAGTGCGCGTGCTGGACTGTACGTGCAAAGTGTGTGTGTGTGTGACCCATATTATATGGCATCTGACATGCACGCAGAACAATTGTCAAATCTTCTTGGTTGTCACTGGTTTCCCCAGTCCGTGCATCAATCAATCTGATTCCAACCGGCTTCGTCGGTAGACTGCGTAGATGGATGTCTAAGGAGTATGTGCACTGCATGCAACTGTAGGGTGAAAGCTTCTGTCAGGCTGCCGAAAATGCTGCGGCGCGAGGTGTGCGAACTCAAGGATATGTCTGACTTCTGTAATGTTTGCACCTTCCAACTGTTGCTCAGTTATTGATGTTCTTTGATGTTCTTTGATGTTCTTTGACTCTTTGAGATGCTTCAGTTATTTCGGTCAAGATTTCCAACCTCTTTTTGATCAGTTGACGCCTGTCTTGGCTCGCGCTCACGGCGCTTTCTAGCATTGATTCACCTAAGGTGTGAAACGGAGTCGCGTCGGGTGATGTCGACCTGCGAACACACAGAAATTCAACGTATCCGACGTATCCCTTCCAAAGGCCTTCCAACGTAAACTGCTTCTGTTGTTTCTTAATGTTTCTTAGAGATGGGAATTTGTTTAGCCTTGTAAACTGCTTCGCAAAAATTCCCGAACCTCTTTACCCCTGGGGCACTACTGAGTGCTAGTCTGCTAGTCACTGATGGCTCTTTTACATCGGGCTGCCAGCTGCAAACTTCACGAAAACAAAACTATAAACATGCACATTGAAAATACATTGAATATAAATTGAATATATTCCGAAATCTGCTTGCCACTGCTTACCATGATATGGCATGAGCTGTGTCCACAAACCACTATACCCATCGCCTTCAGCGTGGACTTCCTGCCAGTGGCCAAAAGTGGCCAAAAGTGGCCAAAGTCCGTGGCCAAGTCCAAAAACTCTGTGGATCTCAAAACCCAGGTGGAAGCGCAAATTGTGGGGCTGGAGACCATCTGGGAAGCTCCTCTTGATCTGGGAGTTCAATGATGTTATGGTCAACGTATGTCAACGTGATTGCTGATTGCTTAGTCAAGCCTTAAGTGCAACCCCTATGGCTAAATTCACATTGTGTAGACTTGATGTGTTCAGATTTCAATAGGCAAAAAAAGACAATATTGAGGCACAAAGCACGTTGAAGGTTGATCTTAAATGGAAGTCATTGCACCGTTAGTGAATTGCAATATATTGCAAATCATCCCTGCAGAACCACCGACCATTGATATCATTGATATCATTGAATCTATCATTGAATCTATCATTGATATCATTGATATCATTGATATCAGCGATGTTTTGATGTGCTGGAAAACTCGCCGCTTTGAAATCGCACTTGGCCTTGGGAACTTCCTGGCGCAAACTCCTGAGACGTTCACACGAAGCTCAGAGAAGCTCAGAGAAGCTGGGATGTTGAGCACTTTGCCACGAAAGAGAAGAAGTTTCGATAAGTTTCGTACAAAAGAAATGGGGAGATGTTTTTGACAACATTTTGAGTCTTGGAATGTCTTGGAGAGATATTGAGACTGATTTTGTCCCAGAGTTTTTGCTCGGTCCAGCTGAGGTTCAGGCCAAAAGCAGCCTTTTGTATTCAAGTCATCAATCAGAGTGTCAGTTGTTTCCTGCCAAAGGTCAAGCACATCAATTAGATATTCAAGATTATTCAAGCATCATAAAGATCATAAAGTTTCCATAAAGTTGTCATAAAGGCATGACATCATGAAGAACAAACCTTTCAGAACGAACCTTTCCCGGAGAACTACTCACTCCGACCGTCCACGGTAAATTCCTTTGCCATTTGTGGTAACATGTGGTAACATGTGGTAACCCATGAGTTGAGATACTCTTCTCCGCGCAGGACGGTTCAGAAATGCGTTCAGTTGTTCAGAAGTTGTTCATCTTGTTCGTCTTCATCAAAAGGTTGGTCGCGCGGCAGCGGCAGTGCCTGCATCTTCAGCAACTCCCTTCGCTTCTCTTCCACCTCAGTCGACTTCTGACTTTTCACAGATATGCACAGATATGCACAGGCTATGAGAGTCTCAGACAAAGAAAAGATCCACACGACAAGAAAAACGAAATTTGTCACAAGATCCACAAGATTCCACAAGTCACTCTTGGCGTTTTGAAAGATTGCCTGCGAGCGGAAGAGATCCCGTCTGCTTGTAGCCGCTTGCTCTGCTTGTCGCAGCACATCCTGGAAGGGTCGATACGGTCAATACGCATCTCATGCAAATGTGCAGATCAAAATTAGTCCTGTTAAACTTTGCAAGTTGCATCTAGATTCTGATAGTGGGAAAGACTGGGAAAGACTGTGATAAATCGAAGCACTCAAATGTCGCATTCAGTTCAGGGCCAATTTCTGCAAGCATGACTTTTGATTGTTTCGCAGAAAATGTTATGCTGTTTTTCCTGCTGTCCCATCGACTCAGATATAGCGGGGGGGGTTTTCGGAGTCCCCCGGAACCCGGATGAACCGCGTCTGGTGGTAGATGTCGAAGTTCAAACATGTTCAAACATGTTTTGTGAATTTGTTTAACAAAATGTTGAAGAAAAGTTGTTTTCGGCGCTCTGATTCGGAGTGTGCTCCGGCTCCGGCTCCGACCTGCTCGCTGTTCACCTCGACTCGCAGCGTCGAAAACAAGGAGGTCGCCTGGACGAAGTGTGACGACGAGTGAAATGACGAGTGAAACGACGAAAGGACGAAAGTAGGACCACTTGGGAAAGTTGAGAAAGTTGAGGGGCCAATTGAATTGCATTCAAGTTCCACATATCAAACTGTACACAAACATATCAACGAGATTCTATTAGCATTCTTGAATTCAGTCTCATGTCTTTTCGAGATGTTTGGAGCTGCAAGAGATCTGCGAGATCTGTGAGATCTGCATCTTTTTCGAAAAGAATCCAAGAAGATACACCAAGATGATCCAAGATGGTCCAAGATGGTTCCAAAGTTTTACATTGCATATTCATCATATTTCATTCATATCTCATTATTCTCATTCATATGTCTGCATTTGTTCCATATTTGTTCCATATTTCGTCGGAATTTCTTCCATACATCGTACATCGGAACATGTGGAGCCTCTTCGAGGTCTTGCTTGCTGCTCTCCGCGCGGGCCTCGCCAGGTAGAGCCCCGCGCACTGCGCAACATATGCTACAACATACGGTAGAAGTTCTGATAACAATATATATATATATACGTGATATATATATATATAACATATGATAACATGTGGCTCAACATGTGATAACATAGGGTAACATGGTATAATTTGCTCAGGATGATACAATACTTTCCTACATTTTCCCATACCTTCCTGCAGTGTAGAGTACTATTGAAGGCTACTCTCGTGGAGTATCCATACTCTGAGAGTACCGCTATGTGCATTTGGAGTTGCTCAAACGTGTCCTTCTGATTTCTTCGTTTTGTTTATGTTTACTTTCCCGGTTTCATTTCCCGAAACTTGTCTGCTTCACACCAAGCACTTGCCTCAGCGTCGATAAGTTCTGCTTGCAATGCAGACAGTTCCTCCTGTTCCGAATTTAGTCTTTCTTCTGCCTGACGAATTGACAGAAACGTTGAATCATGTTGAATCATGAGGAAATCATGTTGAATCACAGCAAATACTTCCAGGCTCAGTCTCAAAGCCCGCTGAATTTGCAAACAGGCTGGAAGTTGCCACACACTTTCTTAGAGGCATGTAACATGTAGCAAAAAAATGCAGGCTGGTTCGCACTGCAGAACGGCAAGACGAGCGAGGAAAACAACGCGAAAAGCAATGGACTGCTGCAAGGTGATCCAAAGACACAATCACAGAAGGATCTACATATATATATATTATAGAATTATAATTATATATATACATGATATACATGAATTATGCATAGATACACCATGATATACCTAGAGCAGCGATATGCAGCGGTAGCATTCAATCCTTTGCCCAAATCCATCCAGATCCATCCAGATCCATCCAGCTCCGCCTCCCCGTCGTTGGATCCAACGCCTTGCTCCAAGGTCTGCAACTCAGCTCGCAGCTCCTGGACTGCAGAAAAACTTGTTGAAAAATGGTTTAAAATGTTGAAGGGACTTGAAGGCAAAAAAAAACTAGACTGAAGGGACTGAAAAGTGGTTGCGAACATCGGAATCGCCCAGGGCGGAACCAGAGAATCGAATAGAATCGAGACAATCGAGAGGATTGGACAAATTGAACCGAAGGGTCACACTGATGTCGAAGTAGTCCGAAGATGTCCGAAGTCATGTGATGTCTGGCTCCTCCATCTCTTCCAAATATCTTTGCACCGTTGAAAATGGCACCTAAAGGGCGCCACGACGACAGCACACAAGCAGTACAACAAAGTACAAGCTCAACATATCTCAACATGCTGATACAAAGCTACCAGAGCTAGTTACCAGAGCCGACAGTTTTCACGACAGTTACACGACCAAAGTCCATCGATTGCGAGTCGGTCACAGCATGGGACGCCGCATGGGACGCCGCATGGGACGTACCTCGACGTCTCCATACATCGCCAGCGTGGCTTCTGCTGTTTCAGGATCCTGGCGCGTGTGTTCAACGAGTCGATGTGTCGATGTGTCGATGTGTCGATGTTGAACATTGTTGAAACGTGTTGAAACTTGATGTTGAAATTGTCAATGTCAGTTGATGTTGTGCCAAACTTCTTCCGAAATTCTTTGTTGATGTTGATGTTCCGAAATTCTTCCGAGGATGTTCCGAAGATGTTCCGAAGATGTTGAATCAGTTGGCTCAGTTGGTTCAGTTGGCTCAGTTAAAGTAGTCTGGCTACACTTCAAAGCTTCTCAGGTCTGTTGGACTTCCCACTGTAGATTTTTCAGATCTCTAAGTCCATTTCTGAAGTTTTTTCTTTGGGAGCCTTGAAGCGACTTGCAGCCTTCCGAATGTCGTTTCAATAGCTTAGCTGGAGTCACAAACCCTAAATTGCCAGCAAATGTGTTTCCCTATTTGAAGCAAAATCCAGATGTGACCAATACAGGCCACAACGTGATCTCTGACTTTTCCTATCTTTTCTTGCTGTCTGCATCCTCTCTACGTTACACTCTGCGCTGAAAGTGTCGCTACCATCTGCACCGTACCACATGTACCACATGTACCGTGAAAGTATCACTGTTGCTATGTACTGTTGTGAAAGTGCTATCTGTTGCTATCTGTTGCATTACTTGTTGTTGCAGCACTGTTGTTGCAGTACTGTTACAGCTAACTGTTGTGTTGCAGCCGAGTCTTCTGCGCCTGCTCGAGTAGCGGAGGCACTCCGCATGCAGCGGCACGTTCTGCCACCTGCGTCCGTTTTGAAGACAAAGTGAGACACAAAAACGGAAAAGTGAGAAAAAAAACAGTGAGAAACAGCGGTTTGAAGAGTGCGATTCTACAAAAAAACTCAATGTATAAAGAATTATAAAGAATTATAAGCTTGCATGAAGAGAACTGCCTGATGTTTTCCATTTTGCTTTATGTACATAATTAATGTATATATACTGTATAACTGTATAACCACTCACTGTTGAGACATGTTGAGACACTTCCATAAATGCACCATGATTTTACACGGGGAAATTCAAGAACTTGTTGAGGATGTCATTGCATGTCATTGCATGTCATTGCATGTCATTGCATGTCATTGCCTGTCATTGCATGTCATTGCATGTCATTGCTATCTGCTCGACATTTGCTAAAGGTAAATGCAGAACTTGGCGCACATACGAAAATTGACTCGTGAATGGCTAAGAGTGTCAATGTCAATGTCAATGTGTTTTTCTCTGTGTCAGACTTGTCACCAGTCTGCTCGAAATAGAGTGGGAGCCATGAAGAGCCTATGACTCTGAGACAGACTCCAATGACTCATCAATTCGACTCGTCATGACTAGATTCAAAGGCGTCTCACTCGTCAATGGACTCATCACAGCGCAATCGACTCCGATGCGACTCCGATGCGACCCGTCGCTTCCGCCGATCGATGCCATCGCCTCTGCCAGTTGAGCCTCCAAGAGCTGCCTCGACATCGAAACGATCGAAACGATCGACACGATCGACACGATCGACACGGCAGCTGTCGGCTCAAACAGCTATCGAACAGGTTTCGATCTGTTTCGTGAGGGAAATCCACAGAACTTCGAGTCCGAAACAAACGACACAATGCAATGATCGAAAACGACTCCAAAACGTCAGTTTCTTCAACTGAAACATCAAGATTTGAGGTTCACAAAAGTCTTTTTCATGTTAAATTGTGCGTTTTTTTGAGTTGCAAGATGTGTCAAAAATTCAAATGTTCGCAACTGAGTGCGAATCCAAAACACATCTGATATCATCTGATAGCATGGCAAACTCATGCAGCCCGTCTCTCGTCTCCGGTTTTTCCATGCATTCAACTCCGTCTGATTCAAACATTTCAAATATTTGAATGGATCTGTTGCAACCGCTTCTGTGCTTCCCACCACCAAGGAAAACAAAATGGACAGAACGATATGGGTACAATGTGGTACTATCATCAGTACTATATAAATTATATAAATATTGCAAAAACAATGTCTAGACATGTCTAGACATGTCTAGACTGGCCAAGGAAACCAAGGAAAGCGGATGTGGACGCCTTTCAGATTCTTCGCGTTCGATTTCTTTCATGTCCTCGCCACGTGGGTGAGTCACTCTGAGTGGATTCAGTGGATCCATTTCCTTCCTGGAGGTCTCTTCACTATGTCCAGTGAGAAATGTAAGACATGTAATAAGATAACATAAGATAACAATTTAATACAATCTAAGAGACATGTAAGAGACGTGTAAGAGAACCTCTAGAATGAAAGCAGAGGCAGAGACAAGCAGAGATGCCTCTGTAATATCTGTAACAATCTGTAATGTAATTTGAAAAACCCGGTCGGAGCCTTCCCTCCAGCAAATGCCATCACCACATCGGTGGACTGCAACGATTTCGGCACAAATCATGCGTTCGTTTAAACATGTTTAAACATGTTTGACCATTTCGTAAACATTTCGTAAACCAGACATGTCATGACCGGACTGTCACATCCGAATGCCACAGAAACAGTTTTCACAATTTTTCCATCTGAAACCATGGATAGTCGATGGGTCCTTTTGCCGGGGTGACCTGACGCCTCCCTTACACTCTTGGGATATCTTGGGATATCTTGGGATCAAGTCTACTGCGAAATCTGCTGGTGGCTGGCGTTGGGAGGCACCGTGTCGGCTGCGAAAGTCCCCTTGTAGATGATATGGTTTTACATGTTTTACGGTTTTACCAATCCTTGGCTCGGGATTCCTTCAGCAAATATAATTTCAACTAAAGGATCGTGCAAGTCATGCAATCTCCGGCAAAAATAGCCTAGGTCAAGCAAACAATCATGGACAAGCCAAGACTTCATTCGTTGGATGCTTGTAGCTAAGCGACTTGTCGAAGGTGTTAAAGTTCCAAAAAAAACGACAAGTTGTGACACAAGTAATCCTTACGATGACCTCCAGAAAAACTTCCGGATCTCAGTTTAAGAGCCTTCAAGAGCTTTCAAGAACCTTCAAGAGCCTTCAAGAGCCTTCAAGAGCATCTGTGCACCATCTGTGCACTTCTCATCACTCATTCATTTCTGGCACCTTAGAGGCTCTAGTTCTAGCTGCTAGTCATTCGATCTCGGCACAGATCAAGAGTTTTCAGACCCCTCCTGCAATAGACTCCTTGTTTTCACTGTCCCAAGCTGCGCAGAATCAAGCTGTTTTTTTTCTAAAGCCCAGGACTTGGAAATGCGCATAGCTAGGACAGCTATGAGTGTTTGTGTCTTCTATTCTTTTGCTTCAGAAAGCTTCATGGCTTCCTAGTTTCTTTATACTTTTTTCCTATACCTTCTATATCCTTCTATCATCTTTTATCTCTATACTGTCTATACTTGATCTTTGTACTTGTGCCTTTCTATAACCTCTTCTATACCTTTTCTATACCTTTTCTATCACCTTTTCCTTTCTTCTATATCGCTTTCAATATATTTCCTTTCGTATTTTGTCGCAACGTGCGCCTGACGCCATGTCTTGACGCGCTCTCGCTGCAGCTCGGCCTGCAGTCGCGCCTGCGACACGTCCCGACACGTCCCGACACGGCACGGAGCGATCTTCGGCGACGCCAAAATAGCAGAGGCATCCGAGAAATGTCTGTCCGAAATGTGTCCGAGATGTCCGAAATGTTTCCGTTAACACAACATGTTGACATGTTATGACATATTATGTTATGTTGATATTATGTTATGTTGATATGTTTTGATATGTTATACATGAACTCAGAACTTTCCAAGATGAGAATCAACACAACTGTACACAACTGTTGTCCATTATTGTACATTGTTCGAGAATTCAAGTACAGTTGTACAAGTTGAACTCAACTCGTGTTGTTTTCAACTCGGACTCCAAGTGACCCGTGAAACGCCCCGAAAGTGCGGAAAGTGCGGCACCGCTCCTGTGTTTCGGAGGCCTCATGGAGCTGATCCACAAGGTTCACCTGGACTCAAAACGCGTTAGGTAAACAATGCTGAAACAATGTAAAGTTATAGAAATGTCATATAAAATTCATGGTAAATACTTGCTTCCAAGTGTATCATAAGAATATGTTAACATATATATTTACATAAGTTAAATACTAGTTAAATACTGTGATACTGTGTTTGAAATTGTTTGAATATGTTTGAATGTTCAATTCTTTCAAGGTTCACTCAGACATTAAACTCTCACTGAAAAGGGGAGCAGGACAGGTGGCAGAAATTCAACGACTCGGACGTTTAAAAGTCTTTGCACATCTTGGAACTTTCTGGGATGTAAGATGATGTAAGGTTTCAAGATTTCAAGACCTCATGCCACTGGGACTATCTTCTCAAGTTTCTGAACTTCTTACAACTTCAAGACCAATGTAATCAATGTAATATCCGTTAAATACAGCTCGGACGGCTGATATGAATGCTTCCAGCCTTTGGCTGGTATAGGTTTCTTGAGTTGTTCAATGGCGTTCAATGTTGTTGAATGTCGTTGAATGTCATTGAATTCCGACATAATGTTTAACACAATCGAATATCGAATAGAATTGACTGAATCAAAATGACGTCCATGACGTCCACGACGTCTATGACGTCTATGACGTCTATGTTCCATGTTCGTTCCTCGTTCTCTCGTTCTCTCCTGGTCCGACCTGGCAGTCGCTCACCTCCCAGATCTCTGCCTGGCCGACCCTACTGACTCGACAAGCTGCGGAGAGAGTCAAAGTTTGAGTCAAAGAGTTTCGATTGAATTTCGACAAAGTTGAGTCTATGAGAGAGTCAATTTGACAAATTCGATATGTTCTAATTCCAACTTTGCAATGTTTCCACTGAGTCATCGAAATGAAGACGCGCAACCAGCAACAGGCACCTGCAGTTCAGCAGCATGAGCGTTCAGTTCTCGTATACCTGAGATATGAGAGAGGAAAACAGTATGTTCTACAGTATGGTTTAAATATGTATTTAGTATATTTAATCATATTTAATCTGTATTGAGAAACGTCGAATTTCAAATGCTCGAACAACGCAGACCTCAGCATGCAGCCAAAGGTCAAGCTCTAAATGTGTTACGTTCCCAACAGGTCTAGCTCCATTGCTTGGGGGATCTTGGGGTTTGATAGGTCAAGATCCAGAGCGTTGCCGGAAGATCTGTGTCAGATGTGTTTGGGAGTGGGTTGAAATGAATAAATCTGAATAAACTCGAACATGATGGAAGACTGTCATTGACTGCCACTCACATTTTACGTCGGGCAGTCTTCAAGACGTTTCTCATGGTTTTATCAAGTCTTATCACATGGCTTTATCACATGGCTTTGTCACATGGCTTCCGTTGGGTTTCCGTTGGGTTTCCGTTGGGTTTCACATGGTCCATGTGGCCTTGGCTCGGCTGCAACATTTTCCATGGAGTCCACCGCTGCCAAGACAACTCCAATCGTTTATTTCACGACCGTCTGTCGAAATGGCTTAATTTGTGCATGTCCAATAGGTGTGATATACTTTGATCATACTTTGCGTGACACATTATCACACTTATCCGACCTGTTGAACCTGCTTGACTTTGGTTTCACATGTTTCACATGTTTCACAAACCGTGTTTCACAAACCGTGTTTCACAAACCGTGTTTCACAAAGTGTCAGAACCGCTGTCGCTCTGTGGAACACTCTGTGACTCTGTGGGGCACTCTCTGAGAGGCTGCAGCTGTTGCAACCCACACGCTCTTTGACGTGTCTTAGTTGCCTCCGCAGCTCCTCAGGCAACCGACGCCATGCCGTCAATGCCCAACACATCCGCTGTCTACATTTGATCGGTTTGATTTTTCGATAAAAATGAAAAAGTCACATCTACGTTTGAATCTACGTTTGATCCATGTGAGCTCCGCTCGGCTCATGTGGCTGCCCATGTTGCACTGTGCACTGTGCAAGGTCTTTGATCCGATATGTCGAAAAAAATCGATTATGTTTGGGTTTTTTTCCACACTTCTCCACTCCTCGTTTTCGCTCCGCGCTTCTCGAATCTTCTCTGCCAGAGCTTCTCTTGCACTCGACAACCTCTGCATGAAAGCTGCAGATTCTTGATGCCTCGGTTAAAAAGCAGAAAAAATAAAGAACAAAAACTGTGTGAACAATAAAAACATATAAAAACAATAAAAACAATAGCATGAACCAGTACTCTGTCGTTCTGCAGGGAACGGTACACAAGAATATGTTATGGTTGTTGAATTGGTTCAAATCGGGTCACCGGTCCAGAATTGTTTTGGGTCTGTGGTTTTTCCGTTTTGCTATTTTTCATCGGGGATCTGTTTTTCTGCCCGTTTTCTTTTCTATTTGCAGCATTTTGGAGGTGGAAGCTGCCATTTCAACGGTATTTGCCGCATTTTTAAGTTCGAACCTTTCATTTTCGATGAAATTTGCAACATTTTGTTGCTCGAACTGTTCATGTAACATGGTAGTTTGCAACTAGGGTTCATTTAGGGTTGGTTTTAGGGTTAGTTTAGGGGTTTTGTTTGGTTTTAAGTTTTCTAAGGGTTGGTTTTGCAGTTAGGTTTTACTTAGGTTTTTGAAAGGTTAGTTTAGAATTTGTTTGGGTTTGTTTTAGGTTTTACTTAGGTTTGGCTTAAGATCTATTTATGGTTAGTTTAGGACCTATTTAAGGTTGGCTTAAAGGTTTGTTGAGGGTGTTTAGGATCTATTTTGGTCTGGTTTAAAATCCATTTAGGGTTGGTTTACGGTTTAGGTTTGGGAAAGCAAAGAAGCAAGGAAACAGAAATCAAAAAAAAATGCGCAAAGCGGAAAAAAATATAATTCCCAAATTAAAGGGCCGGATAACCCCACATGTCAACGTCTTCCAATAAGTAGAAAAAGAAAGGTGAAGACGGGATGGGAAGGGCAGGAAAGAGAAAGGAGATGGTGGAGACAGATCGAGTGAGAGAGTTCTGTGTGAGAAGGTTGTGTGTGAGAAACTTTATACTATGCATTCGAAAAAGTATGTGTGAGTTCTGCGGATATGGTGGAAGGCAGGTTGTGTGAAAGAGGTACGTATGAGAGAGTTGCGTGTGAGAGAGTTGCTTGTGAGAAGGTTGTGTGTGAGCAAGTTGTGTGTCAGAAAGTGTGTGTGTGTGTGTTTGTGTGTGTGTGGACCATCTGCACAGATGTAAAACTTCTTTCTGTTTGTTTTGTGCTTTTGTTGTTGGGTCAACATGATTTTCGTTCTATGTATGCAGGGGGATGGAGTGTGCTTCAGATGTCTCCATCCAACGAAGACGCATCTGTTGCACAGTGATATGGATTGGGGACGCTCAATCCACGTACCTGCTCAATCTTTTTCATTTTCGTCAATGGCAACCGGCTAAGCCAAGTACCGGCCTGTCGTTCAAAACTGTTTCAATTTCTGCACTGTTGTCGCAATCTGGCATTTTTATTTTGAGTTCTGTTGCATCAGAACCTTCTTCAGAGCAAGGACGTAGAAAGCATACCTCGAACTGAATTTCACGATGGATCAACCATTTTCTCCTGTCAGACTTTACTGGATTGTTTGTGCACGTTCGATGCATTCCACATCAGTAATTCGAGAAGATATTTCTGAGCAAGTGTGTCACTCATACCGTTGTCCGACAAGGTGGTATGAGCCCTTCGGGGAAAGCCTTTCTAGGCTAACAATTGACGGTAACACGATTTCTGAATTCACACTTTTGAATTAGTAATTCGTTTAAGTAGAGTGAACTGCTGGCCATTTTTCATTGTGTCACACGTCGGTCGAGTGAGTGTTGAAACAGCTTCCCGCTGTCTCTGGGATCACCTCTTTCACCGATATGCATAGCTGGAAGCCACGATAACACTTCCTTTTCCAACTTTGCCCAAGAGAGTACGGAGCTCGATATTTCACTGCATGACATGTGACCATGTGAAGGCATCAGGACATGCTTTAGGTGTGGTTCTTCTTTCTTTTGATGGTCGTTGGTGAGGTTCAATTGTGCACTTAATTCAGGGGTTGACAGCTTATGCCGTTTACAGGGTTTTGACATGAAAGCCGAGGGCCTCTGAGCCTTACCACGATCCTTGCATGAAGTGTGGATGCATCTTGTTTGAACTAATTTGTTACATCGTCTGACAGTGCTGCCATGTTTCCTGGACGGTTTCCCACCGCTTCCGATAACATGTGGACCTTCTGGAACCCACAAGCGATGGGACTTCAAGGCCAATTTGTGGCGGTGATCTTATGAACCAACAGTCACAGGCTCAGCTCCAAGCTCAGACTCAGGCACAACTGGCGGCTCTCAGAGAGCAAAATAACATCTTGAATCAACAAGTGGGAGTACAAGCTCAGACACATATCCAGCACCTTCAACAGCTTCTTCCATTCCATCAATCCACGTTCCATCCACATCCGTCCCAGCCCACAGCTTCAGTGCCTGATCCACCAACACCGGTGGCACCTCAATCCGCACCACCGGCATCCAGTGCATCCTTCAATGCAGAGGAGATGATGCAACAGATGAAGAACACAGTGGAGTCCAGTATGCAAGCGTTTGTGGACAAGACCCAGGAGCGCAATATGAACCAACCTCCTGCTCCGGCTCAACCACCAATTCAAGCTGCTCCACCTACTCCAAGTCATCCTCCTCCACCGGGTGAAGCTCCACCACAGCCACAACACCCTCAACGTCGCTCTCGGTCTCGCTCCCATCGACACCGTGGGGCACCAGACAAACGTCTAGCCTCTGTTCCACGGAGCCCTCGTCGTGCCACACCATTGAGACGAACACATCGTTCCTCTCGACCAAGATCATCACACAGACGACGACACTCAACTTCGAGAGATCCATCAAGACGTCCCAGTCGAGCTTCTTCTGTCCATTTGCGATCAGCCTCTCCACGTCGACGAGAAGTACGGCCAGACAAAGATGATGACTTCTATCGTGAGGCACCCAACCGCGAACCAGCTACACTTCATCCTGCATCGTGGGAACATCACCAATACTATCAGGATCCATCAACCCACAACGAGTACTACCAGAATGAGTACTCATCCTATGACCAACCATCCACCAACAAGTGGAAATCCTGGAGCCAATGGAAGGACGCTTCACAGTCCAAACCTCGTACCCATGCATCGGGGTGGATTGACTATCCTAAGACTTCCTCCAAACATCAACGCTACCATGACTCCTCCTTCAAGTCGTCCAACAAACCTCTCACTGCATTTTCCTCCGACCGTCCACGCCAAAACCCACACAGATCCAGCTCAATCCAATCGCGTGTATCCACCAGTGCCGTCCCTCCTGGACATGTTCCCATCAATCTCCAAGATGGTTCCAAAGAGGAATGGGCTCGTCATGCCGAGCATGCTTTGAATCATCCAGACAGGATGCGAGCTGCCAATGAACTCAAGACAGAAGAGCGTCCTGCGGTGACCAATTTTATGCCACAAGACGAATATGATGCCGCAAAGGAACAGCTCCATAAGGTCGATTCCAGACTCCCAGTGGATGTAGTGGAGAAGGCTATCCAACTATTCTTCAGCACCAACCTTCTTCCGGACTACGACCTCTCCACTTGCTACGTCCGTGAACTTCCCAACACCAGCATGCTTGCACTCATCATGCCATTACCATCAATCAGTCGCTTCTCCATGCCGCCTCCTTTCGGCAATCAACATAACCACACCTGGGCACTTTGTCATGGAACTACCTTCAACTCCGCTCAACTGATCCTCTTGGAGGGTAAGATCCGTCCGGCCAACTGGTCTTACCACAGGAATCCACAAAAGTGCCACCTTCCAACCTTTGGGGCATACTACCTTGGCAGAGAAACCTCCAATGCGGACACGACAATTCCGACCTGGATGGAAACGATCCTCCTTGACTCCATCGAGAACTAGACGACGGTTGGCCCGAGAGCGAAAAAGCCGTTTTTCAAGCAGCTCTGAGTATGGTAGTCGTAAAAAATAGTCGGTGATAGGTTGGTGAATTTTATATGAGCTATGGAGGGGTAAGTTGTGAAAAGTAAGATTGATTAAGAAGAGGATACATGTGACAACCCATGCATATGCACTGTGCTGCTTGGTAAAGGGCATCATATGACACGTGTCTTGCAACCACAGAGAGACATAGATAGAGAGAAAGGGAGAGAGAGAGAGAGAGAGAGGGAGAGAGAGAGAGAGAGAGAGAAGAAAGAGGGAGAGAGAGAGAGAGCAGGGTCTTCTGTTGTTAGTATTGAGACACTATATTGCAAGACAATATATTAAAGATGTATTTTAGGCAGGCGAGACAAGTAGTATCAAGACAATATATTACAAGTACAAAACACTAGTTTGCATCCTATCCTTCGTATTGTTTTTCACACGCAGACGCTTTTGCACAGAAGCTGTTACACACAGACGCATTTACACACAGACGCTTTTACACACAGAAGCGTTTACACACAGACGCTTTTACACACAGAAGCTTTTACACACAGAAGGTTTTACACGCAGACACTAGACACTTTTTTACACATAGGCTTTTACACACAGACGCCTTTACACACAGACACTAGACACTTTTACACGCATAGGCTTTTACACACAGACGCTTTTACACGCAGATGTTTTTAGACACACACACACTTTCACACACAGAAGCTTTTACACACAAACACTTTCACACACAGAGGCTTTTACACAGAGGCTTTTACACACAGACGCTTTTACACAAAGAAGCTTTTACACACAGACTCCTTTACACACAGACGCTTTTACACACACACAGAGACGCGTTTACACACAGAGGCTTTTACACACAGACGCTTTTACACACAGACACTTTTACACGCAGACGCTTTTATACACAGGCGCTTTTACAGGCAGATGCTTTTACACGCAAAGACTTTCACAGACGCGTTTACACACAGACCCTTTTACACACAGACCCTTTTACACACAGACGCTTTTACACACAACACTTTCACACACAGAGGCTTTTACACACAGAAGCTTTTACACACAGAGGCTTTTATACACAGAAGCTTTTACGCACAGACACTTTTACACACAGAAGCTTTTACACACAGGCGCTTTTACACACAGACGCTTTTACACACAGACACTTTTACACACAGACGATTTTACACACAGGCGCTTTTACACGCAGGTGCTTTTACACACAGACCCTTTTACACACAGACGCTTTTACACACAGACGCTTTTACACACAGACACTTTTACACACAACATTTTCACACACAGAGGCTTTTACACAGGCGCTTTTACACACAGACGCTTTTACACACAGACGCTTTTACACACAGACGATGTTACACACAGACGCTTTTACACACAGAAGCTTTTACACACAGACGCTTTTACACACAGACGCTTTTACACACAGACACTTTTACACACAACACTTTCACACACAGAGGCTTTTACACACAGGCGCTTTTACACACAGACCCTTTTACACACAGACGCTTTTACACACAGACCCTTTTACACACAGACACTTTTCCACACAACATTTTCACACACAGAGGCTTTTACACAGGCGCTTTTACACACAGACGCTTTTACACACAGACGCTTTTACACACAGACGATTTTACACACAGACGCTTTTACACACAGACGCTTTTACACACAGACCCTTTTACACACAGACGCTTTTACACAACCGCTTTTACACACGGCACTTTTACACACAGACACTTTTACACACAGACGCTTTTACACACAGACACTTTTACACAGACGAAAGCGTTACGATTGACCAAGTAAAATCGCAATTTTTCTTCAGTTTTTGACGTCCAACGTCCATTTCGTGCGGAAGGGTTGCGATTGACAACTCACAGTCGCAATTTTTCCTCAGTTTTTGACGTCCAACGTCCATTTCGTGCGTAAGGGTTGCGCGGGACACTTCAA
>CAMXCT020006803.1:209705-212205 GCA_947184155.2 Cladocopium goreaui
TATGCTCAACATCCTTGCTCGGCTCATCTTTCAACTCATCCCATCCGCCTGTCCCGACCACTTTGCCACAGGGGATGTGTACACTTTGTTGTCCATTCTGCGCGAAGCGCCTGTCGATGCTGACCTCATTCTTGTCAACCAGGATCTGGCAGGCTTCTTCACCAGCATTGACCAAGAAAGATTTATCCAGAACCTCCATCGCAGCGTCAAACAAGGGCTTCCCGCCTGCTCGCCCACGTGTCGATGTGGTTTCTCGGGTGTTTTTGTTCTTTCTCTTTTTTTTTTCTCTCTTTGGTTGTGTCTTCTTCTCCTTTTCCTCTTGTTGTGCTCTGTTTCTTTGTGTTTCTTTTTGGCAGCTTCTTGGCTCAACCTTCGCTCGCTCTTTCCTTCTTTCGGTGACCTTCCTCCTGATGGATCATGCTCAAGCTGGCGCTTTCCATCACCACCTGGCTCGGGCTCTGATGCATTTGAACTATTTGGCGGGGCTCCTTCCCTTTTTCGAGCCCTCCATCGAATGGGAGGACCCTTTACCTCCTCAAAATCTTCGTCTTGAAAACATGAGATCACGCAGCCTACACACTTTCGTTCCTTTGCCTCCATCGGCAGCTTCACCAACATTGGTAACACATGGAGGGATCCCGTCCCACATGGTGGAAAATCCTGAGCCAAACCTTCGTCCCACCACCTTGCGTCCTCCAACTCATATGGAAAGGGACCACCCATCCACCAACCCTGTTGGCATTCACAGCCCAGTTCTCATGTCGGATCCCAATCCGAATCCAGGCAATCCATCCAGCATTACACCTGGACGTGAAATATCTCGGAACACAATCCCAGTTCCAGTTCGTTCCAAACAAAGGGTCGCGCCCACCATTGACCCACAACCAAAGAAGAGACAACTAGACGACGGATGGCCCGAGAGCGTAGAGGAGCAGGGTCTTCTCTTGTTAGTATGGAGACGCAATATTAGAAACGATATATGAAAGCTGTGTTATAGGCAGTCGAGAAGAGGAGTATCAAGACAAAATAGTGAGAAGTGCAAGACAATAGTTTGCATCGCAAACACTTTTACACACAGACGCTTTTACACACAAAGCTTTTACACACAAAGCTTTTACCCACAGAAGCTTTTACCCACAGAAGCTTTTACACACAGAAGCTTTTACATACAGAAGCTTTTACACACAGAAGCTTTTACATACAGAAGCTTTTACACACAGACGCTTCTACACAGACACTTTTACACACAGAAGCCTTTACACACAGACACTTTTACACACAGACCCTTTTACACACAGGAGCTGCTTTTACACACAAACGGTACACACAGAAGCTTTTACACACAATCACGTTTAAACAGATGCAATTTTACATACAATCATTTTTACACACAAACTTCTTTACACAGAAACACTCGTACACACAAACCCGTTTACACACAAAGACTTTTACACACAGAAGGTTTTACACACAACACTTTTACACAGATGCACTTGTACACACAAACACTTTTACACACAAACATCTTTACACAGAAACGCTCGTACACACAAACCCCTTTTCGTGCGAAAGGGTTACTCCAGCACACGAAAAATCGCAATTTTACTTCAGTTTTTGCCGATCGACCCTCATTTCGTGCGAAAGGGTTGCTCCGGCAGAAGTAAAATCGCAATTTTACTTCAGTTTTTGCCGATCGACCCTCATTTCGTGCGAAAGGGTTGCTCCGGCACAAGTAAAATCGCAATTTTACCACAGTTTTTGCCGATCGACCCTCATTTCGTGCGAAAAGGTTGCTCCGGGGCAAGTAAAATCGCAATTTTACCTCAGTTTTTGCCGATCGACCCTCATTTCGTGCGAAAGGGTTGCTCCAGGACAAGTAAAATCGCAATTTTACCTCAGTTTTTGCCGATCGACCTTCATTTCGTGCGAAAGGGTTGCTCCAGGACAAGTAAAATCGCAATTTTACCTCAGTTTTTGCCGATCGACCCTCATTTCGTGCGAAAGGGTTGCTCCGGCACAAGTCAAATCGCAATTTTACCTCAGTTTTTGCCGATCGACCCTCATTTCGTGCGAAAGGGTTGACGTTTGGTGACTCGCCGCCGGCACCACCGTCGGCCTTAAGAGAGAAAGATAAAAAGAAGGCGTGAGAGAGAAGGTGAGCAGGTGTGAAGATAAGAAGATGTGAAGATGAGCAGATGTGAAGATGAGCAGATGTGAAGATTAGCAGATGTGAAGATGAGCAGATGTGAAGATGAGAAGATGTGAAGATGAGCAGATGTGAAGATGAGCAGATGTGAAGATGAGAGGATGTGAAGATGAGAAGATGTGAAGATGGGAAGGTGTGAAGATGAGCAGATGTGAAGATGGGAAGGTGTGAAGATGAGCAGATGTGAAGATGAGCAGATGTGAAGATGAGATGTGAAGATGGGAAGGTGTGAAGATGAGCAGATGTGAAGATGGGAAGGTGTGAAGATGAGCAGATGTGAAGATGAGAGGATGT
>CAMXCT020006803.1:217205-336209 GCA_947184155.2 Cladocopium goreaui
GTCATGATGGCCATTTCGGAGTACCTTCCATTATTCGAATGATACTACTTAGGTTACTGTCTTTCCCGTCTAATTTGCATATGAAAGGACTCAGTTCCTGATGGATCACTTCAAAGATCCAATTTTGTCTAGCGTGATTCCTATGGTGGCTCCGACAGGGTGCCATAGGGCCATTGGAGGCAACCCCTTTGTGGGTGAATGTGGACTGATCGGATTACTGAATTGACATTTTTAAGCTGGTAATTTGTTTGCGTAAAGTGCAACAGTTGGCCTTCTGTTTCTCACCATTTTGTGCAGTCCTGCGGCTCCCGCTGTCCTTCGTGAACCCTTGGAACCTTCATCCCTTCGCGTTTACTGCCGTGCCGAACAACCACAAACTTCCTTTTTCCGCGGCTCAAGCTTTTCGCATTTCAGCATGGCAAAACAGGGAACAGGCATGTCCTTTTCCTGCAGGTGTAGTCACTTTGGTTTCTGGTGAGGTAAGCCTTTTTGTGCATCTAATTCGTTGGAACATCAACTAATCCCCATTCCGTCCCTAATTCTTCCCCCGTGCCCCTCTGTAATGTGTCGTGGGGTTTAGGTGTGTGTGCCCTGTGCTGGTTAGGTCCGTCTCGCCGTGCAGGTTGGTTCTGGAGGTCCGTTTGTTCCCTTCCCCCCCTGCGCTGTTTTGGCCTTCTGCCCGTCGTTGTGTCCGCTTTTTTCTTCCTCTTGCCTTTCAGGGTTGACCCGGCTCCGGCCGGGTGTGTGTGCGTGTAACATCTGTATAGATGTAAAACCTCACCTTTTTCTTTCATCTCTCCTTCTTGCAGGGGGGTGCAGAGCACAGTGGAAACTGCACCCAACAAAGCTATGCACTTGTGCTGGAAGCAGAGTCTGATCAACTCTGTGTACCTGCAGTATATTTTCGTGCGGCGAGGGGCTAAGCCGAGAACCCCAACCAATACCATTGGTTTTTTTACACGGTTGTCGCAACCTGAGATTTTCATCGACTTCCTTTTTAACGTTATTTGCATGGTATTTTTACAGTCATGGCGAAGGGCTAAGCCGAGAACCCTATAGGGACTATTCTTCGTGTTTTGGAACTTATTTGATGGCGTTTCGCGTTTCTAGTCATGATGGCCATTTCGGAGTACCTTCCATTATTCGAATGATACTACTTAGGTTACTGTGTTTCCCGTCTAATTTGCATATGAAAAGACTCAGTTCCTGATGGATCACTTCAAAGATCCAATTTTGTCTAGTGTGTGGTCTGTGAGGGAGTTGCGGGTGAGGGAGTTGTGTGTGAGAGTGGGTCGTCTGTGGGTAAGTTGTGTGTTTGAGAGAGTTGTGTGCGTGTGGGTGGGTTGTGTGTGAGAGAGTTGTGTGTGTGTGTGATTGTCTGGGAGAGAGTTGCGACGGAAGGCGGCGGACGACGGCCGGAAGCGCACAACAAAAATAAACACACAAAGATGTGGGGGAAAAATAGGTCTCCTTTGAACGTGGCTGGGCAGCGAAAGAATGGCAAAGAACGCATTGGTTCCATCCCAACACACTTCAAATACCTTCAAATCATTTCCATTAGGAAAAGCGTGGAGAATCCCTGCTGTCTTGCTGTCCTTGGGAGTCCGCCTGAGAGCCCGCACTGCCGATGGCTGCGCTCCTGCAGATGCCGCAACTCTCGCCGCAGCCGAAGCTGCATCTCGCGCTGTGCCTGTGCCCGAACACTTCTACAAGTTACAAAATTGAGAAATGTTGAGAAACGGACACAAAAAGTACCAAGTTGGTTTCATGTTCTGTCCTGGTGAGATTTGCCCCTCTACATTCCTCTCCAGTGCCTCTTGTCTCAAGGAAACGCAGAGAACTTAAATCTGAAGCGATTGGCCTTTCGCCAGTTCTCACTTGGATTCTGCATCTGTTTTCGGCCCTGGCCTCTGCCTCAGTGTGTACCTTGCAAGCTTCCGTAAACAGTTCGAAAGCGCGAAATGTTCTGAGCCCTCTCGTTCAAATATTTTGAAGCTCCTAAATCTACTGGATGCAATGACCTTTGGAGCTGTGTTCCGAAAACCAGCCGGGAAACATGCATACCTGTAAAAATTTGCACGCATGCATGCATGCATGCATGCATGCATGCATGCATGTATGCACATAGGTAATTAGGTAGGTAGGTAGGTGGGTGGGTGGGTAGGTAGGTAGGTAGGTATGCAGGTATGTAGGTATGCAGGTATGTAGGTATGTAGGTAGGTAGGTATGTAGGTGGGTAGGTAGGTAGGTAGGTAAGTAGGTAGGTATGTAGGTATGCAGGCATGCGTGCATGCAGTAGCTGTATGTAACTATATGCAACCGTGTATAACTTATATAACTGTATGCAACTGTATGTAACTGTATGTAACCTCATGCAACTGTATGTAACTGCATGTAACTGTATGTAGCTGTATGAAACAGTACGAAACTGTATGTACTTGTATGCTTTTATGTGTGTATGTATGAATGTGTGTAGATATATGTATGTATGGACGGATGGATGTTTGCATAAATGGATGTTTGGATGGATGGACGGATGGATGGATGGGTGGATGGATAGATGGGTGAATGGATGGAATGGGTGGGTGGCTGGATGGAAGGATGGGTGGATGGAAGGATGGGTGGATGGATGGACGGATGTACCTTTATATGTATGTTACGTAATGAAATATAATGTTAAATTATGTTTTGTATGTTATGTGTGTAATGTGTGTACTGTATGCAATGAATGTACTGTATATAATGCATGTAACGTATGTAGTGTATGTGATGTATCTACGTATGTGTGTGTCTGCCTGCCTGTCTGTCTGTCCGTCTGGTTGTCTGCCTGTATGTATGTATCTATGTATCTATGTATCTATGTGTGTATGTGCGCATGTGTGTATGCGTGTATGCGTGTATGTGTGTGTGTGTGCGTGCATGCATGTGTATGCATGTTTGTATGTATGCGTGGATGGATGGATGGATGGATGGATGGGTGGATGGGTGGGTGGGTGGATGGATGTATGTATGTGTGTATGGATTTATGCAGGTTTGTATGTATGTTTGTATGTATATGTATGTATGTATGTATGTATGTATGTATGTATGTATGTATGTATGTATGTATATGTATGTATGTATGTATGTATGTATGTATGTATGTATGTATGTATGTATGCATGTACGTGTGTACGCGTGTGCGCGTGTACGTGTGTACATTTGCACATATGCACATATGTACGTATCTATGGATGTATATGTAGTATGTGTTTGAAGATGTAAATGTGTGTACATCATTACCATTTAACTATTTACTCCAACATCATCAATGGTCTTGTGTTGCTCAGCGCTCCAGAGCTTTCTTGTCTGCTTGTGGGACCACCTAAGTGTAGAGCTCTACCTGGTCCACTCGGTCTCCATTTCTGTTGTAGAATGACTATGCAAGGACTGTGCTGAAAGCAAATTGGGTTAACCTGGGGGCCGTTCAAAGCTGTACTGCTAACACCAATGAACCCCCTCAAGCCGTCGAGCCCTCCAAAATCACAATCTAAAATCACCCTCAAATACTATCAGAATCTGGCCATGTTGCCGTGTTGCCCCATGTTTCAGAAGGCGATCCCTTTCCTGTCTTCACATGGGTCACCTCTTCCCACAGCGCTCCACACTCGTCCAACAGAACACGAGAAGGAGCGTCCTGGAATATGAAGGCTGTTCCGAAAGTTGACTGAGCTCAACCCTGGTGCGACAGTTCTGTAGACCGTTGGTGTTCGCTGTTGTTCGTTTGCTGTAACTGTTTCCGATGTGTTTCAATACTCTGCCACCGCGATCGCCTTCAATGCTTTGATCTTGCTGTTTTGGCTCCATAATTTTCGGAAAGAATCAATAAATAGCCCAAAAGGATCCTGAAAGATCAAAAAAACTTATTCAATGCACGGGGATGCGTGTCGCCTGCTCAGGGTCGCCTCTGGCCATGTCGCCGAGCATGGCCAGCAGTTTCTGCAGAGCTGAAACTCTCTGCAGCTTCAGATTGGCAAAAACAAAAACTTTTTTGCACAATACAGGATGGCACAGTATGCACCGGAATGGATCACAATACATCAATAATCTACAATTTGCGTGCTATACAAAGTAAAACAAACCATGCCTACTACACAACCCTCCACAAAATTACAGATGGCACGTGCTTTGAAAAAAAATGGTCTTCCAGAATCTCTCCGAAGCACCCCAAGCTGCACGTGACAACTGTCCGGTCTGTCACGCCGTCTCTGTCACGTCTCTGTCTTGTCTCTGCAACGTCTCTGTCACGTCTCTGCCACGCTCTGCCACGTCTCTGTCACTCTGTCACATCCCCACCACGTCCCTGTCGTCCCTGTCTGTCACGTCTCTGCCACGTCTCTGCCACGTCCATGTCACGTCTCTGTCACGTCTCTGCCACGTCTCTGCCAGGTCTCTGCCACGTCTCTGTCACGTCTCTGCCACGCTCTGCCACGTCTCTGTCACTCTGCCACATCCCCACCACCTCCCTGTCGTCCCTGGCTGTCACGTCTCTGCCAAGTCTCTGCCACGTCTCTGTCACGTCTCTGCCATGTATCTGCCACGTCTCTGTCACGTCTCTGCCACGTCTCTGCCACGTCTCTGCCACATCTCTGCCACGTCTCTGCCACGTCTCTGTCATGTCTCTGCCATGTATCTGCCACGTCTCTGCCATGTCTCTGCCACGTCTCTGCCACGTCTCTGCCACGTCTCTGCCACGTCTTTGAAACGTCTCTGTCATGTCTCTGCCACGCACGTCTCTGTCACGTCTCTGCCGCGTCTCTGCCATGTCTCGCGGTCATGTCTGTCCATCTCCGTCTTTGTCGTCCAAAAAGGAGGAACTGGACCAAGAAATGGGCACCATTGGGCACCTCATCGGAGCCTTCGAAGGACTCCTGGCTAAAAACCAGAAACAACAGAAAATGCTAAGACCAACTGATTGACACGGCGAAATAAATTCAAAGATGGACAATGTGTGCATGTATCGATATGCCAATAGTACCGCACAAGGCGGCGGCGGGAGTTTCAGAGAGGAAACTATAGGAGAGGTGAGTTGTTGTGATGCATGGAAGGCAGAGCGAATCCACTGATGGACCGACAGGTGGTTGGAGCTGTATTTCTTGGAGTGGTTGCAGCGGTCACCTCACCCACAAGTGCCAGATGTAGTGTGGTGTAGCTATGGTGTAGCTGTGGTGTAGCTGTAGCGTAGCGTAGCGTAGTGTAGTGTAGTGTAGCTGTAGCGCAGTGTGATGTAATTACTGTAGTGTAGTGCAATGGAGGCGGGTGTAGCTTGGTGGAGCTGTAGTTGTAGTGTAGTGTAGCATAATGCAATGTAGTGTAGTGCAAAAAGTGTAGTGTAGTTGTAGTTGTAGTCACCGTTGCAGTTGTAGTTGTAGTTGTAGTGTAGTGGAGCTGTAGCTGTTGCTGTAGCTGTTGCTGTAGCTGTTGCTGTAGCTGTTGCTGTAGCTGTAGTGTAGCGTAGTGTAGTTGTAGGTGTAGGTGTAGGTGTAGCGTGGTGTAGGTGTAGGTGTAAGTGTAGGTGTAGGTGTAGGTGTGGCTGTAGTTGTAGGTGCCGAAGGAAGTTTAGAAGTCAAACTTCCGATAATAATACTGTGGACAGATGGAAACGCAGAGGTGGGAAGAGACAGAGCGGAGAAAGAGTCAGAAGAAGGAAGATGCAGGCACGCCGAAAGGTAGAAAAGTCGCGAAACACTCTGCGTTTCCAATGTTATGGGGCGGAAGGTCGAAAAGTAGGCTCGCTAAAGCGGCGGGTGCGGAGCCGTCTGGTCAGATGAGAAATGAAAGTGCACGGCGGTGTGGCGCGAAGCACATTTCGAAGTCAAAATGCGCAAAAACACCCCACGTCCGGAGCACATTTGAAAGTTGGGATTTGCGTTTTGGAGCATCAGATCGTCAAGTTTGCTAAGATGATTTTGCGTGACATGTGCAGCACTTCGTATGACTTGGCCTCACTTTTTCGTGGCAGGCGCAGTACTTTAGACAGATGGAGTGGAAAAATCGCAAAACGCATTGGTACGAGGCTGTCAGCTCAGCACTCAACTTTACATTTTTGAACGATGTCTCGCAGAATTGCTTCGTTTTTGATGTTGTCAATTCAATAAATTGAGGAAGTCTCGCAGAATTTCCTCCTTTCGGCGCTGTGAACATCCATTTTGAAGGAAGACTCGCAGAAGTGTTGCGTTTTTGAAGTTGTCAGCTTCCACATTGGAAGGAAGTTTGGCAAGAAAAGCTCAATTTTTCAGCTCTCAACTTCCAGCAAGTCTCGCAGAATAGATTCTTTTTCAACTCGTTTCCAAGCTTGCATGATAGCCGGATAGACAGATCAATAGATAGACAGATAGATATACAAATAGATAGAAAGAAAGATAGATAGACAGAAAGACAGACAGATAGATAGACAGATAGACAGGTAAGATAGACATATAGACAGACAGGTAGACAGATAGAGAGATAGGTAGATAGATAGACAGATAGATAGGCGGACAGATCGGTAGACAAATGAATAGATAGAAAGAAAGAAAGAAAGAAAGATAGATAGATAGATAGATAGACAGGCAAATAGCTAGATAGATAGATAGATAGGTAGATAGATAGATAAATAGATAGATAAATAGATAGATAGATAGATAAATAGATAGATAGATAGATACATAGATAGCCCGACGCTCCAGCAACCTTTCGATCCATCAGGGTTCGCTCTGCCATCCAAAATTCACAACAACCAACCTCTATCTATCTATGAAACTTCCGCCGCCGCTTTGCGCGTTAGTGGTAGCTGTAGCTGTAGTGCAGTGGTGGCTGTAGTCGTAGTTGTAGGTATAGGTGTACGTGTAGTGCAGTGCGGTGTCGTGTGATGTGGTGGGTAGTGCAATGTAATGTAGTGGTAATTGCAGTTGGTGTTGTAGTTGCGGTTGCATTTCTAGTAGCTTTAGTAGCTGTTGTTGCTGTTGTTGCTGTTGCTGTTGTTGTTGCTGCTGTTGTTGTTGCTGTTGTTGTTGTAGTTGTTGTTGTTGCTGATGTTGTTGTTGTTGTTGCTGTTGTTGTTGCTGCAGTTGTAGTGGTAGTGGTCCTGGTAGTGTAGCGCAGTGGAGTGGAGTCGAGTCTAGCGTAGTGGAGATGTAGCTGTAGTGTGGTGCAATGTAGCGTACTGTAATAATAAGTGTAGTTGTAGTGGGAGTTGTTCGCCAGCAGCAGTGGCAGTAGTTGTAGTTGTCGTTGTCGTTGTCGTTGGTGGTAGTAGTGGAAGTCTTGGTACTAGTGGTGCTAGTGGTCCTAGTGGTACTAGTGGATATAGTGATACTAGTGCTAGTAGTGGCACTAATGGCACTAATGGTACGAGAGTAGTACCAGTGGTACTAGTAGCACTAGTGGTATTAGTGGTACTACTGGTACTACTGGTACTAGTGGTACTAATGGTACTAGTGGTACTAGTGGTAGTAGTGGTAGTAATGGTAGTAGTGCTGGTAGTGGTGGTAGTGGCGGTAGTGGCGGTAATGGTGGTAGTGCCGGTGGTGGTTGTAATCGTAGTGGTAGTGGTAGTGGCAGTGGTAGTAGTAGGCGTGTAGTAGAAGTAGCAATAGTAGTTGTAGTTGTAGTTGTAGTTGTAGTCGTAGTTGTACTACTACTACTACTACTGCTACTACTACTACTACTACTACTTCTACTACTTCTACTACTACTACTACTACTACTAGTAGCAGTAGTAGTTGTTGTTGTTGTTGCCGTAGTAGTAATAGTAGCAGTAGCAGAAGTAGCATCAGTAGTAGTAGTAGCAGCAGTAGCAGCATCAGTAGTAGTAGTAGTAGTCGTCGTCGTCGTCGTCATCGTCATCGTCGTCTAGTGTGGTGCGGTTGAACGTCCAAAAATGCTGTGAACAAGTTGTTTTAGCATTGTGACTTCAAAACGCGCTTCGCGCCACAGCAGCATGCAATTTTTGATCTCTCATGCAACCAGATGGCTCCGAGCCCGCCGCTATAGCAAGCCCACTTTTCGACCCTCCGGGCCCACAAAACCTTGGGAAAACACAGTGTTTCACAACTGTTCTACCTTTTCGCGCACCTGCATCTTTCTTCTTCCTTTCTCTTCTCTGACTCCCCACCTCTGCTTTTCCATCTGTCCATACTGTCGGAAGTTTGACTTCTAAACTTTCTTCGATCAGACATGTGTATGTATATGTATGTATATTTCTTTATATTCTCATGTATACATATATGTCACTATATCTAAACACACGTGTAGACATGTAGATATGTACATGTATGCGTATGTATGTATGTGTATAATATATATATATAATTATGTACATATACATGCAAGAGTGATATCATTATTCTATGTTGTATGTTGTCTCGTACTGAGTACGGGTTTTCATTTCGCACAAACAGGGAGGGGGAGGAAAGGGCAGCAAGGGGGAGGAAAGGAAGAGGTGCGGAAAGTGGAGAGTCTGCAAAACCATGTGGGTGAAAATACCTCTGCACTTTCCTGTACTTTCTTGCGCAAGTTCGTCCCTAAAGTCGTGGTTCCAATCTTCAAAAAATTTCTAAGACAAAAAAAAAGCTGACCATATTTACGCCACTTGACCTTTGGAGAAGACATCACCCTGACACCATTTGACTCGTACGAACTCTATGCTAATTGATCAACTGACAATCAGTTGATCAATATTTTATTCGATATTCACGATATTAGACGATATTGATCAAGTTGATTCAATTGATGCTGTCGTGATCTGTCGTGATCTGTCATGATGTCTTCCATGCCGTTGTTGCTACAGTTGTCCTCTGTACACAATAGAGAGCCATCTGAGTCGCACGGAAGGGACCTCAGGGATCGGAGGATCGGACTTCGACAGGGCAATGTGCAAATGCGCGCTAGAAAAGCTCTTGCAATCTGCAGCTGCATGTATTTACCATGCGTATTCCAGGTGAATCCATTTCAAAATACAATGCGTTGCCATACTCCTGTCAATCTGTGTCTTCTCATTCTTCTCTCCGTTGCCATGGTCTGAATCTTGCATTTTTGAGATGTCTGAAGATGTATGAAGCATTGTTGAGATCCTGGAGATTCCATTGGAAATATTGGATGTCGATGGACGTGGTCTATGCTGTCTAGTTAAGTCTAGTTGTCTTTGGGCCTTGCCTTGAGAAGTGCTTCTGCCCGTCCCACATCACCTGTCAGACCCCACAGGCTGAGCTCAGAGATTTGTCCTGGTTCCACGCATTGAGCTGTCCTCATTGGTTTTTTCCAGGTGTTACATTGTTCTACCAATGTAAAAAGAATGTATAAAGAGATCAGCGCTTCCCAACTTTTTGTTGAAAATCATCGTTTTTGTCAGATTTCGACGATATTCTCGGCAGTTGCCCCCCCAGATACATTCGCCTTGGCACCCTCTGCTTCCAAAACCACCAGAGACATTATAGACATTTCAAAACTTGTTCTCAACACCTCCGAAACCCACCTGGCGAAGGGTGGTGGGCGTAGGCGTTTCATCCTCTTCAGCCATTGCGTCGCCACTTGAGCCAGCAACGGGGCCAGGATTTCCTGCAAGGTCTCAATGTGTCACATTGTGTCACAGTTTTTGGATGTTTTTGGTGCTCAGTTCCAGCAAAAACGTTTGAGAAATCGGCGTTGTGATTGCCCAGCGCAAGCACAAACATTCGCGCAATGTCGTCAATTGTGAAACATGGTGTGAAACAGAGAGACTAAAAGTGGGATGTCCATTTGTGTTTGAAACCATTTGCCCAGTTCTGTTAAACACTGCATGAGAACTCATGACTCAAGAGAAACAAGTTGTGTATATGTTAGCGTATGTGTTGTCCATTTTGGCCTATGTCTGTGTTTATCAAGTGTGTGTGTGTGTGCCTGCTGTCAGGTGAGGTGTTTTCAGGTGTCTGGTTCCTTCACTTCAGTTGCATTCCCTCTCAGCAATTTTTCTCAGAGAAGTCTTTGAATGCACCTGAATTCAAACAGAGAAGTTGAGCAATGAAATGAGCACAAATAAAACAAAAAACAACAAACCGCGTCAATCCATATCAACCGATATCAAACCCATATCACAAACCTATATCAACACCTCGAATGACACGACGGCAATGACCAGCATAAGCTTCAAAGTTACCGGAAAAATAGTTTGAAAAGTGTTAAAAGATGCTTGAAGTCCAAAATGACACGGTGTAGCTTCATATGGTTCATGCGCAGCATGAACTGTAAATACAAAAACATCATGTCATAAATTAAATTCCGATTTCCAACATTCAAATGGTGTGTTAAAAAAAAAAAATGATCTCTGTTGAATTTGTTGACTTCGCATCTGTGATATGTTTCATTGGCCTTGCTGGTGAAGGTGTAAGATGTACCATGACGTGCACCGTGACCTGCTCATGTCATGTGTTACTGGGCGCCCGGACAGCCTTAAAGGGGCCCTCCTGAGAGCGAAACACGACGCAAGAATCTGAGAATCACATGAAAATCATAAGAAGCACAAGGAAATACAAGGAAGTCACATCACCGTCACTGTCACATCACTCATCACTTGCACCGTCTTCATGGACGTGTTTTCATTGGTCACTAGATGGAAGGGAAAGGGGAAAACAAAGGTTAGCAAAGAGGACGAGGGATATATTTGTTTGTGAGGGCGTTCATATAGGTACTGTAGTGAAGGCACCCCAAATGCCCACGATGAGCAACCCTAGGATAAAAAGTGTATGGGAATGACAAAACCCTTGTGAATAGAGCAGGGAAAGAAAGGTTTTACGTTCATGATTTTTTGGAGAAATTTGCAGTAGTAGGAGAAGGAGGCTTCAGTAGAAAATGCGCGCGCAATCCTCCTACTGCATAGCCAGCACAGCCCTCCTGATCGGCGCCGACGACCTGTGACACGGAGTGTTGCTGCATTGTCCTTGTTGAAGCTTGTTGAAGCTTGTTGAAGCTTGTTGTCGTTCTCGTTCACCCACAGTCGTTGAGCGACCGTCTGACCCTGTCCCGCGGCACGACTCGTCAGCGCACCATGTCTCCATCGTGACGTCTGTCAGCGTCCCTTGGCGCACCTGGGTCACCTTCACTGTCCCTTCATTGTCCCTTCAATTCTTGGTCTCGTGAAATCTTCAAATCGTTGGTCAACGGATCACCGTCCAACACCATGGTGCTTTGCTCAGCCTTTGGGCCATGCAATTTGTCGTGCTCATCCACGTCACCACACTGCAACTTGTTGAACTTGTTGTTTGGCACTTGTTCACTTATGAACAATAAGAAAGGCAACAAAAATAACAAAATGATTCAAGTTTATCAAATTCAAGGGAGTCAAGGTCATTCAGTCATTCTTTGTTTACTGTGGGAGTATCAAGGTGCCGACCTGCAGGGGGGGGAACATGGGAACAGTTCGGACCAGGCATGGAAAGCATGGGGATGTCAAAATATAGCAAAACATGTCAAAACTACATATGCCAAACTGCCAAACTGCGTTTTCTCGTATGTTCTTGTAATATTCCGAATATTCCCATGGAATTGCTGTCCTGCCAGGCTTTTTCAGCCAAGGCTTTCGCGGTCGAATCCTGGAAAAGCAGAGATGAACAAGTTGAACTTCAGTGAAAAGCGACAAATTTTGAACTTCGCTGCGCTTTGGTGAGTTGTCAAATGTTGTCAATGTGCCGACAAAATTGAGCAAGTGAATGCAGTTCATGTGTGAAGGATGTGTGCTGCTGTGTGCTTGAAGGCAAGTGAAGGAGCGCATAGGAACCATTTTGCATGGCGCTTGCATGGTTTGGGTGTTGCCATTTTGCACATCTTTGTCACCTCGTGTCACATTTGTCACCCCACTGTAGGATCAATTGGATCAATGCTACATATGCTGCCGTCACTTCAGCAAGGTCACACATCATGTGTTCGGAGTCGGGAAAAAAACTAATATTTATAATATTTACCCTCTGGTAATTTAACATAGCTATTGAAAATCACCATTTTTAATGGGAAAATCCATTATAGATGGGCCATTTTCAATAGCTATGTTAAATTACTAGAGGGTAGATCTCTAATGATCTCTAATGATCTCTCTATGTGGTAGAAAAAAAGATGAAAACGGAGCCATCAGAACCAAACGAAATGACGGCTGTACAGCCCTTGTGCCGGTACTCCGCACCTGGGGTGCTGCAGCATCCTCAGCCAAGGAGCTGAAACACGCGGAACAGACCGCAACGCTGCAACGCGTAACATCGGCTTATCATCGAATGATCAAATTATATCAAATTCATCAAATCAAACAATTCCTGTTGGATTCCTGTTCAATTTCCTGTTGGATTCCTCGATGCTGGCTCTTGATACCTGATACCTGTTGATTATCTGTTGATATCTGTTTATGTCACAGGTTATGTCATAAGTTATGTATTTATTCATCATGTCAACTTCGGACGCCTTCCGCATGGTCAGAGGCTCCGACCCACTCCGGCCGTTCGTTCAGATCGTTCAGATTCGATCGTTCAGGTACCGCCTCCTTTGAAGGGTGCGGAATGTACATGGAATGTACATGAACATCATGGAACAAAAGACATCTTGGAAAACCATCTTGGAAAAAGATGACTAGAGGTTTTAAACCATCATGGTCTTTTGTTCAGAAAAAGCAAGGGTCTCGAATCGTCGAAAAAGGACCTGTTGTGGCTTGTCTTTCTCTGCTTTCCATTTGATTGCAATATAGACTTCAGGTGCATTCCATGCATCTCGAGGGCTCTAGGGGTGGCATTCCCAAACGATGCATATCAAATACATGTCAACGCATGTCAAACATATATCAAACGACGCATCCATGGCATCTATCCGGATCTATCCGAATCTACCCGGGTCCTCCAAACGTTCCGAGGGCGAATCATTCGTTTCTTGATTCAGCTCTTGCAGCAACGAATCCTCCGAAAAAATGTCAACACATTGGAACCGTCTTTGGAACCGTCTTAAGAGAAAATTCAGCACATCGCCAACACAAACAGCGCATATCGTTGCGAATACATGCAAATACGGTGTCTCATGATCATGGATGATCTGCATTGACTCTTCATGCATATTTACATATGCTGACATGCAAACTTATGATATCTTATGATATCCTACCTTGCGAATCTTATCTGTTCATATCCGTCATGTCCAGTGTCATGCTCTTAGGCCTGTCACGTTCATTCATTTCATTCATGTCATTCATTCATTGTTCATATGGTTCATATTGTTTATGTCGAGAGTTGTGCCTTGAAGGCTTCTTGCTCACGCTGCAGTCTTCTTGCTCTGTCTGTAACAGCTTGAAGACATTCTCGGAATTCCAAATCATGGATGTACCTGAAAAATTAGAAAAAATACCTGCCTGGACAGCCTGGGCAGCCTGGACAGCCTGGACGATGGCCAACCTATACCAAACCCTTCACAACATGCACATTGCGATGCACATCCAGTGCAATCTCGACATATTTCAGGTGCAACATAGCGCAACATAGTGCAACTGCAAATTGTTGATATCGTTGATTTCTGAAAGTGGTAGTCACAATATGTCACAATGGTTCTTTTCATGAAATTTTCGTGTCTTTTCTGGTTGTCGTAAATCATTGTGAGGCAAGGATCAAGACGATCAACTGCCAGTGCGCACTCGTCGTAGTCCAGGTCTTCGACAAAGTTGATGAGTTGACCAAAGTCTATCTGTTCTTGCTCCTGTCGCCATGTCAGTCATGTCAGCCATGTCAGTCATGTCAGTCATGTCTCATTCTGTATCAGCATCTGTTCCTTCGTTCCTCCATGTTCCTCCATGTTCCTGATGTTTTTTTGCCTTGCCTTTTTTTTGCATATAATTTGACACGCAAACACTCTCGACACTCTTGACACTTGAAACCTGCCATTGCAAAGCATCAAACATGCAAGGCATGCAATGAAATGCAATGCCATGGCAAACATGAAAGATCACAAACGAGTATGAACGAAATGTCTTGACGAAATGTCTTGACGAAAAGCCTGGAATCCGAGTGAACTTTTGGCAGGTTATCTGCCATGAGCCCTCAGATGCTCCAGGACTCCCATGGAGTCCCTCAGTTACCCTTCAAGCCACCAACAGTCACGATCGTACAAGATGAAGATGCATGAAGATACTATTGCAAGATACATCAAGATACATCAAGATACATCAAGATACATATTCGATATTATTCAAATTATTATTCAATCATATTCAGTAAACGTCAGGAACTTTGACGAAAGTCCGAGTCCTCCTTTTCTCCTTCTGTCATTGCCCACACCGGCTTGGATGCGCCTTTCGCCTGCGAAGTGAAAAGACAAAATGCAATGATACGCAATGATACGCCATGTTTCGGCAGGAATAATTGGAATATTTGCAATGTCGCATAATTAATGTGGCTTATCAATGCTTTTGTCTATAATTTTGTCACATTTTGTCGATTGTCGCTAGATGAAGCCAAATCCGACCGTGTCCGTCCTTGGGGTTCAGGACTGAGGTCAAGTCCTCCGCAGCGCCGGCATGGCCTCAGAGCGAAAAGAACTCACGAATGGCGAAGTCCGTACTTTCGCTTTTCGTTGCCATCGCGGCCATCGCCATCTGCATTTCGTTTCGTTGTTGCCATCTGCCTTTGCCTCTCATGCCTCTCAGCCTTTGCCTTTGTGGTGCAATGATGCAATGCACAGAGCATGGCACATCGTAAATTGCGATGCTCGTGGTGAGGGCCACGGTTAGGGCCGTGTTTTGATCCTTGCATCTGACTTCCAGGCTCAATTTGATGAGGCGGATGGCATCCCGTTGCTTCCGGAAGACCTCTCACTTGAAACAGGACGAACGTAGAGATGCGACTGCAAAACATCCACTGCAGCTCTCAATGCTGTGTCAAGGAACATCCCTCTCTGCAATTCTCTGCATGTGCCATCATGTGCCTCCCTTTGGATTCGTTGCCGTCGATCACGTTCGATCTCCTCCCAGTGAGTCCCACTGAGTCCCACTGAGTCCCACTGAGTCCCAGTGAACGTCGGTTTGGTGATCGTTTGGGGACCCCTTTGGGGACCCCTTTGGGGACCCCGTTGATCACTTTTGATTTGTCCAGCTCCTCGTGCTCAACCACTTGGGCTTCCTCTGCTACCTGTTGCTGCAGCTCCTTCAAAAATCCACGGAGAAACATGGATACAGCAGCAGTTAGCGACAGCCAGCGACAGCTCAGCAAGGATGTTCCACAGTTTGCCAGTCACAGTTCTTTCCAGTTCTTTCCATTACATGTCCCATGGTTTTCCAAGAACGAAACAATGCTGTGCGCATAGCTTTGGAAAACACAGACTGCAAAGAACTTGAGCAAGGGGCAAGGGACGAAAGCTAGCTTGGCAGGGTGATGGGCATGAAACACAGAAGGTAGCGCAAGTGTAAGCACAATTTTTGAGAACATATGATTGTCAACATTCAGCATAGACAAGATCATGACAACTGAGTCAGGAAAATTCAAAGGTCCACCTTCGGCACCGGAGTGGACCTTTGGAAGCGCGGGAAGACGTCACGCAGTGCGAGGCGGCGCACGGCGCACGCAACATGAAAATGGATGAAAATGGATGAAAATGGAGCAAGGCCAAGGTTCCATACAGCGTCAAGTGTGATAAGGGCAAAGTTGTGAGGGTCCAAAGTCAAGTATACAGTGGAAAGTGTGAAAGCGTAAACCTTAAAGTGTGAGTGCCACGTGTAAAAGTAGAGTGTGGAGTGCCAAGTGTACAGAGTGGGTGTAAAGTGTGGACTGCGGAGTGCGAAGTGTGAAGTGTAAAGCGTCAAGTTTAGAGTGTAAAGTATGGAGTGTAAAGTTTAGCGTGTGAAGTGTGGACTCCAGAGTGCGAAGTGTAGAGGGTGGATACCAGTGATCGTGCCGGTGCTGTTGCTGACCGTGTCCCGGGAGGGGTTGAGCCCACGACCAAACTGCTTGTGAAAGGAGGGGATGGGGGGGGGGTAGTTAACTGAGAAGTTTCTCGCGATTGGAGATTCCATCCCTCCAATACCTTGCTAAAGCAAGAGGGACTTCAGCTAGCAGAAGCTAGCTTTCGTGACATCTATAGAATCTAAAACTCACTGAACCGAACTTGCTCATGGCCTTTGCATGCCCCAACTGCAACTGTCCCACCAAACAGGTTTGAATTTCGGTTTTGCGGTTGAACGTGGAACATAGAACAACAGCATACAAAAGCTGCGACTGTGCGTCTTGGGCAAAGTGTTCCGAATGGGTATGCTGAAACAGCCAGCCTACCTTGCGACTGCACGCCTTGAGCAACAAATTGAAGTCGTGCCATGAGACAATTGTCCATCTGTGATCGTTCCATTTGAAGAAAACAGAGCTCCATGCTCTAGGACAGCAAGCAACTGGAACCATGCGTTCCGAGAGAACAATATCAAGTTGCGTGGTGACGCGGTGCTATGCCAAGCTCAATTGGACCATCTAGGTGCGATGCGAAGCATGGATGCGAAGCATGGATGCGAAGCATGGATGCGAAGCATGACGAAGTACTGAGTTGTTTGGAATCCGACCGGAAAATTCTAGAATTCTGTATCTCTGTCTGTTGAATTCTGTTTACCCTATACCTCTGTTTACCTACGTTTACCTACGTTTACCTTGGCCATCCTTAGCCTATACCTACCACCTGTTACTGGGTGGCGTCGGGCAGATGACCCAAGCCGAGGCGAGATCGCCCTGTCGAGTACTGGGCGGTCGTCAAAGTCACCGGCTTTGGATTTCCGTGGACGGCCGTGCCGTAGACGCCGTAGACGGCTGGGATCGTAACGAGACAAAGTTTGCCGGATGAATGATGGAATGATCCGACATGATCCGACATGATCCGACATGTCTCAACCATCATTGAATCCAACCCAAACCCCAACAATACACGAAAGGAACCAAATTGCACGGTTATCTGTGGCAAGGGCGCCAGAGAAATTTAAAAAGAAAACAAGAGATTCGAGATGATTCATTAAATTCGATTAAATTCGTTGTTTTTTTTTGCAATTCGTTTTTTGCTCTCGGCCTTGCATTTCTTCGCTGTCCTTGATCCATCGGCAGTGGCGTCGCAAGGCGGCACTCGGACCACGCTTCTTCACTTCATGTGTCGCATGCGGTCTCTTTCGAATCAAACCCAACGCATCTCCCACCTTGGTATGGAGAAATATCACAAGATATCACATGTTTAGAGAAGTTCTGAGAAATATCAGATGTATTCAGATGTTTGTCACAAGTTTATCGTAAGTATTCAAAAAATGCATTTTTTTGTTTTATCATAGTGGATCAGTTTGACAAACACCCTGACAGGGGGGTCGTACAGAGAGAAATCCAGAAAGAGTCGCACAGCACAAAGATTTAAAAAATGTGTAAAAGAGTCTCGGTCAACATGGAAATATCAGGGATAGCTGCATGGCAAAAGAGAAAACCTACAACATCATCAAGATATATCAAGATAACATTAGGATCGTCAAGTTGGATGGTTGACTCTTTAAGAACAGGGAACGGATGCAAATGGTCATGAGATTGTCATGAGCGTTCTCAAACTGATCGTTTGCTTTCAGGACTGGGAGTAGTCGAGCACAGTGGAGCACGGTGGAACTACAAGCTCTGCTTTTAGCTCTGCCGGGTTTTCACAGAAACAACAGAACATAACAGAGATTAACAGAGTTCCTTTTCTGCAGCAAGTTTTGGCTCTCCTTTTCATGTTCGGCTCGTGTTCGGCTTTGCTCGTTTTAAGTTTTGGGCGGTTGCTGGGATGGCAGAACGAAAGGGCTTCGTCGGCTCCACCTTTAAGGCATCCATGGCAGTTGGGCCTTGGGCCGCAAGGATTCCGCCGGAAAAAATCCCAAAGAGAAGATGGTTCTTTAAATGTTATCTATATATATATATGTATATATACGTGTATATATCTTTATATATGTACATAGACATATGTATGTATATACAATATAAACTTTAGAAAACACGGAAAACCGATCCAAAAGGAGTCCGACAAAAGTGGCAAAGGCAACCAGAATCTGCATCTTTGACAGAAGCTCAGAAGTGTCTTAAGATCCAGACGATTGCAAAGCATAACACCTTTGTAGTTCCCAAGCTCTGCCATGGGCGGTGGGGAAAAGCTGCTGTCATCCTGCACAACTTTGTAGCCCACCGTAGCAATCGCTCCATGACTCCATGTCCCTCTTTGTCTTGAAACTGCAGATCTGAATGAAAGCACACATTCCTTCTGCGATCTTTGTCCCCAAACAGACTTGTCCAGCTACCCCCCCCCACACACACACACACTATATCATATACTATGATATTATATGTCATATATGACATGTAAAGTTATATTACGCATAGATGGAGTATGTGTGTAAATTAGATATCATGGTCATCTAATAATTATACAAGTATGATTTATTCAAAACCACCTAAACTGGAAGGTAGGTGAAACTGGATGAAACTGGATGAAACTGGATGAAACTGGATGAAATGGGTGTTTCCAACAAATCCTGACAGCTTCAGCACCCAAAGGCTCCTTGGAATCCCCCATCACCTGAGATCGCAAGATACTTGGGGTAGAAGAGACTCAAAGACTTGCAATGAGTCAATGAGAACCAATGAGAATCAATGAGAATCAGTAGAAACACCGGCCATCCAGACAACTAGACAACTGAAACCTCTGGGACTCGGCATTTGGCGTTGCCGAAACATCTGTTGAAAACAAAGATGTGATGTGAAAACCTGACGGGAAACGTCTATAAACGTCTTGGGTTTGACGTGTCACTGACGTGTCGCCTGGCGTGTGTCGCTTGACGTATCTTGACGTATCTTGTCGTCGTGTCGTCGTGTCGCAACTGTGCTTCTCACGACGTGGCGCCTTCGGCCGCCCTCGCCCAGCGCCCGGAGCCCGGACGCCGTGTACCGTGCTGCTTCGAAAATCACCGGGGCAAGGACAATTTTGACAACAAGGCAACATAAGGCAACCTAAAGGCAACCTACAAACACACCAACCAACACGTGAAACACGTGAAACAACACGTGAAACAACACGTGAAACAACACGTGAAACAACACGTGAAACAACCAACGCAACTTACAGATACTTACAACGTCTTGCAACGAGTCCTGTAATTTGTTGCCTGCAATTTGGCAATGGCATTTGAAACGCCAAAGGCAAAGGCTGCTCAGTGTTACTAAAACAGTTATCTTTTTTTCCAAAGGGAAGTGTGGCGGCACCAGCCGGCAAAGGGTAGAACATGAAAGAACTATAAACAAAGTTCTGATTTTACAGATTCACCTGGCAGATTCCAGCGTTTCTGCCATGATTTCGGCCATGAAATGTTTGAAGTCTGTTCTCCTTGGGAGTGCTGAGCCCTTTTTTTTGTCACGCTGTTGGGTCACGTAGCAAGTCGTCCACCTCAGGAGCATCAACGCAGGTTGGAAAAAAAACCGCTTGTGAGATCTCTTAAAAGGACGGTCCAAAACATGAAGATACAAATATATATATATATATACGTACATATATTTATTGCATGTCACAGTATTTATATATATATAACTATATATACATACTTACAAACACCAGTGACATCAGAAGGGAATCTGGGGCACAAACATGACAACTGACAACTTACATCTGACTCGAAGACCTACCTTTCTGATTTTCGCGGAGAAGAAAACAACATAAAAAAAAAAAACCTCTTCATGAGAGCTTCAACGGACCAGCATGGACCTGCGACATCCTGCGACATCCTGCGACATCCACCTGGCCCTTTGACCGTCCCTACTTGACGTCAAAGATAGACATCTTGCGGAGCACATATCATTTCATATCATTTCATATCATTTCATCATATCTCAGGCAGCAACAGCTCTGTTCAAATTCCCATCTGCTCGATGCACTGCTTGCAAATCCTGCAGAAACCGAAACCAACGGGATTTGCAACGCTAGTGTAGGCTACTTATGCTACTTATAGGCAAACTATGGTAAACTAACAATCGCTGATTTAAAAAAACTTCGCGATCTTTGAGGACTTGCAAACACAGCTGAAAAAATTGCACGAGTTGTCCTCATCAAAGCCCATACAACGAAGTGTAGCAGCCAACTGTTCTTGTCTGGCCTGCTCCTGGACAAGTGCACGCAAAACGGAGCGAGGACGAGGAATGCGAGGAATGCGAGGCAAGTAACACCCAACAACTTCCTGCCATTCCTCGACATTCCTCGACATTTCTGCCGTGATCCTGTTCTGCTTCGCATGTTGACGTCCAATTTGACCCTTCCTTCAGATTCGGACCATTCGGCTGCAATGTCCCATTCGGCATCCCATGTTTCTCCCTGAAAATTGGACCCGATTGACTAGTCCTAATAATCCTATATAATCCTAATATGTCTACGTTTTCACGTGATATCTACGTAATCTAAGATTAATCTACGTGATATCAGTGATATCTTCACGTCGCTGCCATGACCTCTCTATCACACTTGGCCGTCCGTCCTGGGCCTCTTCATCCTGCAACTGACACACCAAAATGAATCACGATTGACAGAATCAAAATATCGAAAGAAAATGGAGAAAAAAAAACACGTTGCTAGAGATTGCTCGTAAGATTCGTAGATTCACAGCGTGATGTGGAAAACGTCCGAATTTCAGATGATCTCCCATCCGACTCACCCTCACTTCATATAATTTCATCTCACTTCATCCTCGGGATCTAAGATATCTAAGCCAATCTAAGCCAATCTAAGCATCCCGGATCCAGATCCAGATAGATCCAAGTCTTCAACTCCGGGTCACCAACTGAGACTCCCTGCAGGAATCATCCGCTCTGCCAAGGCTTGGATGGGGTCCTGACGAGGTAATGCTTGTAATATCTAGACTCTGCTAGACTCTGCTAGACCAAAAATGACAAAAGAATACAAAAGACATGACAAGACTATGACATACCATGACAGCTTTGAAATATGTCTAAAAGAATCTGAAAGACTCCACAGAAGGAACCAACCTGGCGCAGAAAGTGACGTTTTGCTTTGCATTTTCCATGGACTTTTGCCACGCAAAGCATCTGAAGCCAACCTGGCAATCCACATCATTTAAATTCTGTTCATTCTGTTCTGTTCATTCTGTCTCCTCGTGACGTCGTTCGACGGCCATGCCATGGTGCGGTTCAATGGACCTCTCAGCCTGACCAAAGTCTCGTTTTGGGGCCGTGGAGTCTTTCAAAGTCTCGTTCAAACGTGAAACACAACGTGAAACACAAACTGAATACATCGAAATAAAAAGCGAAATAAAAAGCGAAATAAATCGTTTACGACAGGGAGACTTCAAGAGCTTCATTCGAAGACTTCAGAGCCTTGATGATAGACTGTGCAGAATGCATCAGAATGCATTCGTCTGATATGCAATTCATACCGTTTCCCTTTCAGCGATTTCCATTTGTATTCTGCCATGGTGGCACCTTGACTGGGAGTTGCTGTGCCTCAGATCGAACGAACAGTTGAATCATTTTGAATCATGTTGAATCCCCATTCGTTAGATCTAATATGATCTAATTAGTTATTCCATGTTTGTGTTCCAGCGGTTGGGGCTAGTCATAGGATCATAGACATGATGCAGAAAGCTAAGAAAACCATAGAAAACCTCTCTCTCACATTCTCTCACCCTGTCCAATGTCCAGCCACCGTAAAACTAGCTGTAGGAAGCCTAATTTGCCGAGAAAGAAACATAAAGAAACCTTAGATTCGCCTTGTTCTCTGAGCTCTTGTCAGGCTCTCGTGGCGAAACAGGACCACGGTCCTCAACCAGAAATGTGAGGGATTTGAAGGGATGAAGAAGGTACATGCCATGGTGCCCACATGAAAATAGCCCAGAGTATTCCAGCATATTCCAGCACCCGTTCGCGTCCCAAACCCCTGGCCAAGACCATAATCTGCAATCACAGTTTTAGTCTTACTACTACTAGATATAAATTTCAGTGGACCCAACTGGGAGGATAACAGCGGCAACAATCTGTTTGCAAAGAATATAGAAATACAAAGAACATCAAAGAACATCAAAGAACTAGTGAAGTGATATTCTGTGTAGTGCACCCAAACACGACAAAATTGAAAGTTGATGAACACTGACGCGTGAAATTCGCTATTCAGTACATGGCCTCACCACCTTTCACATCTTTCACTATTCAGACTATTCAGACACTATTCAGATTTTATTCATTTCTTCTGTGTCCCTCACAATGCAAGGCTAAAAAGAGAGGTTCTGCCTTACCCTCGCCTTCGGCGTCGCCCAACACATGGCGATGGCCAACATGTCGAAACAGGTCTGGCCCGGTCCTTTTCTCGTTCTCTTTCGACTCTTTCGACTCTTTCGACTTTCGCCTCGACTTTGTCAACCGGATATCCCGCTGCATAGACCTGAGATCGAAACAAATTTTCACCACATTTTTTCTATTTGGAAAATGCGTAAGAGATTGGTTCAATCGAAATTGGAAAAATCCTCCGATTTTTTGCATTTGCAATTCCCTCCATCGATTGGCCCTTTGCAATTGCATTTTTCCAAATCGATTTGGCCAAATTGGCCGACCTTGGCCGACCTTGGCCCAGCTGCCCAGCTTCGCCGAGGCACCGCTGGTTGTGGCTTCAGCTCCAACGTGAGTGCGGGACCAACAGGCTCGTCGCTGGGATGCCGATAGAGGCACCTCAGCGAGCACGAGAGCACGAGAGCACGAGAGCAACGACCCAAGGGACGACCCAAAGGAACGACCCAAGGAACGACCCAAGGGACGACCCAAAGGGACGACCCAAAGGGACGACCCAAAGGCCTCTCTCTTTCCACATCCATTGCTCAGATCTCTTTCCGTTCAGCTCATTTACAATCCACTCACATTCATTTACATTCATTTACAGTGTGCTACCATGTGCTACCATATGCTTCCATCAAACAGTTCAATTTGATCAGCTAAGTTAGGCTAACAACCGTATCGAACCGTATCTAACCATGTCTAAGAGCGTTGTTCTTGGCCTTGACAAGATGTACTTCGATGTACTTCGTCTAGTCTCAGATGCGGCTGTGAGTTCCGGCCCATCGGTTCGGCAATTCCGGCCCCATTGGCAATCAATCTTGCTGTAGCGTTCCTTGATCGTCAGGCAGGAAGCCTCACACAAAGATACCGAAAGGATCCGAAAGGATCCGAAAGGCATGACTGGAGACGCTGCTCGTGTGACTGATGTGATCGGAGATGCTGAAATGCATGAAAGATCATGAAAGGCATGGAAAAGCTTGGAAAAGCTTGGCGTCTGCAACCTTCTCAAAAACATGATCGTTTCGTGCTTTTCATCTCTTCAGCTTTGGGAGATTCAATCATGGGCCCTGGCTAGGATCTAGGAGATCCAATGTCCAACGCTTTGGAAAGCTCACATGTGGATTTTTCAGTGGGTAGCACGGCCGTGAAAGCCCTCTTCCTGTGTAAGCATTCTTTACCTGAATCATCCTGAATCATTGGTCATCATAAACTCATATACACTCTTTATTTGAGCCTTAATCTTTATTGCTGGTTTGCCCCATGCGAGTCAAGCAGTGTTGCAAGTCACCACTGACGTTGCGGCGGTTCTAAAATGTCCTTAAATAAAAATAAAAATAGACTAAACAAATATACAAAATGCTAAACAAATATACAAAACATTGATCCTGCCTCGTCCGGATGCTTGTCGTGACACTGGCGTCCAAATGCACATTTGCCGGCAACGTATGCAAAGCACACCTGTCACACGAGGTGCGATATGTGCCACTTAGAATATGCAAATGTTCAACTCAGCGTCTGAAAACGTGTCAAAGTAAGTATGTCCAGACAAGTAGAACAGAAAGAACCCTGCATTTCAAACAGAACTTTACTTTTCCCATCTGTGATGAAGTGGATTCAAGATTATTCTGAGTGATTCTGCACCCGACTTTTTGGCCTTGTCGGATTTTTCAACAACGGATTGACGGACCTCACGCTGCAAAAGCTGCTGCGCATTGCACATTCTGCAGATGATGGCAGAAAATAGCAGAAAGTATCCTGTCATATCCTGTCAAATCAGAACAAGAAATCAACAAAATCAACAAAGGATTTAAACAGAAATGGAAACAACATGAAAGACATGGGAGGCAAGAGTCACGTTGTCACGTTTGACAGGTGGAGGGCACGGCGCGATTTTGATCCCAAGAGGAGTAGCGGAAAAGAGATGATAAGTGTCAAAGATCATGAGCTGTGGCAAAACTTTGGAAGGCTAAGGATGCAACAGACTTTGCTGGCTTTGGCGGATGCTTGAAGACGCAATCCCTGGAAATTGCCACGGCGCTTGGCTCTTGGCTCAGCTATTCAGCTACTCAAACAATCTCATGATATTTCACGGACGGGAAATGGAAGGTAGAGTTTGTTCAGCAATATCATGTAATAGAATGATATAAAATGTAATAGATGATAATAGATGCAATAGCATGCTTAGTTTCCGGATATGCCTCCGAGTACAGGCCGCACCATAGCGACACTCTGGCACCTGAGAGGACAAACCCATAGATACCGTCGATACCGTAGAACGATGCCGTAGAACACCGTGGAATTGTTCATGATGTTTGATATTGGATACATGGATGAAAGATGATGAAAGATGATGAAAGATGATGAAAGCCATAATAAATGGATAGTCTTATCCAAATCGCATGAGAAGTTTCACAGCAACTTGAGACTTGTCTCGGAGACGTATGGCTACAAGTGGCAAAGAAACAGCCCACATCCGAGCCCTCATTGTTTCAAACAAGAGGAAGTATATTGCGAAACCCTTGAGAACAAGATTAAAAAAGGGTAACACAAATAGATTCTGCAATTGCAAAGGAAAATGTTAACACGGAAGATTTATGAAGGTTAAATAGATTGTGCAAAATATGTCCTAGGTCAATTTGACCCATGTACTTTGGAGCTGTGCAGGGCCTGGACTTTCGTCTTGCCCCTGCCCATTTTGACCTCAGTATATAGAACAAAGCTCTCAGTTCAGGTTCAGGCAAGACACATCCGCACATGCAATATCATGCAATCCTGTCCAAAGGAAATGTTTATAATATATATATATATGTGTATTTATCTATGTATTTATCTATCTGTTTATTTAGTTATTTAGTTAGTTAGTTAGTTAGTTAGTTATGATTGATATTATTATTGGTGTTCAAGGTTTTCATTTATTTGTTCTTCAGTTTCTCCACAAGTCCCTAAGCTTCCTGCGCAGGGGGCAACAGGAGAGGGCTGCTTGGAAACTCCCGAGACTGAGTCTCAGAGGGCTACAGAAACATCAGAAAACATTCACAACTTCGAAGCAAGCTCTCGCAAAAAATATCTAGACCATCTGAGGCCGCATGAAATGTCTCATCCGCAATGTCCCAAGATGCACATCTGCATTGTCGGCAGTTCAATGTTGTAATGACAACCAAACCACGTGCTTACCGCTTCAATTTGAAGTCTTTGACAAGAGATGTGCAACCCGGGGCAGAACATCGAGTATCGTTGAAACTAAAATCTTTCAAACGTCGAAATGCTTCAAAATGTAAGCTCCAGTAGCACGGGATAGCAAAGGATCATAAAGGATCCACAATTGAGGCCTGAAAGCATTAGAAAAGCATTATAAAAGCATTAGAAAAGCATTATGACCTCATAGCTACGTTTTTGTTCATCCTTTTAATCCTTTTCCTCTTGTTTTTGGCTTTAGTTGACCTCCGACAGGAACCCATGCCGTGCCTCTTTTTCTCGGCCGGTGCATTGGCTCAATATACACAGTGGTGTCTTGCATAGAAAATCAATGAGAATCATAGAAACATATCCAGATATGTCCAGATATATCCAGATATGTCCAGATATGTCCAGATCATCCAGGCAGAAACGGCGAAATCACAAGGAGCAATTGCTGAGCAATTGAGTCAAACGATATCAAATGCCCACGCTCACCACGCTCGCCACGCTCGCCACGCCTCCTCGGATGCCTTTCTACTGCACATTAAATGCACTGGTCGTCATCAAACGAAACTCGTCGTCATCCTCCACGGCCGAAAAAAAAACAAAACAAAAAAAAATGTCGCGACAAGGCGTAGAATGTCCCTTGGAGTCAGGTGTGCTCGGCACCTTGTATCAGATATGTATGCTACGGTGGATTTTTTTAATTTCAAAGAATTTTCCACACATATGTCATCATTTTCATACTGGTACGGTCAGCAAAGTCCTGTGTTCGTGCAATGCGAATGAATGCGACTCATTCCAAGTAATGTTCAAACTGTTCACCTCGTGGATGCCTCGTGGCCTTTACCTTTCACCTTCCGTCCTCGTGAACTGCAGAGACCATACGGAAGAACTCGTCAAATTTTTCGACATCAAAGGGCGCGCCTTCCAGCAGACCAAAAAAAAAATCAAAAAATCAAACGCCAACATGAAAAACAAACTGAGAGTGTTTCAATATGAAAAAAATGACAGGTGTTTCCTCCGAGTTGATAGAACATATAGGGTGGATCAGAGTCCCCAATACGAATAAAACATAATAGAACAAGAAGCAACGGATGCCTTGCGAGAAGAAGTCGACAGCATCAAAGAATTCTTGTTCTGCTTGCCGGGGATCCTTCCTGCAGATCATGACCGGCAAATGCTGCCCCTAGTTTTGTATGTTTTGGACAAAGGACGAAAGGAAATCGTGTGCAAATACCAAACACCTGTTTCTGTTGTGTTCAAAGAAACTGCACATCCACAGACCTTTTGTATACCGCTACTTGAACAGGTATAGTACACGATATGGTTCTGATTGTGAATGCGGACGCTGATATTTGCTGAATGTGTGCATTTTTCAAGGAAAACATTTTTTTTGGGCCTCGTTCCATTTCTTTTGGGCCGGGAAATATCACAATTCTTTTGGAAATGCACACCCTGCTGGACCTTGGGGGGGCCCTCCCCAAACCACACCCCCTTTGGCTAGATTCTCCAAGCTGCGTCTTGATCGCAATTCTTCAGACAGTAGGGGGCTAGAGCTGCGCGACCATGCAACATGGCAGGAAGCATTTCAGCTGTGTGGTTCAGTGCCTGCTTCCCTTTCTGCCCTCTTCTCAATTCCTACTTTTCACACCTCTTTCGACCTTTCTCAGTTGCACAGGGGCTCAACTTGGCGTCAACCTGGGTGAAAGTGCCTCACGTGGGGACATTCATCTGGTTTCAATATCTATACTTCCCCCTAGCCTCTCTGCAACTTCTTGCATTCATCTTGTTTCAATATCTAAACTTCCCCCCGGTGCCCCTCAGCAACTTCCTGCATTCATTTGGTTTCTGTGGCACGTCGTCTCTCCACAACTTCCTGCATGCTTCGTCATTTGGGTTCAATGTCTAGGCTTCACCCCTCATCTCTCAACAACTGATTTCGCTCATCTTGTTTTAATATCTAATTGTCTCTTCCCCCCATTTGCCTCTCAACTTCCTGCATCCATTTGGTTTCATATGTAGGTTCCCCGCATTGGCCTCTTCACCACTTCTTACGTTTTTGTTGTTTCAATATCCGAACTTCCCCTGCATCAACAACTTCTTGCATGCATCTTGTCTCAATATCTACATTCCCCCCACCCTGTGCCAGGTCCAAAAAAACATGTACTGGTTCAAAAAAAGAAGGCGCCAAGGTCCAAAAACATCCAGCTCAATGCGAGCGCCTATAACAATGGAGTTTCCCCCCCCCCACCCTATGGAGGCAAGGTCCACGAAGCAGGCGCACGGGTCCAAAAAACAGAAACCGAGGTCAGAAACAATTAATTTGGCTGTCTTAAAAAAATTGCCCTGGGTCCAGCACAAATACATGCAGGTCCAAAAAAAAATATCCCCACAGGGTCCAGAAAACACACAGGCACGTCCCCTACATTTTTTGTGCCCCCAGGTCCAAAAAAAAAATCCGGCCAGGTCCAGAAAACATGTACAAGTACAAAAAAAGGGTGCCCAGGCCCAAAAAACATGCATCCCATTTTTGATTATACCGTGCTCGTGACTCTCGGTCAACTGCTTGCATGTGCGGTATGAAATCGCACAGTAGTTTGCACCGCACACGTATGACGTATGATTTTTTGGTTGGCTTCCGAAAACCAAAAAGAAAACAAAACATCATCAAAGCTTCCTTTTTGATCTTTTTGTTTTTCAATTTTTCCCCAACAGCGTAAGCTAAATGGGATCTTCAGCCCAGAATAGCTCCAGTGTACACTGGTGCAGGCGCCGGGTCAGGTTCAACGAGGTTCCGGAGAAGGTTCCGAAGGTTCCGAAGAAGGTCTGAGAGGCTTTGGTGCAGAGCCAGGTCACGTTCAACAGGGTTCCGGAAAAGGTTCCGGAGAAGGTTCCGGAGAAGGTGTGGGAGGCTTGGTGCAAGGCCAGGTCAGGTTCAGCAGGGTTCCAGAAAACTCACGGAAACCCAGCTGAGGTGTTTCCAGCGACTTCGCAGCACGCTTCAGAAAGATTTGTAAAAATAAAACGATGTGGCTGTTGGGTGGGCCCACATACTGGATCTCACGAGATGTACGTGCAGGTGCCTGTGCGTGAGCCAGGTGCACGCGGCTCGAAAGTATCTTGTTTCGTCGTTTCGTCGTTTCATCGTTTCAGTCCTACGCAGCAGGCACTGCGGGGCGTTGGAGGCGTCGAAGCGCCGCTTGAGCTCCGCCGGCGCCACGTGGTCTGTGCCCAAGGCCTCGAAGACCCAACTGGAAAAAAAAAACAGTTTAAAGAATTCTAACTAATATTTCAATTTCTAGTTTAAAGAAGTTTTTGTACTTAGGCCACGTGGCCTACCAAAAAAATTGAGAATTCTTACATATTTTTTTGCGAATTCTAACGAATATTTCAATTTCTAGCTTAAAGAAGAATTTGGCTTTTGTACTTAGGCCTTGGGGGCCAAGTGGCATACTTTTTTTTAATGAAGGACTTTGAATCTCTGGGAGGAGGGGGGAAAAATATTATAAAGATTTAAAGAGCCTCTATTTCTTGATCTTTTTAATTAAGTCTTAAATTAATTAAAAGAGAAAAACATCTGAAAAAATCAGTTTAAATTGACTATTTGACAATTCTTTTTCTGATATTTCTTATTTCAAGGTTCAATAAGAATTGGATTTTTTGTACTTAGAAAATCTAACTAACTATTCCACTTCAAACGTTGGTTTACTTTGGGGAATTGGGTTGTTATGCTCAGGCCACCTAGCTCTTGGCGTTCACCTTGCCGTTTGGACGCAGCAGCTGCATCATACAATGACAAGTTGTGATCAGAGCGCTTTCACCTTTTTGTCTGCAACGTTATGCAGCGCTATGCTGCTTGAGTCTGTTCCTGCGAAGGCCTTTGTAGAACACAAATCCCTCGGAACAGCTTGTTCAAACTCCATGCCTGGCACAGCCGGTACAGCCACTAGACTGGACCTTCACCTGGAACGCGATTTATGCCAAACAAGTTTGGAGTTGAATACGTCACGAGAGCCGGAGCCTGGCCATTCCTGCATGCAAGCTGGTCCTGCTTTGAGGAACTTTGCGGGAGAGCATTTTCCACTGCTTACGTCACGTCCTTGTGTCTTCAATCTGTTAGTGGTTCTACGGTTTGGATTCAGACATGATGGGCACCATGCCCACATTCTGGCACTACAAGGTTTTGACCATCATGTCGGTGGATGAGTGCACCCAAATTTCTGTGCTTGCAGCCAGCAAAGTCTCTTCATGAGTTCCCGCTCTAGTGCGAGATACGCTGAAGGTTAGCAACCCTTTTGTACACAAATTGTCCCGGCCGTCCACCTGAGACTGGCAACACTTTGGCAAGCACTTATCATGTCCATGTGCCACATGCGCACTGACCCTCGCTTGGTTTGACTGCCACGCAACCGCTGTGGCATGAACCGTTACCAAAGTCCGCACGTGTACTTAGGCCACCTTGGGGGCCAGGTAGCATTTTTTAATTTTCTTTTAATAATTACCAGGCTTTCAAGGGTAGAGGCTTTTGGCACCTCAATTAGATTTGTGCATACGGCTGCAAAGTATAGCACCTTTGTCCGCCAGTGAAAGCGAAAGAAAACAGTTTTTTATTGAAAAAGGCATGATCTATATGTCAGCGTTCAATAAAAATATCTAACAAGGCTTTCGGTCAACCATTGTTTGTTCATTTTGTTCGATATATTCGACGTTGCTTCGGTGTTGTTTCAATGTCTCTTTAACTTGGACGTAACGCTTCCGCTTCCTGCGCCCCTTGCGCTGCCTGCACTTCCTGCGCTTCCTCTCTTTTTTGCTGTGCTTCAGCAGCTCATGGCGCTTGCTGCTTGAGGCTACTTAAGGCTACTTAACGCACTTAAGGCTACTTGGAAAGCAGTACTCAAGCACAGTACTTGTGGTACTTGTAGTGCTTGGCCTGAGCACAGGACCATAGCATTTTATGGCAAGATTCCACGACAAGGCAAGGGGATCAATCAATGCCTCGACTCGGCCTCTGCGAAACCTATACTAATACCATGCTGCGTGGGCGTCCCAAGGCTCCTTGAGATGTTCTCGTATCTCTTATATGTCTTCCTCTCTAAGATTGATGCAATACATGTATTTCATGTATGTTTTATATGTTCTTGTCTGTATGCACATATGTTACGTATATTTAACCTAAATATCTGATGAAATATAATAAATACAATATCTATGTCATAGGCCTGTAGATGCTGCGATCTATGCTATAAATTCATTGAACATCATCTATCATCAACTTCCCTTGTTCAGCCGCGCTTGCTGCTGACAGACCTCTTCGGTCACATACGCTACTGGTCAGTCTCCGCGCGTCAGCCGCTGCACTGGCTTCACTTCTCGTCCGCTTGGCTGGTTACTCATTCTCCGTTGGTGGTCTAGCTGGCTTTCAGTGTGTGAGTGTGTGAAACATCTCAATAGATGTAAAACTCGTACCTTGATTTTTATTAGTTGCAGGGGGCTGCAGGGAATGGCATAGTTCTGCAGCCAAGGAAGACGGCTATGACATTCTGTGATATCGATCCGGGACGCTGGATCGACGTACCTGCTTCAATTTTCATGTCAAATTTCTGTGACGGGCAGGGCCTAACCCAAGAACCACCTCGCCGTTTTTCAACAAACATTTCGCAGAGGTTTCAAACTCTTTTTTGATTCTTGCATTTTGGCGCAATCTGGGACTGCGGTAAACTTCATGTCCAATTTTTTCCGATATCTGAAATCAACCTTCACTTGGGCTATGGCAACTTACACTGGCTATGGCGATGGTAGCTCCGGCAACTTATTTGGCATCTATTTGGAAATCGAAAGGGAAGGGTCAGCTCCCGACTCCAATTTCTTCTCCGATCAGCATTTAATGGGTGTTTTGCACGTCCGATGCATTCCACATCACAATTCCATAAGACAAGTCTGAGCAAGTGTGTGAGCTTGGGTTCGCCACTGTTCTGAACATGATGGGGCTGTCCGAAAACCACACCGGCCAAACCACCTTGCAATAGCCTGGTTCCGCAACTGCTATTGTTTACGCGACCCAATTGGCACCAAGAAACATGTGCTTGTGTTTGCTTGCTGTTCTTGCTCTCCTCCACCCGTCGTGTATTTGCATGTCGTGTGTCTGAAGAGCTTCAGATGGTTTCAAATTGTTTTAGATGGTTTAGGGCCTTTGGCATGAACACTCAAGCTTATTGAAGCTTGCTGAAGCTTGCTGAAGCTTGCTGGTGCTCCATCTGGTGCCCCATGTGGTGCCCCATGTGGTGCCCCATGTGGTGCCCCATGTGGTGTGTGGTTCATATGACCTGTCCCGCTGGTCTGCCTGGAAGAGGTGATCCACTGCCTGCGCACGCTCCTGGCAGTGCTTTGTCCGATCGAACTATATGGAACCACTGTTCAACAACTACTGTTCAACCCCTCCCAGAATGCTGAACGAAACTTTGGAAGAATTGGAAATGCTGGGCCAGAGGGAGCAATGCATGATGCAATACCTAGTGCGAAGATGCGCAGACATGTGCAGAGATGTGCAGAGATGAAATAAAATAGGTATAGACGGTATATGCCCTGAGCATCAGTGAGCTTATGTTTTGGCAGGCTGCAGGGGAGTTAGAGCCTCTGGCAAACTGTCTCCACGGAGAATGCGTAAACATTCCACGTAATCCTGAGTTCAAAAAGGGCACGAGGGCCTTCACTTCTTGAGTTGTTAGTCTTGAGGAGCTGGTCAGGAGATATAGAACTGGTAATGAAATCATAAAGCATCTGAGCCGTTCCTGAACATGGCACTCTCGCAGCAATGTGGTTCTACCTTAAGGCCCATGGGGCCCATGCCATTGCTTGGCCTTTCTTCTTCTTTGACAGCTCCTGGAATTTACAAGCACTGGCACAGACTGACTTCAGGTTCCCATGTCGCATCGCTTGGGATCACCCCTTAATCACGTCAAGTTGTGTGGAGCATCACTTGAAATTTACTCATGTTCATTCTCCTCCCATCATTTTCTTTGTTGCGCTCTAACTTCCTCCATGCTACCGGATCTCTTGATTTTCTGTCCCTCAAACGTTCGTTGCGGGACAGTCCGGGACATGTCTACCCCCAATCCCCAACCCCTGACATCATCCAACCAGTATCCGTCATCCGAGGTCCTTGAAGATCTGCTCCTGGTCCTCTGAAGACAAACCGAGGCCCAGACCCCGGCACAGGCCTGGGGCAGGAATTCGCAAAAAAGAATGATGAATTTTACAGCATTTAAAGAATTTTAAGGAATTTTGAAGAATTTTGAAAAATTTTAAGGAATTAGGGAACTTCAATGAATTTTAAGGAAATTTTGAGGAATTTTGAAAACAATTTAAAAAACAATTAACGATTTATCTGGAATTTTACAGAATTCTCAGAATTTTAAAGAATTTTGAAGTATCTTGAAAAAAATTGAAGAATTTTTACCGAATTTTGAAGAATCTTTGAAGAATTGCAAGGAATTTTGAGGAACTTTGAAGAATTTTAAGGAGTTTTGATGAATTTTAAAAAAATGACCAATTTTGACGAATTTTGATTTTTTTCTGGAATTTTAAGGAAATGTTCCGGAATTTGAGAGATTTTGATGAATTTTAGAGAATTTAAAGGAATTTGATGAATTTTGAGGAATTATGATGGATCTTGAAGAATTTTGATGAATTTTAATTCTTTTTTGGAGAATTTTAGGCAATTTTGGTGAATTTAAAGAATTTTGAAGAATTTTGAGAGGGATTTCAAGGAATTTTAAGGAATTGTGAAGAATTGTCAAAAAAAAATCTGCAAATTTTGAGGAATTTTGCGGAAATTTGGAGAATTTGAAGGAATTTTAATTTGAAGAGTTTTACTGATTTTTACCGAAGTTTAAAGAATTTTGACGGATTTAAAGAAATTTTCAGGAATTGTCAGGAATTTTAATGAATTTTAAGGAATGTTAAAGAATATTAGGGAATTTTAAGAAATTTTACGGGATATTAGGGAATTTCAGGAAAGTCTAAGGAATTTTAGGGCATACTAGAAATTTTCGGAAATTTTAGAAATATTAGGGAGCTCTAGGAATTTTAAAACTTTTTAGGAAATTTTAAGGAATATTGGCGAATTTTGAAGAATATTAGGAAGCTTGAGGAAACATTAGGGGATTTCCAGTTTTTTTTTGAAATATTAGGAAATTTTAAGGAACATCAAGGAGTTTTTGGAAATATTAGCGAATGTTTGGCAATTTTAGGGAGTATCAGGGAATTTTCGGGAATACTGAAGAATAGTAGGAAATTTTCGGGATCATTGGATTTGTTTAAAGGAAATGTTGGGGAATATTGGAGAATTGAATGAATATTAATGAATTTGAAAAATCTTTGAAGAAATTTTAGGGAATATCACTAAATTTTATGGAATATTCGGGAATTTTAGGAAATATCAGGAACATTCGGTAATTTTCGTGAATTTTAGGGAATATTATGGCATTTTCGGGAATAAAAGCAAATTTTAGGAAATCTTAGGAAATATTGAAAATTTTGAGGAAATGAATATTAAGAAATTTGAGGGAATATTGGGAAATTTTTGGAAATTTTCGCAAATATTAATAAGTTTTAAGCAATATTAGAGAATTGCGGAAATTTTAGGAACATCAGGTAATTTTAGAAAGGGCTGAGAAATTTTAGAATTTTTATGTAGCATTGCGGATTTAAAGACATATTAGGAAATTTTAGGAGGTTTTAGGGAATATTGGCAAATTGTTGGAAATTATCGGAGTTTATTGACTTTTAATAAGGAATGTTAAGGAATTTTGAGGAATTTTAATGAACTTTAAAGGATTTGAAAGGAATTTAATGGAACTTAAAGGAATTGAAAGGAATTGAAAGGAAAATTAAGAAAAATTAAAGGGGTTTTACGGAATTTTTAAGGAATCTGAGCGGAATTTTAATGGAATTTTAAAGAACTTAAGGAATTTGAAGGTACTTTAAGGAACTTGAAGGAATGTCAAAAACATTGAAGGAATTTGAAGCAAGCTTACAGACTTTTAATGATTTTTAATACATTTTAAGGAATGTTAAGGAATTGTAAGGAATTTGAACGAATTTCAAAGAATTTTCTGGATTTGAAAGAATTTGAAGGATTTTGCAAAACTCTGGCAAACAAACACCTTCTGAAAATGAAATATTTTCGAAACACTGCCCTCATCACCCATCAAAACCCATACATACCCATCGATACCCATCAACGCACATCAACTTGCCCATCAATATTCCCATCACTACCCATCGATACCCATCCATACCCATCAATACCCATCAATACCCATCAATACCCATCCATACCCATCAATACCCATCAATACCATCGATACCCATCCACCCATCCATATACCCCTCAATACCCATCAATATCCGTCGATGGCCATCGATACCCATCAATGCCCGTCAATACCCATCAATACCCATCGAAACCCATCGATACCAATCAACACACATCAATATGCCCATCAATACCCATCGATACCCATCAGAACCCATCCACACACATCAATTCCCACCAATACCCATCAGTACCATCCATACCCAACCATACCCGTCAGTACCCATCAATACCCATCAATACGCATTAATACCAATCAATCACCATCGATGCCCATGAATACCCGTCAATAGCCATTGATACACATCAATGCCCATCAACACCTATCAATACCCATCAATATCCATCAAAACCCATCAACACCCATGAATACCCGTCAATACCCATACCCATCAACGCCCATTATTGTCCATCAATACCATGCAAAGCTAGGCAAAACAAAAAATGGACTCAGTACCGAGGCACGCTGCCAGTCCAGGCGCATCACCGTGCCATTCCTGAGGCGCAACAAGCGCGACAAGGGCAACATGCGCAAAAAACAGGCAAAGTCCGCAAAGTTCTCAAAGTCATTTGAGCATCTAAAACACTGCCCGCCCATTCTGCTTAAACAATGTCCGCATCAGGGAACTGGACGAATCTAGACTAACCTGGAAGATGTGGATATCAGTTGAAGTACATAGTATCGCATATCGCATACAACCTATACCTTGGGTATGTACACAAGAACTCTTGCGAAGCATGCACGCATGTGTTGCTTGGTAAGCATGCTGTAGGCACATGTGAAAGAATATAGCTCACACATGCTGACACACGCGTCAGCTGTCCTTCGATAGTCAAAATGCTGGAACCGCTGCACCACGGTCAGCCAACCTGCGCTCAAACTCCAATTGAAGGCCAATTGAAGGCCGCACTCAAATGCAGTCCTCGCAAGCCGCGCAAAGAGATGCTGCGGCTGAGCCTGGTTCGGAAGGGAAACGGACTCCCAATTATCTTAAGAACATTCGGAAGGGAAACGGTGTTCGCGTTGTTCGCATTACTTTCGGTACAGATTGAATACCCAATACCTTAAACACCACGCACGTCACACATAGATGTCAAAATCAGCCCAAATAGTAATCGAACAAAGAGAAAATAAAGAGTCTGCAGTCTGTGTGTATTTGTCTGTGTGTATCTCTTCTGAAACATACTTCATCGTTCGTTTCAGGAACCTAAGCACCGAGAAAAAAAAATTGAGGTGTTCCCACGGGGAAAGCATCAAAAAGGGCTCAAGGATGCTCAAGGTTGCATTTGCAAGACACCGGGCGCCAAGCATACCCAGATTGTGACTGCGCATCGACAATCTGCACTGTGAGGTACGGCCAAGGTACTCCAACATTCCAAATCGTTCCGAATCATTCGAAATTGCGATTCCTCACTGGACTAATTAAGACTGCGAGAAATAGGTTTTGCATAATTAATATATATATATATATAGAACTCAAATGAACTTGTTGAAACGCGCTCTTTCAAATGTTTATTCATGTTCTAATCTTAATGTTGCTGAGTTCCCTTAAGGACTCTGGCAGAAATCATTGTGTGAGGAAACAGGACTCCTCTTAACCCTTTAGGAACGACTTGGACAACTTCAACGACTTGGACGGCTTGGACGGCTTGGACTTCCTGATGTGCCGGCGCCCACCCCGCCTCTGGAAGACTTCCTGCAGTCTGCAAAAAAAATCGTCCGATGTCGTCCGTCCTACATATTGTCCGTGAACTCCGTGAATCGATAGACTGAAGTTACTGAAGACTTTGAAGATTGACAAAACTTGTCGTTGGTCTATGGCGTTCACGTTGGACACGATACAGGACTTGGCTGAAAGCGCGGCACATCACCGATTCAATCTGATTCAATCTGATTCAATCGCACAGATCGTACATCATTTCGCTCTACGTTCCTGCAAGGTGTTGACGATGTCTGCAAAGACCTGGCGATGTGACAGCCGGAAATCGGCAAGCGATCAAAGTTGTAGAAGGGATGGTCGAAGTGGTAGGCTCTGCTGGCCGAACCCTAAAAGAGTTGGAAATGGATTGCAAACAGCGCAAGAGATGAAATCTATTGAGATCCTTGGATCAATGACGACTTGACATCGACATGAAAAACAATGAAAGCTCCTAGGTCTGAGAGACTGGAGAGGTTTCGGCGCAAAGGGCCAGTGTGGAAGGTTGGTAAACAACAATTCTGTGATGAGAAGTTCGAGTGAATAGTCTACATCAGGAAAATCATGGAAATTCAATGCTTCTTGTTGAACTAACAAGGAGATCTCTAGCCGGGAAAGACTCCCCAATAGTCTCAGAACATCTGTCTGAACAGCAACCCACACCAAGCATCACCAAGCAACAGTTTGCCGAACAAAGCCAGGCCAGCGATTGATGACTTCGTGATGGCAGATGCCCTGCAAAGTGATTGCCGGTATCATCCGGGATCTTTCCCAATTTGCTTCCCAACAGTTGATTTTTTTATATTTCGGACCATCTTCAGTCTGAAGTTTGTCAGCATTCTTAGCCTGTCTCGGTTACTCATTTGGTTTCTGTCCAGTATGCGTGTCCCAGCATGTCCCATGCCCAACCGTCCGACACAGCACCCTGCATTGCTGCACTGCATTCCAATCTGAGGGGCGGGCTGTGGACCCCTGCCAAATCTGCGGTGATGCTCCTCAAACAGGCTGCCAGGCTGCCTAATTTTTCGCAAACACTCATTCTGTTTGAAAACAGAAACCAAAGGTAAAGCGCAAAACATGTTTAAACAATACAGAAACATAAAGAATGTACCTGTATGTACGTATATACAGAATTGATCTGCGATGTACATGTGTATATGCTTATGTCCTCTTTATATATGTATGCGTACCAGTAGTACCGCACAAGGCGGTGGCGGAAGTTTCAAAAATAGGAAACCTATAGGAGAGGTTGGTGGTTGTGAATGAGGGATGGCAGAGCGAAGCCACTGATGGACCGAAAGGTGCTTGAGGTCTCCTCTCTTTCTCTCTCTTTCTCTGACTATCTATCTATGTATCTATGTATCTATGTATCTATCTACCTATCTATCTACCTATCGATCTGTCTATCTATCTATGTAACTTTCTATCTATGTAACTACCTATCTATTTGTCTATCTATTTATCTATCTATCTATCAATCGATCTATCTATCTATCTCTCTCTCTCTTTCATCTAATTACCTATCTATCTATCTATCTATCTACCTATCTATCTATCTATTGATCCATCTATCTATTGATCCATCTATCTATCTATCTATCTATCTGTCTGTCTGTCTATCTATCTATCTATCTATCTCTCTCTCTATCTATCTATTTATCTTTCTGTCTATCTATCTAGCTATCTTTCTAGCTATCTATCTATCTATCTATCTAGCTATCTATCTATCTATCTATCTATCTCTCCATCTATCGATCTATTGTAGTTGTAGTTGTAGTTGTAGTTGTAGTAGTAGTTGTTGTTGTTGTTGTAGCTGTAGTTGTTGTAGTTGTAGTTCTAGTTGTAGTTGTTGTGTAGTTGTAGTTGTAGTTGTAGTTGTAGTAGTAGTAGTAGTAGTAGTTGTTGTTGTTGTTGCTGTTGTCGTCGAAGTTAGGGTAGTTAAGCTAGTGAAGTTCCTTAAGTTAGTCAAGTTAGTTAAGTTAATCAGTGTCTACTTTCTCGACATCAGCACGTCAAAAAAGGCGCAAAACCCTCAGTTTTTTACACTTTTGACTTCCAAATTTGCTTCGCGCCACAACGGCGTGCACTTTTTCGACACTTTCGACATCTGAACCTCCAAAAGTGGTCCGAGACCGTCAGTTTTTAACACTTTTGACTTGGAAATGTGCTTCGCGCCACAACGGCGTGCACTTTTTCGACATCACAACTTCCAAAAGTGGTCCGGAGCTGCGGTGTTTTGTACATTTTGACTTGGAAATGTGCTTCGCGCCACAACGGCGTGCACTTTTTCGACATCATAACTTCCAAAAGTGGTCTGACGCTGAGGTGTTTTGTACATTTTGACTTGGAAATGTGCTTCGCGCCACAACGGCGTGCAATTTTTCATCGTTCCTGTGGCCAGCTGGGTCCGCACCCGCCGCTTTAGCGAGCCTACTTTTCGACCCTCCGGAGCCACACATCATTGGAAAAACGCAGTGTTTCGCGACTTTCCTACCTTTTCGCGCATCTGTATCTTCTGTCCTCTTACTCTTTCTCTTCTGATCTTCTCTCTTCTAATCTTCCTCTTCTCTCTGCCTCTGCCCTGCTCTGCTTTTCATCTGTCCATATTGTCGGAAGTTTGACTTCTAAACTTCCTTCGACAATTCAATTATTCTACAGTCTTCGAGAAAATTCGTCGCAGCTAAACGTATTTGGTGGAACCAAACTATTTTCAACTGACTTCTTGTGGCATCTTGAGCCATGTGAAGCCATGTGAAGCCATGTGGGGCGATGTGAAGCGATGGGAAACCATGTGAAGCGATGTGAAGCAATGTGAAGCCACATGAAGCCATGTGAATCAATTTGAAGCGATGCGAAGCCATGTGAAGCCACATGAAGCCATGTGAAGACATGTGAAGCGATGTGAAGCCACGTGAAGCGATGTGAAGCCATGCGAAGCCATGTGAAGCCATGGGAAGCCATGTGAAACCACCTGAAGCCATGTGAAGCGATGCGAAGCAAGGAGAAACGATGTGAAGCCATCTGAAGCCATGTGAAGCCATGTCAAGCCACGTGAAGCCATGTGAAGCGATGGGAAGCCATGTGAAGCCATGTGAAGCCACATGAAGCCATGTGAAGCGATGTGAAGCCATGGGAAACGATGTGAAGCCATGTGAAGCCATGTGAAGCCATGTGAAGCCATGTGAAGCGATGGCAAGACATGTGAAGCCATGTGAAGCCACATGAAGCCATGTGAAGCCATGTGAAGCGATGGGAAGCTCATGAAGCCATCTGAAGCCATGTGAAAAGATGCGAAGCAAGGAGAAGCCATGTGAAGCCATGTGAAGCCATGTGAAGCCATGTGAAGCCATGTGAAGCCATGTGAAGCCATGTGAAGCAATGTGAAGCCATGTGAAGCCATGTGAAGCGATGGGAAGCCATGTGAAGCGATGTGAAGCCATGCGAAGCCATGTGAAGCCATGTGAAGCAATGTGAAGCCATGCGAAGCCATGTGAAGCCATGTGAAGCCATGTGAAGCCATGTGAAGCCATGTGAAGCCATGCGAAGCCATGTGAAGCCACATGAAGCCATGCGAAGCCATGTGAAGCCATGTGAAGCCATGTGAAACCACCTGAAGCCATGTGAAGCGATGCGAAGCAAGGAGAAACGATGTGAAGCCATCTGAAGCGATAGGAAGCCATGTGAAGCCATGTGAAGCCACGTGTAGCGATGTGAAGCCATGTGAAGCCATGCGAAGCCTGTGAAGCCATGTGAAGCCATGTGAAGCCACCATGTGAAGTGATGTGAAGCGATGGGAAACGATGTGAAGCCATGTGAAGCGATGGCAAGACATGTGAAGCCATGTGAAGCCACATGAAGCCATGTGAAGCCATGTGAAGCGATGGGAAGCTCATGAAGCCATCTGAAGCCATGTGAAAAGATGCGAAGCAAGGAAAAGCCATGTGAAGCCATCTGAAGCCATGTGAAGCCATGTGAAGCCATGTGAAGCCACATGAAGCCACGTGAAGAGATGTGAAGCCATGTGAAGCCATGTGAAGCCATGTGAAGCCATGTGAAGCCATGTGAAGCCATGTGAAGCCACGTGAAGCCATGCGAAGCGATGGGAAGACATGTGAAGCCATGGGAAGCCATGCGAAGCGATGGGAAGACATGTGAAGCCATGTGAAGCCATGTGAAGCCATGTGAAGCCATGTGAAGCCATGTGAAGCCATGTGAAGCCATGTGAAGCCATGTGAAGCCATGTGAAGACATGTGAAGCCATGTGAAGCCATGTGAAGCCATGTGAAGCGGTGGTTTGCCATGTGACGCCACATGAAGCCATGTGAAGCCATGTGAAGCGATGGGAAGCCATGTGAAGCCATGTGAAGCCATGTGAAGCCATGTGATGCGATGTGAAGCGATGTGAAGCCATGTGAAGCCATGTGAAGCCATGCGAAGCCATGTGAAGCCATGTGAAGCCACGTGAAGCCATGCGAAGCGATGGGAAGACATGTGAAGCCATGGGAAGCCATGCGAAGCGATGGGAAGACATGTGAAGCCATGTGAAGCCATGTGAAGCCATGTGAAGCCATGTGAAGCCATGTGAAGCCATGTGAAGCCATGTGAAGCCATGTGAAGCCATGTGAAGCGGCGTGAAGCCATGTGAAGCCATGTGAAGCCATGTGAAGCCATGTGAAGCCATGTGAAGACATGTGAAGCCATGTGAAGCCATGTGAAGCCATGTGAAGCGGTGGTTTGCCATGTGACGCCACATGAAGCCATGTGAAGCCATGTGAAGCGATGGGAAGCCATGTGAAGCCATGTGAAGCAATGGGAACACATGTGAAGCCATGTGAAGCCATGTGAAGCGATGTGAAGCAAGGAGAAAAACCATGTGAAGCCATGTGAAACCATGTGGAGCGATGTGAAACCATGCAAGCCATGTAAAGCGATGTGAAGCCAAATGAAGCGATGTGAAGCCAAATGAAGCGACGTGAAGAGATGTGAAGCGATGTGATACGACGTGAAGCGATGTGAAGCCATGTGAAACCATGTGAAGCAATGTGACGCTTCGAGCGTGGGAATGAAGGGATGTGATGCTACAAGTATAGTATGTGAATGAAGCGATTTGACGCTACGAGTATGTGAATGAAGCGATGTGACGCTACGAGTATGTGAAGCGATGTGACGCTACGAGTATGTGAATGAAGCGATGCGACGCTACGAGTATGTGAATGAAGCGACGTGACACTACGAGAATGTGAATGAAGCGATGTGACGCTACGAGTATGTGAATGAAGCGGTGTGACGCTACGAGTATGTGAATGAAGCGATGTGACGCTAAGAGTATGTGAATGAAGCGATGTGACGCTACGAGTCTGTGAATGAAGCGATGTGACGCTACGAGTATGTGAATGAAGCGATGTGACGCTACGAGTATGTGAATGAAGCGATGTGACGCTACGAGTGTGTGAATGAAGCGATGTGACGCTACGAGTATGTGAATGAAGCGATGTGACGCTACGAGTATGTGAATGAAGCGATGTGACGCTACGAGTATGTGAATGAAGCGATGTGACGCTACGAGTATGTGAATGAAGCGATGTGACGCTACGAGTATGTGAATGAAGGGATGTGACGCTACGAGTAAGTGAATGAAGCGATGTGACGCTACGAGTATGTGAATGAAGCGATGTGACGCTACGAGTATGTGAATGAAGCGATGTGACGCTACGAGTATGTGAATGAAGCGATGTGACGCTACGAGTATGTGAATGAAGCGATGTGACGCTACGAGTATGTGAATGAAGCGATGTGACGCTAAGAGTATGTGAAGAGCGATGAGCGATGTGAATGAAGCGATGGTGACGCTACGAGTATGAGTGAACGTGTGAATGATATGTGAATGAACGATGTGACGCTATGAGTATGTGAATGAAGCGTGACGCTACGAGTATGTGAATGAAAGCGATGTGACGCTACGAGTATGTGAACGAAGCGATGTGACGCTAACAGTATGTGTGAAGCGATGTGACGCTACGAGTATGTGAACGAAGCTATGTGAATGACTACAGTATGTGAATGAACGATGTGTTGTGACGCTACGAGTATGTAATGAAGCGATGTGACGCTACGAATGTGAATGAAGCGATGTGACGCTACGAGTATGTGAATGAAGCGATGTGACGCTACGAGTATGTGAATGTGACGCTACGAGTATGTGAATGAAGCGATGTGACGCTACGAGTATGTGAATGAAGCGATGTGACGCTACGAGTATGTGAATGAAGCGATGTGACGCTACGAGTATGTGAATGAAGCGATGTGACGCTACGAGTATGTGAATGAAGCGATGTGACGCTACGAGTATGTGAATGAAGCGATGTGACGCTACGAGTATGTGAATGAAGCGATGTGACGCTACGAGTATGTGAATGAAGCGATGTGACGCTACGAGTATGTGAATGAAGCGATGTGACGCTAAGAGTATGTGAATGAAGCAATGTGACGCTACGAGTCTGTGAATGAAGCGATGTGACGCTACGAGTATGTGAATGAAGCGATGTGACGCTACGAATATGTGAATGAAGCGATGTGACGCTACGAGTATGTGAATGAAGCAATGTGACGCTAAGAGTATGTGAATGAAGCGATGTGACGCTACGAGTATGTGAATGAAGCGATGTGACGCTACGAGTATGTGAATGAAGCGATGTGACGCTACGAGTATGTGAATGAAGCAATGTGACGCTAAGAGTATGTGAATGAAGCGATGTGACGCTACGAGTATGTGAATGAAGCGATGTGACGCTACGAGTATGTGAATGAAGCGATGTGACGCTACGAGTATGTGAATGAAGCGATGTGACGCTACAGTATGTGAATGAAGCGATGTGACGCTAAGAGTATGTGAATGAAGCGATGTGACGCTACGAGTATGTGAATGAAGCATGACGCTACGAGTATTGAATGAAGCGATGACGCTACGAGTATGTTGAATGAAGCGATGTGACGCTACGAGTATGTGAATGAAGCGATGTGACGCTACAATGTGACGCTACGAGTATTGAATGAAGCGATGTGACGCTACGAGTATGTGAATGAAGCGATGTGACGAGTATGTGAATGAAGCGATTGACGCTACGAGTATGTGAATGAAGCGATGTAAGACGCTGTGACGCTAAGAGTATGTGAATGAAGCGATGTGACGCTAAGAGTATGTGAATGAAGCGATGTGACGCTACGAGTATGTGAATGAAGCAATGTGACGCTACGAGTATGTGAATGAAGCGATGTGACGCTACGAGTATGTGAATGAAGCGATGTGACGCTAAGAGTATGTGAATGAAGCGATGTGACGCTAAGAGTATGTGAATGAAGCGATGTGACGCTAAGAGTATGTGAATGAAGCGATGTGACGCTACGAGTATGTGAATGAAGCGATGTGACGCTAAGAGTATGTGAATGAAGCAATGTGACGCTACGAGTATGTGAATGAAGCGATGTGACGCTACGAGTATGTGAATGAAGCGATGTGACGCTAAGAGTATGTGAATGAAGCGATGTGACGCTAAGAGTATGTGAATGAAGCGATGTGACGCTAAGAGTATGTGAATGAAGCGATGCGACGCTAAGAGTATGTGAATGAAGCAATGTGACGCTACGAGTATGTGAATGAAGCGATGTGACGCTACGAGTATGTGCAGCCATGTGAAGCCAAATGAAGCGATGCGAAGCGATGTGAAGCGACGTGAAGCGATGTGAAGCGGTCCTGAGGCCCTCTGGGGCTGTCCATAGTATAGACTGATGGACCGCTATGAGGTGGAGGCCTCATAGTAGTCGGAGCGAGGTGGAGCGATGTGGAGCAACAGAGCTATCACAACGTTTTTGATGTCGCTCCGTTGTGGTCATGTTGAGTCATTCAGGTTTTTGAAAAGCTTCAAGATGTGAGAAAACTCTTTTCGAAAAAATTGAAGACGTTACATTGTCTTTGTTTTGGCACGCCCCACATCACTCGACGCCTCTTCTCGGCGGTAGGAGATGGTGCATCGTCTACCTCCCGAACCAACCGCCTCAAGGCATTCCCACCCGATCTTCCACGTTGTGTTCGGATTATTTCGGATTCACAATATTTCACACATCTATTCATGGCGCATTTGGAATCTGATTTTCACCTGATCCTGCTTACCCTCGAGAAATGACAAACATGAAACGAAAGTGTTCAAACTTTTGAGAAGTAAAAAAGAAATCTAAAAAATATGAAAAGTTTTGAACTTCGTAAAGCTCTGAAAAGTTCTAAAATCTATCACGTGTGCTTCTGAAAGTTTAGCTCCGGCACGGGCACCTGGGGGACACGTCTCCATCAGCCCAGGCTTTGGTTTTCACATCCCAGACGCGTTGCCTCACACTTTCGGTATATTGTCACTATTATTGGCACATTGTGTGATATTGTGTTCAAATATGTTTAAATTACATCACATTGCTGCATTTGTTTGACATCATGTCACTTGCTAGTGTGGCTCGGGGTCTAGACGTTCAAGTTCAACACATATTTTGATATCCAAAAAATGATTTCACTTCCTTCTGATTCGGTGACGGACACATTGGTTTAGCCGTTTGGCCTTTGGGGGCCGATAGTTGTTGGTCAGTCCTTTGAGTCCTTCTGCTCACGGATTTTTTCACCGGACAGATCAGGGGCTTGGTTCAGGCCCTCACACTATCAAATCGAAAAGAGCATCATTTTCAACCTAGGTCAAAGCAGCAGGATCGAAGCATCCCAGGATCGAAGCACACCAGATGCAGCTACAAAAGGAATCAAGGATAGCCAACTTCTGGGAATGTGTTGCATGTGTGTGTGACGCATGAACTCATGCCTTCATCAAAGAATATATTCAACAAAAAAAATAGCAAAGGAAGTTTAGAAGTCAAACTTCCGACAATATGGGCAGATGAAAAGCCGAGGTGGAAAGAGTCAGAGAAGAGAAGAGCAGAGCAGAGAAGAAAGAATATCAGAGAAAGAGTCAGAAGAAAGAAGATGCAGGCGCGCGAAAAGGTAGAAAAGTCGTGAAGCACTATGTTTTCCCAATGATTTGTGGCTCCGGAGGTGCTAAAGCGGCGGGTGCGGATCCATCTGGCCACATGAGATATGAAAAATTGCACGCCGTTGTAGCGCGAAGCACGTTTCGAAATCAAGAATTCTGAAGGTCTCGGACCACTTTTGGAAGTTGAGATGTCCAAAAAGCGCATGCCGTTGCGGCGCCAAAATGTACAAAACACAGCATTCTCGGACCACTTTTGGAAGTTGAGGAGATGTTGGAAAAGTGCACCCCGTTGTGGCGCGAAGCACATTTCGAAGTCAAAATGTACAAAACACAGCATTCTCGGACTACGTTTGGAAGGTGAGATGTTGACAAAGTGCACACCGTTGTGGCGCGAAGCACATTTCAAAGTCAAAATGTACAGAACACAGCATTCTCGGAACACTTTTTGAAGTTAGTATGTGGTTTTGTGTGGCAGGCACAAAGGATTCTGCAGCCTGCCAAAAGTGAGCAAAACATGAAGGTTTTGTGGCATGTCCAAAAACGATGGGAGGCGTGGGACATTTGAAGAGGATCTGCAAAGATGCATTTCGCGTGGCAGGCACAGTACAAGAGACTTGTTCATCCGAGATGTTAGGAGGATTCCTGAAAAGGGTTGCATTTTGGAGCATCGGATCTTCAGGTTTGCTGATATGATTTTGCGTGACAGGTGCAGCATGTCGTTAGCCTGGCTTCACTTTTTTGTGGCAGGTGCAGAACTTTAGACAGATGGAATCGAAAAATCGCAAAACTTATTGGCACGAGGCCGTCAGCTCTGCACTCAGCTTTCCATTTTTGAAGGAAGTCTCGCAGAATTGCTTCGTTTTTGATGTTGTCAACGTCGAAAATTGAGGAAGTCTCTCAGAATTGCTGCTTTTTTGACGTTGTCAAGTTCAGAAATTGAGGAAGTCTCGCAGAATAGCTTCGTTTTCAGACTTGCAGATAGACAGACAGACAGACAAACAGACAGACAGACAGGTAGATAGACAGATAGATAGATAGATAGATAGATAGACAGCTACAACTACCACTACCAATGCCACTACACTATATTACTACTACTACTACTACAACTACTACAACTACAAATGCAAATACACATGCAAACACACATGCAAAAATGCTACGCTACATACACTAAACTAATTACGCTTCACTAGTTACACTACAACCCCACTGCACTACAACTACAACTACAACTGCGCTACACCACACTACATCCAGCAGTTGTGGTCAGGTGACCACTGCAACCATTGCAACCATTCCAAAAAACATAACTCCAACCACCTTTCGGTCCATCAGTGGATTCGCTCTGCCATCCGTGATTCACAACAACCAACCTCTCCTATAGGTTTCCTATTTTTGAAACTTCCGCCACCGCCTTGTGCGGTACTAATGGTACATGCAACTAATTATATACATGTATGTGTTGGTCAATGTGCGTCATATATATATATATATATATTTGTATAGAATTTTCAAAGCAGTGACCCTTGCAGTATCCTTTCTCACGGCAGGACATTCCGTAGGCAACTCAGGCTCAGGGTGCAAAGACTTGCGCAGCCATGTGGAGTCTCTGACTGGTGGGACTCAGGTGAGTCGAGGGCGACCCCAATAAAACTGGTAGCGGAGCTGCCCAGAGCAGCTCGCACCAGGGGGAAAAGATGGAGGGGGCGGCCAATACGAGAGGTTCTCTGGAGCCGACCTAGATGGCAAGGCCTACCGACAGTGGAAGCCCTGGGTCAAGGCGAAGATGTTGTCCATGAAGGACATTCAGAAGTCCCAGCGGGGTCCCTTCGTCTACTGGCTGCTGGAAGGGTTGGCGCTGGAATGTGTGGAACACCTCCGGCTGGAGGACCTCTCCAAAGATGACGGTGATGAAGCGATCTGGAAGGTTCTGGATGAGAGATTCCCGGATAAGATGCAGCATGATCATATGGCGGAGTGCAGCGCAGCCGGCGCTTCAATCAGGCGAACATCGTCAAGAAGAAGTTCGTCTCTGAGGTGGGAGATGTCCGAAAGCAGACCAGGTGCTTTCGATGTCAGAAGGTGGGCCATTGGGCTCGCAACTGTCCCAACAAAGCCTCTGCAAAAGGTGATGAGCGCAGCTCCAATGCTGCAGGAGCGGCCGTGGTATGGGAGGCTGCGGAGGCCTCTGAGACCTTGCTGGTCTCGTCACCGGGGTTTGGCATCATGGATTCTGGATGTGGCCGAACCTTGATTGGTCAGGCTACCTGGGGGCTTTCTATCGGCTGCTGGCAGAGGCCAATCGACCTTCGCCCACCCTGCAAAAGGAGAACAACCTGTTCCGCTTTGCGAATGGACAGGAGGAGATGTCAGAGAAGGTGGTGTCTTTGCCCATAGGCATCCACGGACGTCACGGAACAATTGAGGCAGCTGTGATCAAGGGCGATGCGCCGTTGTTGTTGAGCAGGTCAACTATGAAAAGTCTTGTTCTGTGATGAACTTCGCAGAGGAGACTCAGCATTCAGGGTGGACCACCTCGCCCTTTGACCACCAATGCTGCTGGGCAGTTCATGATCGACGTCATGAGCTTCTCTGCACCCGTGGAGGCACTGGTGTCAAGCTATCCCGAGGCCTGCAATGAGCCCCAATGCCACATCACCATGAAGGAGAACCGCTGTCTCATGGCTCAGGCAGGGGCTTGGGACAAAATGAAACCCAAAACTGATGACTATTTGGTGGCAGAGCTGCTTTCTCCCCCACGGTTTTCCCAAATTGCAGAAGAACAGGACAAGAAGGGTCTCGCTTTTGATATTCTTCAAGGATGGGGAAATAGAGCAAAGACTCAGTCGACAGTTGATAAGCTTCTCAAACAAAAAACGACCAGAACTGTTGGTAGCTTGTCCTCCCTGTACGCACTGGGAAAGTTGGTTCCGTCTCAATCAACAACATTTGACACTGCTGCAAAAGTGTCACTTGCAGAAGGTGGCACGAAAACAGGCTGATTTCGTGATATGGCAGGTCAAAAGGCAGCTTGATCGGGGTGGTCGAGTGATCATCGAATACCCGTGGAGTTCAGATTTGTGGAGGTATCCTCCTATGGCCAAGTTACTTCGGCGTATGCACCTGTGCCGAACTGATTTGTGTGCATATGGGCTGTCGGATCCAGACTCAGGACTGCCAATCCGTAAGCCAACAGGTATCGCGGTGTCACACTCCGACATGATACAGCTTGCCAGAGTGTGTCCTGGTCATGAGGTGCACAAGCATGTAGAAGGAAAATGCCTTGATGGAGAAAATCTTAGTGTAAAGACCTCTAGGTAATTCTGTCGAACCTGGATGTGATGTTTGGAGTCCAAGCCCTGTCTGTGTCACTTGCATGCCTGGAGGAACACCCAACTCCTCCTGCTCTGTGTCCGAGTGAGAGTGCTGAGATAGGAACATGTCAGGTGTCAGAGATTTTGGCCGCTGATCAAGAACCACCTTCCGAAGCCCAAGTCAAAACTGAACTTAGGAAGTTGCACAATAACCTTGGACACCCTACCAATAGGGAACTCACCCGAGTCTTGAAAAATGCCGGTGGTTCTGAGATGGCTCTTCGTCTGGCATCCGATTTCAAATGTGACGTTTGCTTTCACCGACAGGGACCGTCACCATGCCTTCCTGCGTCAACCCATCAGATTGTTAACTTCAATCATCGAGTAGGACTAGATGTGAAGAAAGTTCCTGGTTGGCAGCCGAACCCAGTAGTGAGCTGTTTGAATGTGATCGACTATGCATCCGGTTTTCAAGTGATGTTTCGTTTTTATGAAGTCGAGACTGGTGACTTGCTGAAGGATCGCATTCAAAAGGGATGGCAATCATGGGCAGGTGCACCGGTGGAAGTTCTCGTTGATCCTGCACGAACAAGTCTGGCCTCATCCTTTGTGGACCCACTGGAGCTGGTAGGAACTCGAGTGTTGAGCACAGCAGCAGAGGCTCATAACCAGCTAGGCAAGGTAGAGAAACATGGCCATTTGTGCGAGGTGATTTTGCAGAAGGTGCTGGATCAGGTTCAACCAACATGCAAACAAGAGTTTGAACAGTGCGTCTTGGCCACCTGCAACAGCAAGAATGAGATGATCAACAATCGAGGTCTCAGTCCTGTTCAACATGTGTTTGGTCGTAATTCTAGGATAGCCAGTGACTTGCTCCAGGATGAGCCAGATCCAGTAGCTGCCACAAGTCCGCTGTACGATGCCCAAGCAGCCCGTACGTTGGCAATCAGAACCGCTGCCCGCACCGCAGTGGCAGTGTCCCAAGATGACATCAGCTTGCGGACTGCTTTGAACGCCAAGCCTGGAGTTGAGCGTGATTTTGTGGCCGGGGATTTTGTCAGCTATTGGAGGACCCAAAAATACATGAAGGGAGTCAGACTGGTTGGTGGTCGATGCTATGGAACCGGTATTGTCATGGGTAAAGTGGGCCGAAATGTGCTGGTGTTTCATCGACAAAACGTTCAAGGTGTCACCAGAGCACTTTAGCCACTCCTCAGACACCGAGCGTGCCATGGCCCAATCCGATGGTCGAGAACTTTTGGGGATCCAAAATTTAGTTGCTGAGGGCCAAAACTTGTTGGGTAACCAATACATGGACCTCACCCGCCAAGAGGGTCCACCCAGCCTCGCCGATGTTGCAACTGGTTTCAACAATGTTGTGGAATCTTCTGATCAGTGGAAACAGGAAGGTAAGTTGTTGATACGGATTCACAATCGGCTTAGGGTTGGAAAGTTCATGCCTGAAGCATCCGATCCCTTTTTGGCAGGTAAGCAACTGGAGGATTGGCGGTTGACGCGCATTCGAAACAGTGACTTTCAACATGTTGACAAGCCTTGGTCTTTGGATCGTGATGAACAGTGCAGTCCCTTAAGATCACAGCCTTGGCTGGGAGAGACTCATTTTCGATTGGTGTCATCCACATCCGAGTCATCAGAACTCTCCAGTGCAGCCGTGCCAATGTCTGATGAGTGTAGCGTGCCCGAGCCAGAGCCCTCTTCAGGACTCTGTCAAGTTCCAACGGGCATGTCGGAGGATCAACCTCTAGTTCAAATACGGGTTGTGCATCTGAGAGCCATCCAAAGACTAGTTCTGCATATGGCCCCATCAGGCATAGGTCGTTTGGGCCCGGCAGAGGAAATGAGTTGATCCGTCCTCCAGACCTGAAACCCGAGGACTTGCGCGAGGTCCTGGAAGAGTTCTCACAGCATGGGCATAAACGTGGTCCCAGTCCAAGTAGAAGTGATTCCCCAGAACATACAGTAGCCCGCACTGATCCAGAAGAGGTTTTGCTTGTGGAAGCTCTGATGGCCGGGCAGCATGAGTCAGTAGAGTCTCTAGTTGCCAGATTTTTGCAGAAGAAGCTTCAACATGAGCTTCGACACTCCAACAATCCTCCAGCTTTGCAGGAAAAGATCGATGATGCAAAGATAGTGGAGTTTGTTCATACACTGCAGAATGAAAAACATGCCATCCGAGTTATACCACAAATCAAGCTCACAAAATTAGGCGCGATCTCGGATCGAATCATGAGCAGTCGTTTTGTCATCACGGAAAAGAAGGAGGAGGGAGGAGAATTCGAGTCGCATCAAAGCACGATGGTGTCTGCGAGGTCATCATGATCCAGATTTAGTGGAAAAAGTGATGTCAGGGAAATGTCACTCACCCACTTTGTCTCAACTGGGTCGTAGCATCATCCTGCAGCTTATCGTTAGTTTTGGTTGGAGTTTGAGTTTGGGTGACATCAAGGGAGCCTTCTTGGAAGCAGACATCTCACAGCAGACTTCTGAAAAGCCTGTCTTCGCGGAACTTCCTCCGGGTGGAGTTCCCGGCATAGCCGCCGGTAGCTTGGTGCAAGTGCTTGGCAACATTTATGGTGCCAATGATGCACCTAACAACTGGTATGTCGAATTTGACTCGGTGGCCAGGCAGGCGGGATTCACTCGCTCACAAGTTGGATAGCTGTCTTTACTTCCGTCATGGTAGTGATGGTCAACTCCAAGGAGTGCTAGGTGCTCATGTGGATGATACAATCACGGGAGGGAGTGGAGACAAATATTCAGCTGCAATTGAGATGTTGAAAGCTCGTTTTCCTTTTCCTAAGTGGCGTACTGGAGAAGGGGAATTCCTTGGAACTGTATACAAACAATTGGACAATGGAGAAATCATTTTCCATCAGAAGGAGTCTGCCGTGCACATTCGCCCAATAAGCATAGCCAAAGAAAGGGTCAAAAAGCCATGGTTATCAGCAACTGATAAGGATATCTCAGCCTTGAGAGCGGTGAATGGTGCACTGGGTTGGATTTCTTCTCAAACCAGACCCGACTTGGCAGTGCAGACTTCGATGTCTCAGCAAGCGTTGCCCCGAACCACTGTACAGCATTTGCTAGCTGCAAACCAAGCCGTCCGTAGATGCCGACAACAGCGTGACCTGCTGATGAGAGTGCCTTGTTTTTGGTCTGATGCAGCCTTTGCTAACTCTGAGGATCACAAAACTCAGGGTGATTGGTTGATGAGCCTGACCTCCAAGCAAATGAGTTCAGGTAAGGATGTTCCAGTGCACTGCATCGGTTGGAAGTCATATAAGCTTCAGGGTGGTAGCATCAACGCTGTCAGGACAGGCCCAGGCCTTCGCCACAGCATCCGGCATGGCTGAGTGGTCCCTGCTTTTGCTTGCAGAGTGTTTGGATGGTCCCTTTAGTTTGGAAGAGTCGCTCAACATGTTGAAACGTAGACCCCCAATTGGAATTACTGATTGCCGATCTTTGTATGACCATTTGATTTCACTGGGTTCGGGTGGTACACTGGATGATAAACGCACAGCCATCGATGTGGCCATTATTCGACAGAGCATCTTCCGAGCTGGATTGGAGCCTGGTTGGTGTCCGACCGGGCACATGCTGGCAGACGGTCTCACAAAGGACCGTGGAGAACCTCTTGATCCTGAGGTCTGTGGTGAGATCAGCCAACTGGCGGACGAAGACACCGTCCTGGAAAGAGCAAAAGCAGAGAGAGAGAGAGAGAGCGTCGCAAGAACCTTGGTCTGTTGCCGAAGAGCATGCATGAAACCAAATAGCAATCAAGCCATAGAAAGTTGCCGAATTCATCTCAGTGTGTTTAAGCATGAGAGCTTTGTGGCCTTTCAATTTTGTTGGTACATCCGTGCAGCCGACGATGTCCAGTTTTTGGTGCAGCATCATTTTGACCACAAGCTTTGTTTTCACTGGTGCATTAGAAGGAGCATGTGATTGGATGGGAGATTCGCTGGGTGATTGCTGAAGTGCCAATCTTGGAATCATACCTGCAGGTGGGTTCCTTTTTCTGCTCGATAGTGCGGACGGAATTCGATCAGCCGTGAAGTTTCTTTAGTGATTTTAAGTTTCATTTTCGATATCACTCTCGAGATCCGTCGTTCTGTGTGCAATGAGCGGTTTGTCTAAAGCAGCAGCTCCATTGTCCCACGATGAGGCAAAGCTGCTGTGCAGCCTGCTGGATCGTATGAATGCCGCTGGCCGGGTGCCAGGTGATGAGGATGAGCTGCAGAGCTTAGGCATTTTGGGAGCCATGAGCGATAGCAGCAAACGTCTTCCCTCTACCTCCGAGGACGCAGGTTTTGAGAGCTATGAGCACCTTGGCACACCTCGCCTCGCCTCGCGGTTCCCAGCTGCCGTTGGCCCCTGGTTCTGGGACTGGTGTAAGTTGCCTCCTGGCATTAGTGACCTGAAGGACTGGGGAACTACGATCTCCAAGTTGCCAAAGGTTGCAGGCCTCAAGCTGTCCTATGAAGAGCTGGTCCAAGATCCCAAGAACCATCATGAGTACTTGACCTGGGTTCTCAAGCATGGAGCGGATTGTGGAGGACGCTTGGAAGATCTGTGCCTGTATCTGAAGGCCATCAAGTATGATCAGAAGCCTGGCCTCGCTGTCGATCAACTGTTCCCAGGCACACATGAGATTCGAGAGAAGAAGGTCAGCCGAGCCTGAATAGACGGCCCGTTTGGAGCTGACGCGATTTTCTATGTACGAACACGTCGGGAGCGACGTGAGTTTTTGAGCCATTGCCTCCCTACCTTGTCTCTTTGATTTTTGTATAGGGAGTTTCAAAGCAGTATCCTTTCTCACGGCAGGACGTACTCAGGCTCAGGGTGCAAAGACTTGCGCAGCCATGTGGAGTCGCTGACTGGTGGGACTCAGGTGAGTCGAGGGCGACCCCTGGTATGTGATATGTGGATCAGGATCCTTTAGCCCCAGCCGGGGCGGCCTGCAAAGCTCAAACTAAATTTCAGTTCTGCATTTCTTCTATTTTTCCCCCAATGGGCCCGTATAGTAACCTCTGCCAAGAAGAAGCGCATCAGATAGATTCAGATAGACTCAGATACATGAAAACCAAGAAAACGAAGACAAACCGTTGAAAACCGTTCGCAATTTTGCACAGAGGCAACACCAGCGAATCACAGCAAGCTCGCTCTGAGACCATGACGGTAGAAGAGACAACGTCATAGTACGCGTGGAAATCTGCCCATGAGACCATGCCTCACATTGGCGTGAAAATGCATAGTAAAATGCATACACCATATGTAGTGCATCATCCAGCGTAATGCAAAAAAAATCCAAGTGAGCCTTGATATCGCGATTTTTCGCGTTCATGTCATGTCATGTCTCTGCTTTCCCCTCAGCCACCGGCCGTTCTCACATCCCCCAAGCACATGGGCGAGCTGACTGAAGGTGTCTAAGAATCTGGCAAGTTAGAGCATTGCCATGCCGACACTAGATTCTAAGTTCATGTTCTCCGCGCTCTCCAATTAAGGTGTGTGGCTTGGCTTCGATCAGCTTGTCAGGGTGTCACAACAGGATTGCACGGAGACAACGCGAAGGCAACACAAAGATACACCAAGCACAACTCGGTTTCTGCAACCGTTCAGAGATGTTACTCGAGATGTTCAGGCTTTCTGCGTCTTTTGCAGAACTCTTTTAATTTTCGCAGATGTGCAGAACTCGGTTCAACGGTTCAACGGTTTAACTGGCCAGCAGTTCTCCGCGAGGACATAGCCTGGCTCCAGCTCGCCACGGACCACCAAGGGATGTGCCTGCCCAAGGCCCAGCTGCACCGTGTTTTTTCGAACATGCGAACAGGCAGCAAACATGTCGAAAACGTATTGAAAACGTGGCATTCAACACTCGATTCGTCCTATGTCTTATTTCACATTCTCTTGTCATATCAGTTCATATATCATTTCATATATCATTTCCTCATATTTCTTTATGTTTCCTCATATTTCCTCTATTGCCTTGCCTTCAGAACTATCTTCGAACTCCTTTATTCCTTCTTGCCCATTGTGAATACATGTGAACACAGAAAAACGCAGGTGTTGCCTTTGTATGGCCTCCATTCAACTTGGTTCCTTGCCAATGCTTTTGCAACATGGTTTACCAGAGTGAGCCAGAGTGAGTTTTCTCGCTGAAACCTTGGAAAAATGCACTTCTCCTCCGAAAACGAACCCGAAAACGTAGCCAAAACATCCAAAAATGTTTTTGCTGGGAGATGTCGACACCAGCTCACCAGGGAGACCACGCACCTGGGCCATGAAGTGTTCCTTCAGCTTCCCAGGGCTCACCTTGACAAGTTGGTGAAAAATTGAGCGAACCGAATAACCGAAGCGAAACGAATCGAAACGAATCGTTCAAGTTTCGTTGAATGGTTCCCCACGGTTCCCTACGGTTCCCCAAGACAAAAAAAACAAAAAAACTTCGATTTTGAAAGTGGACGATACAGACTTCAGCCTTGCGGGCCCTTACACCAAGTTTCAATCTGAAATCGAAGGAAGCATGGGCTTACCCAGTTTACCATAGTTTCACTGATTTGCGATGTGTAAACATGTGCGTGTCCATTTTCTCTTGCCACAAATGCTTCAGGCTTGGAGGTAAGGCTGCAGCCACAGATTGGTCATCTTGTGGGTTGCCTGCTCAGTGCGTGGTTGGAAAAAACAAAAATGCAATCAGTGGGAAACAACTGCGAGTACTGAATGGCACTGAATAGCACTTATCGCCCAGGGTTCTTTTAAAGCTGAGTTGCTGTAGCAAACGCAAGATTTTCAGATTTTCTGCAGTATTCCACCATATTCACTGCGTTTTTTCAGTGCACGAGACCGTCCCGAGGGTGGGGGTTGTGTGGAAGAACCCTCGAAGGGGTGGGGGTGTTGTTCAAATGGCGGCGGGGGGGTTCTTGTTCAATTCTGTAGCAGAAATGGCTCCCGTAGACTTATTGAGCGGCAGATAACAGGATTCCACAGAGTAATTTAGTGACTAAACAAGTCTACAGGAACCTTTTCTGCTACTAAATAAGTCTAGGAGTCTAGGGGGGGGCCTGTATCGCGGATCTGCACTGCCCTTGCAGGTGCAACGTATCCGACGTATCCTTCAAAACGTTAAAACGTTGAAGTCGCATGACGAGTCGATGAGTCGCATGATGAGTGGGTGATGGGTCGCATGACGCGCGTCCCGGCGTCGCGTGTCATAAAAAAGGTGTGTCATATAACTGCGGTGGCGTGTCACATGTTGCTTCCTATGTGCTCACAGGGTGTCACTGCCAAGGACTAGAGAGGATGTTCAAAGATTTTGGAAGGTCATACTAAGTCATACTGGTACTCCATCTGCAAATGTCGGAAACCATATATTATACGGATATATATGGTACCCACCCAAAAGATCTACCATTTTTTGGGTTGAATTCGGGCAGTAGATTAGAGAGGGGGTACCATGTATATATTAATAGTATCAACTAGATAGATGAAGCGACAATAGCCTATATATTTTTGTACTTATGGAAATGTTCTTCCAAGTGCGTCTCCAAACATTTGAAAACGTTTCAAAGAAAAAAATTGGGATTGAAGATTGAAAATTGAAGGCATCAGAAAAACTTCTTCAATGCAGGGTTGAAGTTCGGCAAGGGCAAGCCTGTGGATTGAAGAAGTTTTTCTCAGGCCTTCAATCTTCAATCTTTAATCCTGGATTGGTTCGTCATTCATGGCTTGTAAGAGACACACAAAATGAGGTGTCATATACATGTATATATATATAAATACGTATATACAGTATATACATACCTGAGAAGGGGTGGAACGAAAGCCAGCGCTTGCTTTTTGACTCGCGCGGAGATGCGTGAAACTCCACCTCATCCATATGGCATGGCTCAAACATGAAGCGCCCCAACATCAACAATTGCTACTGTATCGGGTCATAATTTTCCAATCATTAAATGGACCTTTTTAGGGTAAACTCCACGATTTTGTAACTTCTATATCCAAATATGTTTCCTACAATGTGCTGCGGCATTGTGAAAAGTTCCGTAAATCCGCCTTTGGTTGCTCATTTATCTTAAAACAGCGCAAGTTTGCTCCCACTTATTGTAGATAAATAATACCCGCTTTTTTGTGTGAACAGTGGTCATGTGACCTCTCAAAGTCTAAATTGTTTTCCCCCCCATCGTGGTCCATGCTTCTCCGCGAAGTTCCGCAACATTTTGGCCGTACGGTGAGAAATCAAAACATAGCTCTACTCGCAAAATGGGCAGTGCAAACCCAAGACAATATTATAACATACGTAAGAAAGGGTATAAGAACGAATGAAAATCGAGGAAAACAATGCAAAACCCACGGGAAATATAGAACAGTGGCGAACATGCAGTCCAAATCAAAAGTATATATATTTAGGCCATTTACAGACCTGGGTACCCCCCCACCCCCCAAGGGTCTGGAAAATAGGTATTTTACAGGAAATGTCGCGGAATAGCATCATCCCTGACATCGATAGAGATAATTGTTTGGCATCCCGGAAAATCTTCTCAGCTATCACACTCGCCAAACATCCCTTTTAAAAGGCACACATACTATCACGGACGTACAGATGCATATCATTCCCGTCATTGCCATTAGAAGATTCAAATTCTTTCTCGATGTTTTAGTACAAGATTCACTTTTAGTTCTGTTTCAGCCTTCTCAGTACGGCCTCTTACAATGATATTGCAGCATTTGTCTCCTAACCTAGGTGGCTCCTGGGCGCAATCTTCATTCCAATGCTTTGTGACAATAACCAGAGGCCTGGAGCCTATGCATCACTTGACAGTCGACTCAGTTCTAAACCGGAAAGACTATTCCTTCCGTTTACCAGTACATCGTTTTTGTAGTTCTTATCACAAAACTACCAGAATCAGGGAGGCACCAAAAAACGTCAAACAGCTTTAAGCATTATAAATACTCTAATCTGCAGATTGTATTTATTTTTCTTACTCTGTGAACGAAATCACACTTTTCTAACTTCACACAGATTACCATGAAACCAATTTTCCCATGCAACTCCTAAAATCTTACAACTCATACATCTTTTTTCCTATACCATCCGCATCTTGCTCCAAGGTTTCATGGCAATGTCTTGTACGCGAGTCAGCAAAATTTCCTATCACCAAACTACATTGCTCATCATCTAACATTATCTACAGAAACCAAATCGGATTTCCTGCTCAACGTTTCCGCTCGTTGACATTGTCTTGGTTTTCACTATATTTTTTAAAGCATTTTTTAGTTATAACATTTTCCTAGGTTTTCACTGTATTTTTCTAACATGTTGCATGCCTCCAAGCATGTTCACGCGTGTCCTCCATGTTGTACTGTTTTCTACATCGTTTCCTCTAGTTGTTACAAGCATTTCCTAGCTTGTACACCGTTTTCCTAATATTGTCACAACTTTTCTTCCAGTTTCCACTGCTTTTTCTACCGTTTCCTGTGGTTACTTTCTTCTCTTTTGTAGGTTTTCACTGTGTTCTGTCCAGCTTTTTTTATTACATGCTTCCTACCATTTTCACCGCTTTCCTCTATGGCTTTTTGTACCATTTCCTCTCGTTTCCTGCATTTCATGCATTTTCAATATACTTTTCCAAGAGTTTTACCCGTCTCCTTCAGTTTCCGATCGTTTTTGCACCATTTCCTCTCGTTGTTATCGCATTTTCCTGCACTTTCACTGTATTTTTCCAGCATGTTTACTGCATCGTCATAGTTTGTTCCTAGCAGTCGCTCCGGTTTCCTCCATGTTCCAACAGATTTTGCACCCTTTATTCTGGTTGTTATCACATTTTCCTGCCAGGTTGTTATCACATTTTCCTTCACTGTATCTTTCCAGCATTTTCCAGTGGATTTTGCACGGTTTCCTCTGATTGTTATCATGTTTTCCTGCAGTTTCTATATCCTCTTCGTGCGTTTTCAGTCTATTCAATGTATTTTTCCAAGAGTTTTACCCGTCTCCTTCATTTTCCGATCGTTTTTGCACCATTTCCTCTGGTTGTTATCGCATTTTCCTGCACTTTCACTGTATTTTTCCAACATGTTTACTGCATCGTCATAGTTTGTTCCTAGCAGTCACTCCGGTTTCCTCCATGTTCCAACAGATTTTGCATGGTTTGTTCCTAGCATTTTCCTCTGATCGTTATCATGTTTTCCTCAAGTTTCATTGTATTTTCCAATACATCCTCTTCGTGGGTTTTCAATATGTTTTGTCCAGCATTTTTTTACTACATGTTTCCTATCATTTTCACCTCTTTCCTCCATAGGTTTTTGCACCATTTCCTCTGGTTTCCTGCATTTTCATACCTTTTCAATATTAATATTAATCCAAGAGTTTTACCTGTCTCCTTCATTTTCCGATCCTTTTTGCACCATTTCCTCTCGTTGTTATCACATTTTCCTGCACTTTCACTGTATTTTTCCAGCATGTTTACTGTATCGTCATGGTTTGCGCCTAGCATTCGCTCCGGTTTCCTCCATTTTCCAAGGGATTTTCCATGGTTTGTTCCTAGCATTCGCTCCGTTTTCGTCCGTTTTCCAGGGGATTTTGTACGATTTCCTCTGATCGTTATCATGTTTTCCTGCAGTTTCATTGTATTTTCCAATACATCCTCATGGTCTCTCCGGCCGCCAAAAAGGCGGACCTAGGGGGAATCGATACCCCACCGTCAGCAAATTGCCTAGTGGTACATAATCCAGCAAAATGCTCCGTTTTCTCGCGCTCAACACAGGGGCACGGCGAGATTTCGTTCCCTTTCGGCAACCACCCCCCCCACACCCCCTATTCTCACTTCGTTCGCAAACAGCAACTAGCCAGCTAGCTGGCTTTCGTAACATAATCAGACATATACGCACATAGATACAGATAAAATATCATTAAATGAGGTATCATAAATACGTATAGACAAACTTGTGAGACATGAAGGTCTGGCATTCAGAGGCCTTAGGATGGTGAACCTCTTAGTTCTTCCCCCTTCCAGACTATGTCTTGAATATCTCTTACGTTAACGTTGATTACTTTATCTCTTGTATGTCGATTTGAAAAGGTTGAATTGTTTCAAGTAAAATTTATGTTTATGAGGTTTCGACTATTAGTCCTAAGCAGTGCCAAGAACCTCCAAGAACCATGGAAAAAATCGGACCTCCGACCGCTGCAAAGGCCCTCTCCACTAAAGAACGCCTTGCCGACGACATCTCCTGCGTCAACACCGTCGTGAGATGTCTTGAGAGTGACTGGTGTGACTGGTGTGACTGGTGTGACTCACGGGTGACACATGACACAACATGACACGAAATGACAAAGTTGCATGATGACATCTGTATACGAACATTCACTGCATTTTAAGCTGAACAAAGCTGTCAAAGACCGTCTGTTTTGTAGGGTGGAACAGGGCAGAAAGGTCCAAAGAGAAGTGATTGAAGTGAGTCCTACACAATTCTGGAAGGCAAACGAAATGTAGAACAAGAAGTGACGAATAGTGATGATCATGATTCAGAAAGAATACCGAGAACAAGAAGTGAATTGCAAACATTCACCACTGTGGCAAACATCGTTGACCCGGTTGACCCGGTTGACCCGGTTGACCCGGTTGGCCCGGTTGACCCGTCCCCATGGAGCAGTTTGAGGAACGTCGGCAGGTGAATTTTCCCTTTGGTCTCTGCGCAGGCTTCGAAGATCGAGACCTGCGCACTCTGTAACCGGCGTAGAACCGGCATTGCGGGTGTGCATTGTGACACAGACCGTGACAGACTGTGACATCTCAGTCGATTTGTGTTTGAAATGCAGCACACATCGACAGTGCTATAGCTGCTATGGAAATGAGCGGATCAACAACATGCGAACATACGTCAACAGAGTTTCAAAGTTGTCAACGCAACTGCAACTTGAAAGTCATGTTCGTAAACAGTTCGTAAACTTGTCGAGATTTCAGTTTTTGGTAACAATTTGACACTTGTGGATGTTGCAGACTTGGCAGGAATAGTCCATGGAAGAAAGCCAGCGCAACTAGCGTTTGCCGTTCCTATCGTTCCTTGTGAAGCAACCTGGGTAACCTGTTTGTAGGACGGTGTGTCCACCATGAGGCTGATCTCGACGAGTTGACCAAGTCCGTCAGCTCCACCGATAATTTCGGATAAATTTCAGATATATAAATCATGTTAAATATATGTTTAAATATATGTAAATTCATGTAAATTCAGTGTAAATCGATAAATCTCATAGCTGTATATGGCTGTCTTAACTCTTTTCAGAACTCTTTACATCTCTGTTCAATTCTCTTCGCTTTCCGATGGTGTAGCCAGTTCACAGCTGGATCAACTTATCTGGTTTGCAGCATGCTGTCTACCAAAGCCCTGCAGGTCGGATATTCTGTAGAATTTCATAGACTTTCAACACTTGGTCCAACACACTGTACGACTCCGATACCACGCAGATATGGCATCCTGATGCATCCTGATGCATCCTGGATATCCTGGCTAATCACTGCCGCATCAATCGCATCAATCGTTGCACGCTGCCAGAACTTGGCAATGTCCAGCCACCAGCCCTGTCGTCCTGTCGTCCTGTCGTCCTGTCCTGGAGGGCAAACTTCACCACACCTGGAGCGTCACCGAGGGCGTCACCGAGGGCGTAGCTCCATCTGCTCTGGCCGGCCGAGGCACCACTGTGTCACGCCATGTCACGCCATGTGCGCTGTGCATCGCTCCTGCCTCTACCGGCCTCTACCTTTATAGATCTTTAGACCGTCTATAGCTATAGATTCATCCCGATTCATCAGGCACGGATCGCTCCCTTCCATCGCGATCGCTACTCAGCAGTCAGCGACTGCTCAGCGACTGCTCAGCGGCAGCGGCCTCGGGTTCCAGTGGGACGCATTGTCGATGGAGTACCACACCGGCCTTTCACATCTCATTGGAGCACCATCTCAGCCGTCGAGGGGGACAGGTACTGACAGGTACTGACAGGTAATCAGTGCAGGCTTTGAACCTTTCATGACTGCTCTCCGCATACTTACACACACACACAATACACACAATACACACATTGCACACTCAGTCTCTTGGATTCTTCAAAGGTAGTGTGAAACATGTCAAAACTCTGGAACACAAATGAACACAATGTTTGCAAGTGCTCCTTGACCAACTCCATCAGCATTTGCGTTTTGTGTTTGATGATGTTGATTTACTCGACGGTTTTACGCCTTTGAAGTTGTTTCAATCTGCCTGAATTCTGACTCTGCCATGCCGGTTTGCTGACGGTTTTCATCTTCATGTTGCAGAGAATGCCTTGTGCTGACTTTCGATCTGCAATGCCACAGAATGCCACGCTAATAATCTGCTAATAATCTGCTATTACCTAGCACAAACATAGACCTCTTTGCAAAGGTTCAATTAAATCTTTGATCTGAAATTCATTGAAATTCCGTTGCCTCACCTGGACTTAAAATTCTGTGACTCGTCATGTTTTACCATGAGATGAACAAGGCCAGGCTGTCCCCCGGCCTCTTCTGCGTCCCGAAAAGTTAGGCCAGCTTTGCGACAAGCTTGGCGAAATTCGTACCTCCGACATGCGTTGGTTTTGCATTTCACGTTGCATTTCACGTTTCAAAACGATTCAGTGGGACAGTCTCAAAACAAGACGCAGCCAAAGAAATTCGATATTTTTGATTCTCTGAACACTTGAGAAATTGTCTGAGTCTTGTGGTGACATCGCGATGTGACATGTACATCTCGAGCAACATTTCGCTTCTTTCGCTTCTTTCGCGGCACATGTCGAGCTGATCATCAACATCTTCATCTGCAGAATAGAAGTGCTGCACGATGTCAACTGCAGTCCGAATGCCTTTCCTTGCAACATGCAGTGCTCAGCAGCATCAACGTATGTCCACAACGTATCAACGTGCATTTCATGCATGTCGTGCATTCAATTCTAATTCTCAGACAGCAATCCAGACAGGGTGCAAACAAGCTGCACAGCCACATGCATTGGAGTTTCTTTGGGAAACATGTTACAACACGTTATTCAACACGTTCAACACGTTCAACACGTCCGTAAATCAGTGGAATTTCTTTGCGGAACGACAAAACAAAGGAGATTATGCGGTTGAGGCAAGTTGAGATAAGTTGAGGCTGTGGAGGATTTTCTCTGCTTGGCATGGCCCTTGGCATGTCTTGGCATGGCATCCCATGCCTTGCAATCAGTTGCCGTATTCTTCGTACAACCTTGGACAAATGCAGAAAGAAAAACAGCAAAAGACTCTCCTCCCTGCAGCATCATCTGCACACTTTTATCATACAGGAAAAAAAACATCCCTCTGTGACCTTGTAGTATGGTTGTTTGTCTGTAACATCTTTGGTACCAATAGTTCCATTTCTCTTACAACGAACCATTGCGGAGCAAAACGTACAGAATTGTCTTGAGAAAACGCAGTATTTAAGAAATACTATGCAAATCTATGCAGCATATTCAATATGAAAAATGAATGAAAGAATATTCCTGATCCTATTGTCAAAAAGCGCTGTCTCTTGAAGAGCTCCTTTCAAGGCTGTGTTTTGTTTGATTTCGATGTACCTTCTAAGATTCTACAGATTACGAAAGGATACGAATTTGGGATGTTTTTTGAAAAGAAAAATATGTTGATATTTGAGATGTGGTGCTCCTTCAAGGCAATCATTCCTTCACAAGACGTAAAATAATTCTTTGAAAAAACGCAGCCCTTTTGTAAAGAAGTCTTCGTCGCCATTAAAAAGTTAAATCCTGTCCCTAGCGCTTCCCACTATTTCATTTTTTGGGATGGGGGCTGGGGGCTCTACTTGGCTAAGACCTACGCAGCGAGGTTTAAAAAAAAAGTAGAGGGCTTGGCTCAGACATCCAATACTTAAGCCAGATTTGCTCGGGATAGCAGACGGATAGCAAGGGGAGAAATCACATAGCTCCACGCTGCCTTCAAGACTAATGGAGTGAATGAGTTCAGCGCAATGGAAGACTAATGGAGTGAATGAGTTCAGCGCAATGGCTCAGATGGAATGAGTCGGGTGCAGTAAGCCGAGCTTTACACAGTGAGTTTGCTGGAGTGAATTGGGTTCAATGTGTTCCAAGGTTACACTGTGATACAGGTCTAGCTATATCGGACCTCAATCCAGCCTCGGGGGTCAAGTAAAATTAAAGGACCGGATAACCCCACAGGTCAATTTCTTCTAATAAGTAGCAGAACAAAAGTGAAGACGGGATGGGAAAGGCAGGAAAGAGAAAGGAGATGGCGGAAGACAGATTGTGTGTAAGAGGTACGAGAGCTGTGCGCGAGAGAGCTGTGGGGGCCAGCTGTGTGTGTGAGAGAGAGTTCTGTGTGAGAGAGTTGTGTGTGAAAGAGTTGTGTGTGAAATAGTTGTGTGGCATGTGTGGCCAAAGACAGTTGCGCCAAGACCATAGAGAGCCGCCTTGGCAACTCCTTGTCTTGGCTGCAAAAGCATTGTTGCTACACTACAATACTACAAGGTATGCGTTGATTTTCCAATCCAAACATTTCTCCACACGGAGCACAACTGGACACCCAATTGTGCAACACATCGTGCAAACCTGTTCAGTGCTAACATGCTAGAAGCAATTCTGAAGCAAGTGAGCACACGAAAAGAAATTGAATCTGCAGCACATCATCCTTAACTCAAGATCAGTTTGGACATGCTTGAAGCAATACTGGAGCAAGTCAACCAGTCCATGCCAGCATGGAAGCGCAAAGAAACAGCACAGCGCTTAGCAGCTTAGCAACAGCAAACTTCTCCACACGGCGTGTCACAGCTTCGGGATCTGAATTGCCACACCTGCCACACAAAGTGAAGTCGACGTCACCAAGTGCCACGCCTGCCACACAGAATGGACCAAATGCCACGCCTGCCACACAAACAGCAACGGGACCCAAGCGCGCCAGCAGAGGCAGCCCAGTGCCATAGGTACCACGCCTGCTACACAAAGTGTGTGTGTGTGAGAGAGCGTTGTGTGTGTGAGAGTTGCTGTGTGTGAGAGAGAGTTGTGTGTGTGAGAGAAATCAAGGGTTTGGCAAATTGCTGCTCCCGCCACATCCCATACAAAAGCAAGAAGGTACTCCAGCCAGCTACAAGTCACGCTAACTTTGGCAAGGAAACGAGAGACAACAGAAAAACGAAGAATGACAAGTAGCATCCACAGGTTTTCACCCACTGGTTTTTCACCCATATACTTTTCACCCACAAACTCTTCACCCACTTTTCACCCACAAACTGTTTGCCCACGGACTTTTCACCTGCAGACTTTGCACCCATATACTGTATACTTTTCACCCACCGACTTTTCACCCACAGACTCTTCACCCACAGGCTTTTCACCCATATACTTTTCACCCACAGGCTTTTCACTCACATACTTTTCACCCATATACTTTCACCCACAGACTTTTCACCCACAGGCTTTTCACCCGTATACTTTTCACCCACATGTTTTTCACCCACAGGTTTTTCACCATAATGCTTTTCACCCATATTTTTTTCACCCACAGGTTTTTCACCCATATACTTTCACTCACAGACTTTTCACCCACAGGTTTTTCACCCATATACGTTTCACCCAAAGGTTTTTCACCCACAGACTTTTCACCCACAAGGCAGACTTTGCACCCATATACTTTTCACCCACAGACTTTTCACCCGCAGGTTTTTCACCCATGTACTTTTCACCCAAAGGTTTTTCACCCACAGACTTTTCACCCACAAACTGTTTGCCCACGGACTTTTCGGCAGACTTTGCACCCATATACTTTTCACCCACAGACTTTTCACCCACAGACTTTTCACCCACAGGCTTTTCACCCACATACTTTTCATCCACAGCAGAAAAGCCTGTAAATAGCGGTCTTTTGACCATTGCTAACCTTCTCAAGGTAAGAAAACACTGTAAATTACAATGTGTTTGACTGGTTAGCGCCGAATAAGCTTCGGTGGTATCCCCAACAGCCGCAACGATCTCTCTGAAGCGTGCTGCAAAGCCAAGAAAACAAAAAAAAGAAAAACAAACTTCTCCGGAACCTTCTCCGGAACCCGTTGAACCTGACCTGGCCCTGCACCAAAAATTCCGAAAACCTTCTCCGGGACCTTCTCTGCAACCTTCTTCGGAACCCCGTTGAACCTGACTTGGCTTTGCGCCAAAGCCTCCCAGACCTTCTCCGGAACCTTCTCCGGAACCTTGTTGAACCTGACCTGGCTCTGCACCAAAGCCTCCCAGACCTTCTCCGGAACCTTCGGAACCTTCTCCAGAACCTCGTTGCACCTGACCCGGCGCCTGCACCAGTGCACGCCGGAGCTATTCTGGGCTGAAGACCCCACAAGCTTACGCTGTTGGGGACAAATCATGGTATTTCCACTTGTTTCGCAAAGTCCACGAGACAATAGGAAGCAGAAAAAACCGTACAAAACGGTGTTTTGGCCGCATCTAAGCTTCCCCTCTGAGCCCGTGAAAATACGGACCAGGGGGATTGAACCGCACCGGCACCCCATTGCCACCTGGTACATGAGCCTGGAAAACGTGCAAGATCAAAAACCATCATCACCACCCGCCTGACCCTGTTTACATCCATTTGATTTTTCCCGCTCTGCCCCCGGACCCCCTAAACTCGCTTCGCTCGCCTACCGGCTGGCTTTCGTAATGCTAAGATCAAATGCGAGAGATCAAGAAAAGATTAAAACAGAAGAAGAGAAACACAAATCAGAACTCGGTTGAAATGAAAAACTTATTTCAAGATGGAAGTTGCAATAACTCGATCCTTGATGGTCAAACTTGTTGATTCTACCTATCACGTCCTGCAGTATTGCCTGATTCCTTCTGCAAATGAAACCTCCACTTTCCATCACTTTCTTCTTTGTCATCTGGACTTGACTTCAGGAATTCAAACAGACTCAAACACAAATCGGTCGACATTTGGTGCCAGAATCTCACACTTCCTCTATCTCTATGAACTTCAAAACTCAGCAGGAGAAGGTGATGGGCAAAATCACAGAAAGGGGGTTCTGCTCCCTTTGGCAAATACAAACAGATACAAACAGCATGGAAGATGGAAAGAAGCCCACAGAGCGAAGGCACATAGAAATACAAAGAATATGAATGTGACATTTTGCGGCTGGTCGATCCTGGTGAGAAGAATAGCAGACAAATCAGGCACAAGTAGAATATAGATGAATATAGTAGAATCAAATGGAGATGTCAAACTTTGTGCCAGCACCTCTGTGAAGTTGGAAGTGTTCGGATGTGGTGAGACATTCGGACACTGTGCATACAAGCCGGTACAAATGTCTCACAATGCGTACAATGCGTACAATGCATGCAATGTCCGAAAGTGCGAAAGTGCGAAAGTGCGAAAGTGCGAAAGTGACCTGTATGACGCGTGCATTGGGCAGGTGCCTGTTGCGCCTGTTGTGCCTGTTGTGCCAAGAAGCTGCAGCGAGGGATGTAGTTCCCCTCGGACCCTGATCGTACACGACCTTGATGTTTTCCAAAGTCTCCTCCAAGACGAAGACGAAGTAGACGAAGTCAGAAATCGTTGGAATTTTTGTCATAATTTTGTCACCAAAAATGTTTGGTAAACCGTTGTTTCGTTCTTTCGTTTCGGTAAAGAAAGAAAGAAACAAGGCGCACATGTTGTGCGAGTACATGTGTCGAGTACATGTGTCGAGTTCGCCTTTCAAAACTGTGACGTTTCGATTTCTGTCCTCGGACAAGTCAGGCTCCTGAAAAAACGATCGGTGTCTGAGCAGAGGGGGGAAGTCTCTGGCACGCTCCAGTGACTTTAGTTCCCTTCATTTCCCTTCATTTCCCTTCTGCCCACAGAAACGGCAGCGAGAAGATGTGAGCAGTCCCCAGGAGATTTACTATGATTTACAGTTAGACTCTAGTTCTCAGAGTGACTCTAGTTCCCTTCATTTCCCTTCTGTGTACAGAAACGGCAGCGAGAAGATGTGAGCAGTCCCCAGGAGATTTACTGTCAAGGTTTGTCAAGAGATAGCCAAAGAAGTTCAAAGAAGGAAGAAACTCATAGAAACTCCACAAAATCAGGTGCTGGGCGTCTTGCATCGTCTTGCATCGTGTTCATCGTGTTGCATGTTATGATTTCGTTCAGTTTTGGCTCTGAATATTCGACCCACGCCTGGTACATTGGCTCAGGTGCCTCCTGACGGCACTGTCCAGTGAGTCCAGTGATCAAATCAGTGATCAAATCATCAGAATCACTGAATGTTATATTCTGAATTGTAGAATGTTGTAGAATTATGTAGAGTTGTAGTGAATCACTGAAAACATAATGTAACACATCTACAACTCTTAATTCTACAACATTCTGCAACTCTACGACACATGAATCCAACAAAAGCAAATTGATGCCGCCAAAGATGACCAAAGAATCCTGCCTTCACATTTTCGTCTCACTTTACGATGATAGTTACTGAATCAGTGCTGCATCATGTCTGAATCAATGATAGTTACTGATAATGAATTCCATCATGCTTTTGTTGGGTTTCTGGTTCTCTTCGGTGATCACGACCCCATCTCGCCTGTTCTTCTCGCCGAACGCCGCTGACAAAGTCACTGGCAAACGGCCGAATTGGCAGAGAGCCCTGCACAGTGCGTGCAGGCACCTTTTAAATCTTTCTACATGAACTATACCTAGATATACCTAGATAAACCTAGATAAACCGAAGGAACCTAGACTAGCAAAATATGCCTCGTTGGATATTGCATGTGCCTCACATATCACGGTGTCCAAAACTCGAGGTTCACCCGTGGAGAACCGTCTTTATGACTGGATAGGCAGACAGAGCAAGGGAAACACGTTTGAAAAACAGATGGAAAAAAATCGGAAGAAATTTGAAGAAATTTGAGAAATGGGGAGAAAAGGCTTTTTTCAAAGGTCAGAAAAAGGTTTTGAAAAGGGTGGAAAACATGAAAAAAGGGAGAGACGTAGGGGAAAAGGAGGCGATTGTCCGATTTGTTCATGAACACAGAGCAGATCTCGTCCTGGTCAGCATAGCGTTCGAAGATGGCTTCAACATCCTGGCCAAGTTTCCAAGTTCCAGGTTGACCTCAAATATCCAGTTTTTATTTGGTCAAAAATCTATACAACTTATAGAAAAAGTTGTAAATGCACATGTGCAAATCAGACCAAATCAGGTATAAAAATGCAAAAGCTTAAGGTATGAGTAGGTTCATATGTGACCGCCGCCTCCGATAAATCAATGCATAAATTACATGTTTCATGTCTATCAGTCTATCACGTTTGTTACACTTTATCAATCTTTGTCATGTGTCTCCTCTATATCACGCTCCCGTGAGTATCCCCTGCGTTCAAAACTTTCTGCATTTCCTTTCAGCATTCGTTTCTGATTCAAGCAGCTGTCATCTCGTGTCATCTCGTGTCATCTCATGTCATCGCGATGTCCTTCTCACTCACCCCAGAAGTGTACGGAAGCAGAGCACGGCTGAACTTTGGAAAATCCAGCCAGCCGCAGCTTGAGAGGTCTTGGTACCTTTCAAGTGTAATGGAATCCTATCAAATTAAAGAAGAAATATATAACAAATGTTTCAAGATGTTTCAAGATGTATCAAATTGTCAAGAGGCGGAGATTAGCTTGGAAGCAAAACCAGAGTTTGTACTTTAAGTAAAATCTGTGTCACTTAAGTCAGTTTGAGTTATGTCAGATCTACAAACCTAAAACCTACTTGCAAACCTACTCGCAAACACTTCTACTCTTCACAAAGTGTTCTGCTCCTCCGTTGCTCCAAGCCTCAAAGCCTTGACCAAGAAGGTCTCCTCGTGTGTGCCGAGCACCGACAACTTGGGAATTTGTTTGTTTCGTTTGTCAAGTTGGGAGTTTGGGTCGTCACTTCAGTGATACTTCAAATTACTACTGGTTACTTGGGAGCTCTTGAAGTAATTTTGAAGCAATATTGAAGCAATCTTGAAGTAATCTTGACGTTGTCTTGAGGCAGTTTTGAAGTAAGCTTGATGTAAGCTTAAAGTAAGTTTGAAGTGGTCTTGCAGTAGTCCTGAAGTAGTTTTGAAGTAATCTTGAAGCAATATTGAAGTAATCTTAAAGAAAGCTTAAAGTAAGCTTCAAGTAAGTTTGAAGTGGTATTAAATTTGAAGTGGTATTAAAGTAGTCCTGAAGTAGTCTTGAAGTAATCTTGAAGCAATATTGAAGTAATGTTGAAGTAATGTTGAAGTAAGCTTGAAGTAAAATTGAAGCAATATTGAAGCAATATTAAAGTAATCTTACAGAATCTTGAAGTAAGCTTGAAGTAATCGTGAAGTAATTTTGAAGTCAGCTTGAAGTGAATTAAAGTATATAAGCTTGAAGTACGTTTGATGTAGTCTTGCAGTAGCCCTGAAGTAGTCTTGCAGTAGTCCTGAAGTAGTCTTAAGTAGTTTTGAAGCAGTCTTGAAGCGATCTTGAAGTAAGCGTGAAGTAAGCTTGGAGTAATCTTGAAGTAGTCCTGAAGAAGTCTTGACTTAATCTCGAAGTAAGCTTGAAGGAATCTTGCAGTAATCTTGAAGTAAGCTTGAAGTAAGCTTGAAGTAAGCGTAAAGTAAGCTTGCAGTAAGTTTGAAGTGGTCTTGCAGTAGCCCTGAAGTAGTCTTGAAGTAATCTTGAAGCAATACTGAAGTAATCTTGAAGTAATCTTTAAGTAAGCTTGAAGTAAGCTTGAAGAAAGCTTGAAGTAATCTTAAAGTAGTCTTGCCGTAGTCCTGAAGTAGTCTTCAAGTAGTCTTGAAGCAGTTTTGAAGCAATATTAAAGTAATCTTGAAGTAAGCTTGAGTTAAGCTTGAAGTAAGCTTGCAGTAACCTTGAAATAAGCGTGAAGTAAGCTTGAAGTAAGATTGAAATCTTGAAGTAGTCTCGAAGTAGTCTTGAAGTAGTCTTGCAGTAGTCTTGCAGTAGTCTTGAAGTAGTCTTGAAGTAGTATTGAAGTAGTCTTGAAGTAAGCTTGAAGTAAGCTTAAAGTAAGCTTGCGGTAAGCTTGAAGTAAGCTTGAAGTAGTCTTGAAGTAGTCTTGAAGTAAGCTTGAAGTAATCTTGAAGTAAGCTTCAAGTAAGCTTCAAGTAAGTTTGAAGTAATCTTGAAGTAAGCTTGAAGTAATATTGAAGTAATTTTTAAGTAATCTTGAAGTAGTCTTGAAGTAATTTCGAAGTAAGCTTGAAGTAGGCTTTTCTTCTTTGGCCACCGGGCCCCAGAGAGTACGAATTCCCAATTCCCCAAGTAAACTTTGAAACAAAGTCTTGAAACTTTTTCTGTGAAGAATCTGAGCCAAAAAAAAAGGCCACGAGAACCTCTCGCTTGCGGGTCCTCGGTGGTTCTGCTGTGCGCTCGCTCCTGAATCTTCGCCAGGATAGCCTTCAGCGTTTTGGGCTCTTCCGGTCTGTTCAGATTTCAAAAGTACGCAGAGAAATGCATAGAATATGATTTAATAAATTTAACAAATATTCAATATATTCTAATATGCATAGAAGATATGATATATAGAAGATATGTTACAAAAGTATGACAAAGTGTGCTATTAATATACTGCACATGCTACATAATGTCAATGTAACATTGTTGCATCGCATACAGTGTACAATGTATCTGTCAAGTGGAGCTTGTAGTGCAGCCTACTTGCTGTGACAATTGCCACGGCATGTGACTATCAACGATTTTTTAGCCCTGCCATTGCCCAAGTTGCCCAAGACGAAACTGCTCCTCCTCGATTTGATTCAGGTCTTTCCCCATGGCGCCTCCAAAATGTCTAAAGTGACAGTGAAAGCATTGGATGCCAAGCATTGGATGCCAAGCATTAGATGCCAGGATGCCAAGCATTGGTCAAAGCAGTCAATGGTCACAAGTGAATACAAGTGATACAAGTGAATACAAATGGTCAAAAATGTGATACAAATGGTCAAAATGGTGAAAATGTTGCCATCGTACCACCACGGGTAGCACCGGTAGCACCGAGGCTCGCACCACGGTGACGCTGCCACGGTACCGTCCTACGGTACCAGGCCTGGCCGAAAAAACGGCCACAACTTTGGACCTGTCGTCAGGTCGCCAGCTCTGAGCCCCGTGCGGCGATGAGCGTAGGACAACTAGTAGGACAACTAAGGCGAACTAAGGCGAACTAAGGAACTGAACGAATTGAATTTCAATATGAGTTGTAGGACATTTCTACGAATTTGAATGAGTAGGACATAGTAGGACGAGTAACTGGACCTCAGGATCAGCCGATGCATCATAAAACTTTGCACCGAAAAGCAAAAAACAAAAAAGCAAAACAGGAACAGCATGGAACAGCATGGAACAGCATGAATTAGTCTCACAAGCCCTCAGGGCACAATCTCAACTTATCACAAGTGTAGAGTCACGGAGTCACTATATGTCACTATGCTGTCGCATCTGTGTCACAACTCACTTTTTGTGCACTTTCTTGTCGCTCATATATGTCATATGCTGCTCGTAAAGCAATGGATGTTAGTGGATGTTAAGCAATTGGCTTTCGCCCTTCAGGGCGATGAAGCAAGGACTCTCGAAATGCAACAAGCGTCTCTGACGCCGAAACCGGAGTCGAAACGGCGTCCAAACAAACGAACTCATAACGAACTCATCTGCGTTTTGTATCGTTTTGTCGTGACATATCGGACCTGATCAGCTTGATAAGTAAACTGAAGGATAAATATGACAATTCCGATCGATCTTGCATTTTTTGTGGACCATCTGCGAATGTCTGAGAGGTCAAGTTGGTATGTCGTGACTTCGTATCGTTTCATATCGTTTCATATCCATGTTTTCTCAGCCTTTCTTTGCCTTTAATGTGTTTAGTATTGATGATTATCAATGTGTCTCGGAACTCAGAACTCTTCCGAACTCTTCCGCACTCTTCATCTCATCGCCAGAAGCCACTCTCCCGGGTTCTGCGTGCGGAGCATTGCGGAGTTGTGCTCTGTGGCCCACTGTGGTCCACGATGCGAAAAACAGGGAAAAACGGTCGAAGATCAATATCTCAGGGGGTAAAGAAGCTTCGTCTGAACAAATGAGATGTACCTAGTAACTTTCTTAACCTTGTATACTTTTGTATCTACGTAATATGGCTGCATATGCACACCTGCAAGTTATTCTCTGTGACATTGTGTCAGTAGAAACCATGCCACTGTGTCAATCCCTGTTCCGGTGCAACCTCTTCTGTCCCAAGAAATTAGATCATATGGCAGCATTAAATAGCGGTTTTAAATGTCATGTCAATGCATCACATTCTATATTTTTTACATTGTACCTTTTGTACAGGCTTCTACTATAATTACATCTTTTTTAATACTTTGTTGACATAGGATTTGCGTGAAATCTAAATAGATTCTTCTCCAGTCAATTGCATTGTCCCTTCGACTGCCGGGTACTATTCTTGAACTACATCGTTACAATTCGTTACATGCAGTGTTACTATGTGTTACTTGCATTGTTACATGCTGTTTACCGCTGAGTATTCGCTTGTATTTTGATCCTGCTAATTGCTAACAGAGTGCAGCGCCTCGTCGTTTTGATTGATTGCAGTGTCTGTTGTGCACTGGTGCATTGATTTACCATGATTTACCTTTACGTCCTTTCAACACTTGATCCTAGCAGTCCATAGCAGTCCATAGCAGTCCTAGCATCTTTCAAAATTTAAAGGACAAAAGTTGATCTTTTGCATCTTGAATTTTCAGCTGACACGCAGCCGGAAATCTCGATGGAACTTAGATCGGCTTGACCGGCTTGATCTTGGGTGACAGTGCTTCAAGAGGTTCTTTGAGATGTAAAGAGTAAAGAGTTTCAAATGGATTCACAAATGGATTCATGGATTCAAACTCCTATTCTAAAATCATCTAAAATCTTTGAATTTCTGAAACTGAGTATCTCTGACTTCGAAGTAAGGTAAGTAAGCGCCATGCATCGCCCGCATCCGCCCGCCTCCATGTAGCTCTTGAAGGAATTGGAGAAACGTGCCAGAGCAGCACCATCCAGGTGACGATGATCTCCAACCTAAACGACAAACAAAAGAAATTCAAACAAAATTCAAACAAATGATTTATAAACAAAATCTAAAGGACTTATTCAAATGACTTATAGAATTCTTATAGAAATGATTTAAATATATTTAAAATGATTCAAAAATGATTCAAGTTCAGTGCAATTGCCGACATTTCCGAGTCTCTTTGCAAACGCATTGCAAACGCATTGCAAACTCTTTGCTACTTTTGCATTTTTGTTTGCTCTTATCCTGTACCTCGATAAAAGCCCTCGTAGCTGTAGCAGCTGTAGCTAAGGCTGCGACCCAGCGGATGTTCATCACTTGCCGGGGAACCAACTGGCGCAAATGAGGAGCAAACGCATGGCAAGCTGTTGCAAATGAACTGTTGCCAATTAGCTGTTGCAAAAATGTGCAAAATGTGTTGCAAATGCTTGAAGATTTTCAAGTGCTAGAGTTGGGACATGTGGTGGAACACACAGCCGATGTCACACGAGCGGAGTCACGCATAAGGGGATCATAGGGGGGCTGCTAAGGGGATGCATTGATTACTCACTGCCTTCACCATGGCAGTCATGTAGATTCAACGTAGATTCATGCAGTCAGCCAGAGGGCAGAGTCAGCCTCCATTTTGGCATTGTATCTGGGCAGTGTCATTGTTCTTCCAGTGGCACCGATGACGGCTTGTCCATCAAAGAGAATAGGACGGGGATCCTGTGAGCACATGATGTGCACATGATGTGCACATGGTGTGGAGATGTGATTTCCTGTGAGTTTTTCCAACGTGCATTCTTTGGAGAGTTTCTGTAGCACATGATCTCCACATGATGGGCACTTTGTTGAAAGCTGAAAGTTGGATTCCTCAGGAGAAGCTGCGAGAAACTCCTGTCCTTGGTGCCAATGACTCCAATGTTCGAAAGTGTGATGGTTCCTCCCTGACAATCACGGAATGCACAAAACAGTGTTCAAAAACAGCCCAGAACAATTGAGCAAGCATTCCTCTACATGAGTGACCTACTGATACATATGCAAACTAAATGCTTTGAGACAAAATGACAAGACCTTAAAGACCTTAAAGGAGTTCAAAAGGAGTTCAAAAGATAGTCTGAAACCCAGTCAGAAAAGTTTCTGCAGAAGCCGAATCTGGGTCAGTTGTGTGTGACCTTGAACTGACCTTGTGTGACCCAGACATTATCTTGACTTTGCCTTGATTATCTGGGTCCTTTGCTCCATTTGGAAGCGTGATTTGATTCCCAATGATTCGGTCACTGATTTCCCATCAGCCAGGCGCCAGGCACAGGTTTGGTAGGTTTGGTAGGTTTGGTACCCTAAAAAATGACACCGTAAGTGGAGAAACACTGAAACTATGGACTTGTTAAAGGCTCAATTTTAACGTTTGCATTAGTTAAATGCTCCAAAGTAAACATTAATATATCAAATAAAATCAAATAAATTCAAATAATAAATGAATTGAATGTATTAAAATGATATTTTCACTTTGGCATCTGAAAATTTCAGCATCTCAACATCTCCGGCACCGGGCTGTGTGGCTGTCCTGGATGTCCGGCAGGGCCAACTTGCCCTGCTGAGCCGCGGCCGCCAGGCGCATCAGCTCCTGCTGGATCTCCAACACGTTTTTGCCGCCGACGTCCTCCGAAACATTTGCAAAATGTGCACATATATGAACAAATATATGAACAAATATGCAAATTGAAATAAATTGAAAGCATGAAATTAACAAATCACGACCAATAAATTGCTACTGAACGAGGCTGGAAGGGATAGCTTCATAAAACTTATCGAAAAAACAAGAGAGCTTACAGTATTACAGTGACAAGAGCGCGGAAAAGGAAACTCATGAAACTGGGTATTGAGATAGATATATTATATATATATATATTGCGAATTATTGCGATATATTGGGATGTATTGAGTATGTTTAAAGTATGTTCAAATGACACAAGAGGAGGAATCTCGCGCATCAGGCTCGCAGCTGAAAAGTTGGGAGCTGCCTCTCCAATTGTCTTTGGGAATCTGAGTTTGAGTTTTCTGAGTATTTGAGTTTCGTTGAAAGAACAGGACTCCACATGAGCTCACATGCTGCTGGAGCTGCATACGGCATACAGGAAAGTACCCGATACCCACATCAAACGCCTTGATGTTGGGTACCATGAGACCTCCAGGAGTATCTACTGCAACCTGAGTGCAACATGCCGCGATGTGCCGCGATGTGCTGCGTGCCACGATGTGCCCAAAACGTCCCCATGGCTGCCCCACTGAGATGTTGTGGCTGCCATAGACCGTGTAGTTTGGAGGGTTCGCGTCCGGTGACCTCATATCAGGATGCACGTCGCCTCTGTGGTTTGAACGAATTTGAAAAATAGATGTTTCTTTGGGAAGGTACCGGACTTCGTCACTTGAAGGATCGACCGACTTGTGTCAAACTCTGGAGATGCGGCCAAAACACACTTGAGTGATTAAACAGGTTTGTACAGGTTTGTACAGGTTGGCATATGCAAGACTTCAGAAAACACAGTACAAACATGCACAAACAGTATGCAACACCTCTTGTCTCGTAAACATGCAACTAGTGTTCTACTGCTTGTAGCAGTTCTTTGGTGAGCACTGCACACCACTCGTCCCATCCGTTCCCCATTTGCCACGCTAAAGCCGCTAAGGTCTGGTCCCAAATTTGCTGTTGACTTTGGGATTGTCATACAACGCCAAACTTATCGCCTGAAAACAAACGAAACAGGTGCAGCCGGCGCCCTTTCAAAAGGTTTCCAAATGGATGCAGAGGTGGCAAAGGTGGCAATTCCGCTGTCCTTCAGCATGAAGGACGTCACAGTGATTTTGCTGCCGTACTTCTTCAGAGCATGTTCCTCATTCGACTCATTCGACCAATTCCACGAAAAGTCGACTAAAAAAATGCTCGACTGACCAAATCGGACGAAACATGTGCAAACTCTCTGCCTACAAATATGCAAAATAATGCAAAGTATATGATCATGCTATTCATGCTATTCATGCTATTGTATGTGCGCAGTATGAAATGTGAAACTTTGCACCTTGAGCTGCTTTTGCAGCGCCAAGATCTCAGTCATGTCGATCTCCTGGCAGTTTCTTGAAGTTTCAAATTTCAATTAATCCGTTCATCAGCACTTCAGGAGTCACTACGAGACCGGCCCAAACTATTGCGTTTAAATCCAACTGTTGTAGGTAGACTTGGAAAAGGCAAAGCAAGGGCGAAGCAAGGCCAAGCAATGCACCACAAGGCAAAACCAAGGCAACGCAAGGCAAACGCAAATCAATGCAAAGGCAAGGCAAAAACAAGGCAAAAGCGACGCAAAGCAAGGTAGAAGCAAGGCAAAAGCAACAAAGGGAGCAAAGCAAACTGTGTAAAAATAAGAGATGTAATCAGATATAATCAGATAATATCAGATATAAGAGAAGGATCAAACTGAACGTTATTTCAGTATATTTCAGTTATTTCTGATCGTTGCAAGACCTTTGATCCCAAGAGAAAACGCACAAAGAACTCAAAGAACTGAGAAATATGACCTCCGGACAGGAAGACAACACAGGATACTCAAGGGCAGGGCTCTAATGGGCTCTAGGACGGGAGGGCCTGAGCTGTGAATCTGACGTGGATTCACATAGATTCACATAGATTCCATGTATTTCCATGTCAGATTCACATGGATTCACATGGATTCACATGTCACAATTCATGTCAGTCACGTGGATTCACATGTCACATGCCAGTCACATGCACAGCTGTCCACAGTCCGAAAAATTTCTCAGTCCTCTCCCAAGGCCATGTAAGGAACCACCAGGGAGGCCTGCATTGACTTGACCTGAGAATTGCTTGGCATATGCTTGGCATATGCTTGGCATATGCTTGGCATATGCTTGGCGTATCGGTGTATCTTTGATGTAGAGAATTACTGACAAAATACGATGTACTTCACTGAATACTTCGATGAATTCGTTGAATACAACAAGAAAAGTCGAGAGAACTGCGGTACATCGGGCCCCATCGGGCTGTGCGATGTGTCAGGCGGGGCTCTGGCCATGCCCTTTCCGACATTGTCCGTGATCTGAATGGTCTGGTCCTGACAGACTCGAGAGACTCGCGAGACTCGAGAGACTCGCGAGACCAGAAACTAAAAGAAAGACAAAGATTCATGTAAAATGATGTAAAATGAACATGAAATTCAGATCTTTAAAAGAAAATGTATTTGAAAAACTCATAAACAAGCAATCTCGACCCAAATTGTTCCTTTTCCCTGAATGCAACCAACTGTGAAACCTCTGCCAAAGATTGCATTGGAGCTTTAGCATCTCTTCCCTTGCCCGCATCACGGCAAATGCTAAGTTGAACAAACAATATGGCCAGAATCGATGCCGTGCACGTTCGATGTCCAACCACTAGCATCGATTTCCATCAGATTTCCATCAGATTTTGACACAAAATCGATGAAACAATATGATTTCCATCAGTTTCAAAATCCTCCAAAACTCGTGGAGGCGGAGTGAAGCTTGGCGCCGCTGCGGCAGGGGCTGGAGCCGCAGCAGCGGCAGCCGCGGCTCCGGCCCCTTTCAAGTCCTCCAGGCAAAAAAAACTGCATAAACTGCTCAAGATATCTCAAGATCATCCGGCAAGATCCGGCATCCGGCAAAATCTAGCAAGATCCAGATGCAAGTGTTGCATAGTGTTGCATAGTGCTGCAAGATTTTGCAAGTACAAACCGAATCTGTCAAAAACGGAGATACTTTCGAGATGGTGTGAGGCAGTACAATCACAACACTGGTGGGCGCGATATGGCGCAACATGGGAAAATATGGATTTCGACCGAGGCCACATGAAAAAGGCAAAATGATGCAAAATGATGCCTAAAATGATGCAAATGATGCCTAAAATGATGCAAATGATTGCGAATTGCGGATCATTGCAACCCGATGTTGCAACATGTTGCAACATGTTGCAACGCTCAAAATCGGATTTCAAACCAAACTCGAGTTCACTCGCCTCGGCGAGCACACGACCATGGGCACCTGACGGGACGAACCCGCCCCGAAGCTCACATAAAACACACAAAACACACAAAACACACAAAAGACATACCTGACATATAACATACATATAACCTGACATACTGTCTAGTGTCAGAATGTGTCAGATACCTTTTCCAGATCTTTCATTAGGACCCCTGTCATCTGTAGCGATGTCCTTTAGATCCTTCCTGCTAGTGGATTTTGTTACATAACATTTATGTCGTGCAGTGCATCTACATACCAACGAGCCTTCATAAGATCCTGCAAAACTCAACCTCGACTCTCTAGTGTCAGATGCCTTTTCCGCATATTTGACTGGGCCTCTTCTGTTGTCTCTGTACGTGTCACATCGGTCCGTCCTGTAATCTGGAGCACTGTCCTATGGATTCTTCCCGTTGGTGCTGTGTGCGGACCAGGGGGAAATCGAGACTTAGCGTCACCTGTTTGCCTAGTGGTTCTTAATTGGTACTTCATTGGTACCCACTCCATGCCCCAAAACACCTCTGCCATGCCACGGCACCAAATTCTGTTGAAAAGTGCCCGTGCCGCAAAAACCAACGATCCAGCCCGTCAGGCTGGCTTTCGTGAAACACATTATGAAAATTATAAAACACATGAAAAGACTTGAGGAAACATACAATGAGATAACTTGATAATACTTGATATAGTATCTTTATTGTAATAAGAATAGCAGTTGTAAGGGCTTGTAAGGACAATAAGGACACTAGTAGTAGCAATTAATGCATAAAAATCCCTGAGATGGATCTTGACACTTGAAAATTACTCCATCTCTGTCTATGTGCCTACATTGCCATTCTCTATGCCCACGCATGATAAGTACACCGTTGCTTTAGGGGTCTGGAATTGTTTTGGGAATCTTTATTTTTCCATTTTGGGATTTTTCTTGGATTTCCTGTTCTGTACATTTTCCTTGCTATTTGCAGCATTTTGAACCTGGAAGCTGCCATGTCCGCTCCATAGAATTCGCAACATGTTCATGGAATTTGCAGCTCTTTGACGCTGGAAGCTGTCATCTCAACGTTTCTGCAGTTTTTGAGTCCAAATCTCATTTTCCATGGAATTTGGAACATTTTGCAGCGTGATGGAGCTCGACTTCCGCTTGTGGCCTAGTAGTTGTTCTCTTTGCTGTTGCTGTTGCTTCCCTTGCTGATGGTGTTGGTCTTGGTGCTGGTTTTGGTTTTTTGGTATGCTGGTATGTTGGTATGTTTGTCGTTGTCGTTGTCATTGTCATTGTTTGTCGTCGTTGTTGTTGTTGTTGTTGTCGTCGTTGTGGTGGTTGTGGTGGTTGTGGTGGTTGTGGTGGTTGTGGTGGTTGTGGTGGTTGTGGTTGTTGTGGTTGTGTGGTTGTTGTGGTTGTTGTGTTGTTGTGGTTGTTGTGGTTGTTGTGGTTGTTGTGGTTGTTGTGGTTGTTGTGGTTGTTGTGGTTGTTGTGGTTGTTGTGGTTGTTGTGGTGGTTGTGGTGGTTGTTGTTGTTGCTGTTGCTGTTGCTGTTGCTGTTGTTGTTGTGGTGTTGTCGTGGTGTTGTTTTGGTGTTGTGGTGGTGTTGTGGTGGGTGGCGGTGTTGTGGTGGGTGGCGGTGTTGTGGTGGGTGGCGGTGTTGTGGTGGTTGACGGTGTTGTGGTGGTGTTGTGGTGTTGTGGTGTTGTGGTGGTGTTGTTGGCGCTGGCGCTGGCGCTGGCGGCGGCGGCGGCGGAGGTGGTGGTGGTGGTGGTGGGGGCGGCGGCAGGTGGTGGTGTTGAAAAAACACCGACGAAAAGCAGAAAGACCCAGAGAAGCAGAAAGGCAGAGAGCAGAAAAGCAGAGAAACAAAAGCAGACAAGCGGACAAGCGGAGAAGCAAAGAAAAAGCAAAAAGCAGAAAAAGCAAAAGCAGAAAAGTGGAAAAGCGGAGAAACCCAGCAGAAAAGTGGAAAGGCAGAGAAGCAGGGAAAAGCAGAAAAGCACAAGCAGAGAAGCAAAAAGCGGAAAGGCAGAGAAGCAAAGAAGCAAAGAAGCAGAAAAGCAGAAAAGCAAAGAAGCAGCAAAGCAGGAAAACAAAGAAGCAAACAAGCAGAGAAGCCGAGAAGCAGAGCAAATCTAGGAACCAGAAATCCAAGAAAAAAACCCAAAAACATCCAAAAACAAATGAAAAAAAAACAAAATAAATAACCCTCCTCTTATTAAAACTACATCCTCCCTGACATTTCGCAACTCTTTATCTCCTTGGATTGTTGTAAGACGGCTGTTTCTTCCCTGTAGCAGTCATGCTTTAGCTGTTTAGAAAGATCACACCAATTAATATTGTAAGACTCAGTTAGACTCAGTTAGACTCAGTTAGACTCCTCGACTCCTGGACCACCAAATTGCTGCCCAGTCCACCCTCTTCCTGTTCACTTCATTCACTTCATTCACTTCATTCACTTCATTTCACTTCCCGGCTACACTCTGCTTGCACTCTGCTTGCACTCTGCTTGCGACATCAGTTGCACGATGTGTTGCACGATGGGATCAAGGGATATCGAGGGATCGGGGCGCGCCGGTACCCATACCGGGAGGGGCACCGGGGGTGCGGCACCAGCGGCACCTGTTCCCTTCACCGTGTTGAGATCAATACCCATCTGCTTCGCCAAGCCACGGACCTGCACGGAAAGGAGTGCGGAAACAAATTTACGTCGAAACGTCGAAAGATGCGAAAACAAAGTCGGAACATCAGACGTCAGACATCGATAGACATCAGACAGATGATTTGGTTTCCAAGTTTCGTATCTGAAAAATGTCTGGTGATGTCTGGTGTATCTGCCAAATCATCTGGAGAATCCCCATCTTGGCTCACTTGGCTCTGATCAGTCACCTTTCTACGAAAAGTCACCTTTCAGAGTCGAAAAATGTCGAAAATCATTGTGAATTTACAGTCTGCGGGAGCTGTACACACCTGTCTTTGGAATAATGCTAGTGGACACAGTCACGCTGGAAATATCCAGTATTCAAATATTCAAATATGCAAGCATCAACGAGTTGCCAGCTTCCACATGTCTCAAAATGTTTCAAGTGTCCAAACACGTTTTTGAGATGTTTTTTCAAGATGAATCAAACTGCACCTTGGGTGTTGCTAGGACACCAGGTGCCTGTGCGAAGAATTCGCTCACAGCGAAAGTCTTAAATTAAAAGTCTTAAGCCAAACAAGTCGAGTCATTCAGAATTTCGAAATATTTCAAAGTCACAGCGAATCACAGACTGAAGGTGACAGTTGAAACATCTTGAAACCTTGCATCTGCTCTGCTTAAGGCAAACGAAGCTTTTCACTGGGCATGACTTAATCTCGTAGAAGTCAATTGGAACCATCTTCTCTGGTTTGCTTGATCTGGAAATTTGGTAAATTCACAGGGAAAAAGACGCGAAGCCTAACGCACGCGCGTGAGTCGATTGGTCAAATTGTAAGAAAATCACACCAATTTCCGGATTTACAGTTCTAGTGTCCCTTGGGGAAAGGGGATTGGAAATCCAGCCTGTTCTCTAGTGTCCGGCCAATTGTAAAGAGTGTAACAACGTTTTCGGGCCAGGGAAGCTACTGTCACGGTTTGTCGTTGAAACCTGATTCTCCTGATTCGACCCTTTCCATCAAGTTCGTCGCACACTTGCGGGAAGTTCTTCCTTGCACTGGCGATGCTGGCGATGCTGGCGCTACGCTCACCTTGAATTTTGCCAAGCTTGCGACGGGTATGCAGAGCTCTATTGAACGTGCATAATTTTTGACAGCGTGACGTTTTTGATGTTACGCTTTGAACTTCACAGATTGAACAGCAGCTGTCTTACAACAGTGTGCAAAGAAAAGTAGACCCTACCTACACACTCCCGCAGCTTACGTTCTAGCTATGCTGATGGTGACTCATGCGTGGCCTATCTTGTGAGGAAAGTGAAGAGTTTTCTCAGAAACACAAGCGATGCAATGATAGTTGACATCATAAGCATTTCATGGATTGCCATGTGCTAAAGAGGTTTGATACGAGTACCATTTCCAGATGACGGCTAGTGATCGGCTAGTGATCGGCTAGTACGCAGCCCGGGGCCGCACAACGAAAACAGACGAGTTTCCCCATTCGGTTTTCGTTTTGTCGTGTTGGGGTCACAAGTGCCCTATGAAAATTCCTTCAAGACACTTCCAAATCCAGAGCGTAATAAAGATATCATACAAAACAGGCTATGATGCTATGCTTTCGAAAAAATGGTTGGAGTTTGGATGGAAAGTCAAAGTTAAAGTCATGCCTTTCATGTTTGAAAATGTTATCATATATGAAATGCATGTATGATTCATATATTCAAAAAAAAACTAATCTCATTTCATACAATATGTGACATGGCAAAAAAAAGAACTAACAATATGTTAGATGTAGCATAATGTTACGATGTTAGATAATGTCTGCAAAAATAGTCAAACCAAAATCTAAATATATCATATATCCAATTAATATACTTTATGCATAATTTGTAAATTCTTTACAACGTGTAAACAATACATTTGTTTACACCTTTTTCTCCAAGCGAAAAAGAAATGATAACTGTTTTTTCACAGGTTTTACATATCACACGTGACGTCAACGGTGCTAACAACGGCATCGGGCTCTGCCTTGGACCCAGCTGCAGCCTGACATCGACAAACATCGAATATCGAAAGATATCGAAACATAAGGAAAAACAAACATATAACATCACATTGAATCATATAACAATGTAACATTGTAATATTTACCAATGTAGCACCGTTTCTTCCTAGTGCCGTTTTCAATAAATTCATCAATTCAACACCGATGTAACGCGCATTGGTTGCAGGACCTTGGCTGGTGCTGATGCAGCTGATGGTGCTGAAGGTGCTGATGGTGCTGATGGTGCAGCTGCTGGTGTAGGCTGTGGCTTGGGTGGTGATGATGTTGGCGCCGAGCTGTCTCCGGTCTCCACATCAATGAGAACGGAGCCGACTTTGACGGTGTCTTGCACCTGTCCAAACATGCATGGCTAGGTTCCGTGGTCATTCACGAAGTGAGAGGTTGCAGGTTGCCGTCACCTACCTTGCCCTCTTGTCCAGAAACACTCCTCTGGAAGACATGGAGTCATGATGAGTCATGCCATCAAAACTGACTTCACCCTCCCATCTTGGACTTTCAACTTTCTGCTTCCGGGTGAACCTTCAAAATCTTCGACAGAAGATTGCTGGTGTTCAAGATTGTGAGCTTTCCCATGGCCTTGTGGTGAACCTTCACCACTTTCCCTGTGTAGGGGCTGGTCAACTCTACTGAAGCCTCTGCAGGACGACAATTGTAGACACTCCATCGCTCCCCATCTCACTCTCGTTCATAACGTTCATAACACTTCAGACGCAAACATGCCAAATTCTTCGTAAAAGAGTGAACATGGTGAAAATTGAATGAAACGTGCGTGAAAAACAATGAAGTTTGAATGAAACGTCATTGAAACACGATGAGATTTCATGAAACATAATGAGACACAATGAAACACAATGAAAATGCCGACCTTGTCACTTTCGACAGCGCACACGTTATCCATTTCTTTGACCTAGCATGAAAGTCATATGAAAGTCATATGAAAGTCATATGAAAGTCATATGAAAGTCGTTTGTTCGAAGTTGTTTTCCAATGCAAATTGGCTGGAGGTGATAGGTTTCTGGCCATGTCGCCCTCCTTCACAAACCACTCTGTCAGCTGGACCTCTGCAATGCCTTCGCCAATATCAGCCTCAATTGATTTTGAATGATTTGTAAAAAAATAATTATTAAGGACATTGACGAATATTGAAGGACCCAAAATGATTTTAAATATGTCGGACCAGCAACCAGTTTGAATTGCTGGACTCCCCCTGAAGGTGCTGATGGTGCTGATGGTGCAGCTGCTTGTGTAGGCTGTGGCTTGGGTGGTGATGATGTTGGCGCCGAGCTGTCTCCGGTCTGCACATCAATGAGAACGGAGCCGACTTTGACGGTGTCTTGCACCTGTCCAAACATGCATGGCTAGGTTCCGTGGTCATTCACGAAGTGAGAGGTTGCAGGTTGCCGTCACCTACCTTGCCCTCTTGTCCAGAAACACTCCTCTGGAAGACATGGAGTCATGATGAGTCATGCCATCAAAACTGACTTCACCCTCCCATCTTGGACTTTCAACTTTCTGCTTCCGGGTGAACCTTCAAAATCTTCGACAGAAGATTGCTGGTGTTCAAGATTGTGAGTTTTCCCATGGCCTTGTGGTGAACCTTCACCACTTTCCCTGTGTAGGGGCTGGTCAACTCTACTGAAGCCTCGACAGGACGACAATTGTAGACACTCCATCGCTCCCCATCTCACTCTCGTTCATAACGTTCATAACACTTCAGACGCAAACATGCCAAATTCTTCGTAAAAGAGTGAACATGGTGAAAATTGAATGAAACGTGCGTGAAAAACAATGAAGTTTGAATGAAACGTCATTGAAACACGATGAGATTTCATGAAACATAATGAGACACAATGAAACACAATGAAAATGCCGACCTTGTCACTTTCGACAGCGCACACGTTATCCATTTCTTTGACCTAGCATGAAAGTCATATGAAAGTCATATGAAAGTCATATGAAAATTATATAAAAGTCATATGAAAGTCATATGAAAATTATATGAAAGTCATATGAAAGTCATATGAAAGTCATATGAAAGTCATATGAAAGTCATATGAAAGTCATATGAAAGTCGTTTGTTCGAAGTTGTTTTCCAATGCAAATTGGCTGGAGGTGATAGGTTTCTGGCCATGTCGCCCTCCTTCACAAACCACTCTGTCAGCTGGACCTCTGCAATGCCTTCGCCAATATCAGCCTCAATTGATTTTGAATGATTTGGAAAAAAATAATTATTGATATTTATTGACATTGACGAATATTTAAGGATCCAAAATGATTTTAATGTCGGACCAGCAACCAGTTTGAATTGCTGGACTCCCCCTGAAGGTGCTGATGGTGCTGATGGTGCAGCTGCTGGTGTAGGCTGTGGCTTGGGTGGTGATGATGTTGGCGCCGAGCTGTCTCCGGTCTCCACATCAATGAGAACGGAGCCGACTTTGACGGTGTCTTGCACCTGTCCAAACATGCATGGCTAGGTTCCGTGGTCATTCACGAAGTGAGAGGTTGCAGGTTGCCGTCACCTACCTTGCCCTCTTGTCCAGAAACACTCCTCTGGAAGACATGGAGTCATGATGAGTCATGCCATCAAAACTGACTTCACCCTCCCATCTTGGACTTTCAACTTTCTGCTTCCGGGTGAACCTTCAAAATCTTCGACAGAAGATTGCTGGTGTTCAAGATTGTGAGTTTTCCCATGGCCTTGTGGTGAACCTTCACCACTTTCCCTGTGTAGGGGCTGGTCAACTCTACTGAAGCCTCGACAGGACGACAATTGTAGACACTCCATCGCTCCCCATCTCACTCTCGTTCATAACGTTCATAACACTTCAGACGCAAACATGCCAAATTTTTCGTAAAAGAGTGAACATGGTGAAAATTGAATGAAACGTGCGTGAAAAACAATGAAGTTTGAATGAAACGTCATTGAAACACGATGAGATTTCATGAAACATAATGAGACACAATGAAACACAATGAAAATGCCGACCTTGTCACTTTCGACAGCGCACACGTTATCCATTTCTTTGACCTAGCATGAAAGTCATATGAAAGTCATATGAAAATTATATGAAAGTCATATGAAAGTCATATGAAAGTCATATGAAAGTCGTTTGTTCGAAGTTGTTTTCCAATGCAAATTGACTGGAGGTGATAGGTTTCTGGCCATGTCGCCCTCCTTCACAAACCACTCTGTCAGCTGGACCTCTGCAATGCCTTCGCCAATATCAGCCTCAATTGATTTTGAATGATTTGGAAAAAAATAATTATTGATATTTATTGACATTGACGAATATTTAAGGATCCAAAATGATTTTAATGTCGGACCAGCAACCAGTTTGAATTGCTGGACGGCGAAGCAAGAGCGGGATGTCCTTGAAGGTGGCATTTTCAAACACGTTCAAAGTTCGGCGTACCCACTGACAACATGTGACAACATGTGACAGTTGCGCCTGAAAAAACGTGGTTGCGCAATGTCTGCCTTCACCTTGGTTTTGGATCTTGTTGAAGACAGGCCTCTGTTCAATGGTGCATGCTAAGGAAACTAAATTCAAATTTCGTTTTAAATGAAAGTGGAACAAGTGAAACACCGCAAAAATAAAAAACAAAAAACAAAAACATTTTATTGCCTTGTTAGGCCTTGTTTTTGCATGGTCATATGAAGGAATTTCCACGTTGTCTTGGGGCTGCACTGGAAAATGTCCCCCAGCCTTGGCAAGCTTGGCACATTCACAATGCACAAAATTTCCGCCATAGACTGTTCCATTGCTGCAGCTGCAAAGTTTGAGAATTTTGTTGTCTATTTTTTTTGTCGATATTGTCGATGTTTGGTGTTTTTCTTTTACCTTCCACTTTTGGCCTGATTTGTTCATTGGTGTTTTGGAAATCATGTGAAGTTTTTCAATGAAGGTGTCAGTTTCTGTGTTTTTTTTTTATTTCCAAGACACCAGTGGAAGGCAATGGAGCCGATGGAGCCGGGAATGGAAGAGACGAAGAGGGAAACGAGCCCTGGCCACGGCCGCCATGGCCATAGCGCTCCCAAGCCGCTGCCGCCACCGGCTTCACAGCACGGTGCGGACCCCACGGGACTCGGTTTCACCAAGGCGGCTGGAGCCACAAATGCGGTAACGTCAATTAGGTCATAATTAGGTACTGGGACCCCCTTTCCACGGCAAGAATTCGATGTCACGCGTCATGTATGTTTAAACCGTCAAAGTTGTAACACATTTCGAACCATTGATGTTCTCTACCACCAACATATGTCCTACACCAATGCACCGAAATCGCCATATGCAATGTGGAAATGTAATCAACTCCGAGATTCGTCACATGCAACCCAAAACTCAACATCATCAAATTCCTAAACCGTCATTTCAAAATTATAAATGGCAAGTGATACAAAATACATCGCGCATGGCGATGATAAATGATAATTTTGAAAAATCAACAATTTGAGGCCCGGGGGGAGGTACCAAAGCTGCACGATGTTACTAATGTTGTACCGGAGATTGTTCAGTTGCAAGAGTTAACTGATGAACTGATGACGATGATGGTGGGTGCGGATGAATTTGACGATAATGTTGATAATGATATGATGATGATGACGACGACAACAATAATGATGACAATGTTCTTAAGAAAAATAAAAACGAAGAAGGCGAAGATAAAGACGTAGAAACCTGCTCCTGCCCCAAAACCACCTGATGATGGTGATGCAGATGCTGACGATGAACAAAGATCCAAGAAGGGTCTGGGGGGACCAGGGGCCGATTGAACCGGGGTCGGCCAGGGGGGGAAAAAATTGACCAGAGTATATATTCCGGGAATAAAACCCATTTCATATCATAACGGTATCAAAATTCAACAATTCAACTTCAAACAAATCGAAGACACCTACCAAAAATCATCCCATGAATCAAGACATGATACAACAAAACCACACCAACCAAGACATGATGCAACAAAATCAGGGACACGATCAAAGAACCCAGAGATGACGCAGGAAAACATCAAAGACAAAAAATGGAGAAACAAATTAAACAAATAAAAAACATAAAAATTATTTCCAAAGACATTTATTGATACACCCACCACTGTTTCAAGATAGATGGAAATAAGAATAAAACAAGTCCAATAAAATAAATGGACTATTAGACATATTTGTTAGTTTTCTTCATCAGTGTAATGTTCATTTTCTGCGAAGGAAACGGTGCACAGCGCTCACCTTTTCTCTGAGCCTTAAAGGCCTTGTGATTCACATGGATTTTCCATGTACGCATGGTGAAAATGAAATGGACTGAACTGAGATTTGTGTGTGTCATCCTTGCTGCAACTGCCATGCTATGACATCATCTGAACGGCATGAGTGCTTTCACAACTGTTTCGCACTCCTCCTCATTCAGGTGAGACTTTAGATCTCCTGAGTGCTCGCCTTTTCAGTCCATCAGAGTGTTGCTTAACTCCAATGTTGTATGGCCTTGTGGCCTTGTCAAACTCCCCAGGATTAAGGGTTACCTGGTACCCCTCGGGGTTATAGGGTTGCCCGGCACCCTCCAAACCAAACGTCAAACCACTGGCCGATTCTTTTCATCGACCAATCATCTGAAAAAGTTTGGCTTCACATGAAATTTCACTTGATGAAAATCTGTGATCTGTACCATTCGATCCATTGCTTGCAGAAACCTGTGTAGATCTTCTGCAAACGCTTGATAGACTCCTGACAACGCGTGGTCACCTCGATTTCTGGCTCGTCTGTAAAGCCTTTGGTAAGTTCCAGTGACCCTTCTTGCAATGTCCAGAGTCAGATTAGGACTGAAATTGGCTGCCTCGAGCACAGCTGTAAGAGTTGTTTGGATGTCTGTGGCATCCTCGTAGTGCTCGAAAGCCAAAGCTTCATTCACCTGATCTCTGAGATGCTTAATCATCCTTGTTAAATCTCCTTCCCTGCTATTGGTCTCATCTTCCAGGATTTCAGCATCTGAAGTCGGTTCTTCTTCTTCTCCATGCTCCATGTGGTGGTCTTCCAACGCCATCACAGGTCCTGCTGAGCCTGACGCTTCTGCTGCGTAAGCTCCAAGTCCAGCATCATCTGTTGTGTCCGGTGCCACCTGACGTGCTTGAAACAAGAGTTGGTTCGACCTTTCCTGGGCAAACATGTCTGATCTCTGCTGTCTGGTGAGTTCACTGTATCTCACAAACCCACCATGGTGTACCAATCCATCATGTATGCAGTCCATGTACTCCTCCAACGTTGCAAGTCCTTGATTTGTCTGACTCACGAAGTTACTGTACTGCGTTCGAAGATCAAGATGGTTGGCACGGTGCTGATCTATCAGATCTCTTTGATGTCCTGTGAAAGTATCTGTTCTGCTTGCTGAAGCTCATTGTGCTGCATCCTTTGGTCCATCTTCGACCACAGCTTGTAACAAGCCACCGCAAAACCAATCCATGCCACTGCCAGCAAAAAGATTGAAAGCCAAATCCACAATGTTTCATTGTCATTGCTATTGACATTGTGGCTCTCACATTGGCCTTGTGCAGCTGAACCAGTTGGCCCAAGGCCCAAAACTGTTGCTAACCTGAAAATCGTCTTTGCCAGTTTTGTGACATCACGTGAATTGCTATGGCTTTCACGTAGTGCTTCAAGCTCTTCTTGGCCAATTGGTTGACCATTTTCTGCAGAAACCATCCCAAGTTCAGACATCAAAGCGAAAAGTCTTTTCCTGCCCAAGCTTTTGGTGCCTATATGTCACCAACATTGTAGGCCGTCGGCATCTGGACCATCTCAACTGAGCCATTTTGCACCTGAGTTTGAACCCAAAGTAACTTTCCAGACAAATGTCTCACCTTTCCCACCCTCTGCCGATTGCAAAGCTGTCGTGCACTGCTGCTATCTGTAAAGTGAACCTGAGAGATTTCGACTCCCAACACAAACTCCAAGCAGCGCCTGATGAATATTGCATCGCTCATGGTCGACACGATGCTGTACAATTCGGACTCGCAGGAAGACAAGGAAATAACCCTCTGGGTTCTCGATGATGCAAATAGGAAGCACCCATTGAGAAGGTGAACTCCACAGCTCGTGGATTTTCGATGGGCTTTGTTTGATGCCCAGTCAGCATCACTGTAGGATTCCAAGATCCAGTACTTCTCTGTTGAAGTGCGCCATTTTCCAACTCCAGGCTGAGGGTACTGCAGCAAAATTCCCAGGTCGCCCATCTTCTTGAGATAGCCAATCAACTTCCTCAAATGTTGAAGGCTTGTCAAAGTCGGACGTGACATCTTGCCTGAAACTTCTTTGACAGGAAAAATGATGTCAGGGCGATCCCGACTCAAGTACAAGCACATACCCACAACCCTTCTGAAAACTGCGGCATCTGTTGGAGTCAGTTCAGCTGATACGTCCTCAAGTTGGATCGAGGCATCACACGGAATCAGCTGTCCACGCACTGCACCAAAATGGTTCGCGAAAACTTCAACCACCTTGTGAACTTGTGTACCCGGGACTACCATAAGGCCATCTGTAACCAGAGAGATCTTTTTCTTCAGGAAAGTGATTGTGCTGCCATGCTCTTGCAGCGCACTCCATTTGACAGAGAAACGTTCTTGGCAAACTGGTAAAAGTTGTTTCTCAAAGAATTCTGCACTGCCAGCGTAAAGGATGTCATCCACATGGATGAGAATCACTGAATCCTTTGTTTGTTCTACCCAAGCACGGCTGAACATCGCAAAACTCGTACTGAAACTTTTCCTCTAAGTAGTTTCTGAAGTACCAGTACCAAGATCGCGCTCCCAGTCTTTGTCCAGGAAGGTTCTTGAGGATGACATACTCGCATCCCTGTAGTTCACATTTGACTGGGTGCTCTTGGTCAACCTGCAGAAACGCATCACCGATGTCCATTGAAGCCAGCAAGGGTTTGTAAGAAACACCTCCATCCTTTGCAGCATCAGCCATCTGAAGAAACCTGGCCAAAAGCAAGTTGTTCGAGTGAGCTCCTGTTGTCGGGGCAAAAACATCATCTCTTTTCTCATTGGCAAATTCTCTTGCCACGTACCTGCTTCTCCTCATCCAACGCACTCGGGAATCTCCTTCACCAATGTAAAGTTTCTGCCTCCAATCTCTGACAAAACGTGTTGTAAGGCGCCCACTGATCTCACCATCATAGTCTGCAAAGCCCTTGAGAACACCCATGTCCAGCAGTCGTGAAATCTCAACCTTGTCAGCTAAGTCCTCCACCCATTGTTCTGGAGTCGGTGGTGACTCATCCAGACTGCTGTCATGCCAAAGCGCTTCTGGAACGCCTGCAACCAAAACTTCTTCCTCACCTGCCCAGAGATCACTGTCATTGTTGTGGAACTCCTCCTGCTTCAAGTCACTGTCGTAGTTGTCCATGGTGTAGTATTCTTCAGTTCCAAATTTGACCATTCTGATCATCTGAGCATTTTGAGAAGTGATTGCATTGATTCTCTGCTTCTTGCTGTCGGCCACTCGTGCTTTCTTTGCATTCAGCTCCTCCTCAGTTTCATGCTCGTGTGCTCTGGTTCGTGCCTGGGGCTCATAGTTCCACCAATGCTTGTAACATCAACTGGAGTCACTGGTGCTGCCAAACCTGGATCATCAGGCATTGCAGTATCTGTTGAGCCCATTGCCACTGCTGGAAGTTCAGGTGCTGGAGTTGATGGTGCTGAATGCTTGGCCATGTCCTCCTTGAAAACCGTCTCATCTGCAAATTCCACATCACGACTGACATGGGTCGGCTTGTCATGGCCAGCCATGGCAGATGTTTCTGCCTCCTCTTTCTTCTCTTCAGCTGCCTTTTGTTTGACAGCTTCAGCATCCTCGTCCACCAACGCACTTGGCACTGTAGGGCCTTGTGGGGCTGCAAAACTGACTGCACGTGGCCCTGCAACACGACGTTCTGTAGGCACAACACGGCCACCAAACCCCACTTTGTACTGCCAGGAAAACAAGTTGAATTGTAAATGAAATTTCATGTGCATCCTCCAATCTGTGTTCACCCTCCTGACAGACTTTGTAAGCACCAAAGAGCTTCCATCGTAGAGCAAGAAGACTTTTCCCAGAAAAATCACACGATGCCACTTTGCATTGCCCTTCATGTGGGACTTTGAAAAGCCAAAAACCGGCTCTGAAAACTCGCAGATTTGGCCATCATATGGCTTTCCAAAGACAATCTCGTAGCTTGTAAGGCCTTTGTATGGGCTGTACCTATTCATCAGCCAAGCCGCGTGTCGCATGGCCCACGTCCACAAAGCATGACTTGTGCCAGAAGTCACTTTGAGCTTGTCCATCACGTTGAACATCAAAGAACATGCTACACCTCTGACTCTGCTCAAAGCATTCTCTGCTAGACCATTTTCATGGGTGTAGGCAGCTGGTGTTGACATGTGGGTAATGAGACCCATTTGCTGTCTGGCCTTTTGAGTCAACTTGGCCACCTGCACGATCGTTGGTTCATTGTCTGAACGCAGTTCCACCTCATTGTAACCAAGCAAAGCGCAAAATGCCACCAGCTCCTTTGTAAGCAAGTCAAACTGTGCCTTGGAGTTCAGTGGCACAACACCCAAATAGCCACTCTTGTTGTCACCCATGATCATTGCAACCAACGTGTCCTCATCTTTGACTGCTTCATCACCAGCCTTTGTGTAGAAAAAGTCAAACGACACCACAGGAACACTGCCTTCCATCGATGACCCATCTCTGTGGTGCTTGTCAGCTCGTGCACGGTGACTGACACAAGCTGCACACCAAGGCTGATATGGCAGATGGGTGAGTCTGTGTTGCGCTTGAACTGATTCATCTGGTGGTTCTGCCAATGTCAGTGCCCTCGGTATCCTTACCTCAGCGTCCAAAGCATCTCGTGAGGCATGAAAAACTGCTTCCTTATTTCCAAACACACTAAAACCACCGAGCCAAAACCTCACTAAAAAACCAGCGGACATGCGTCACGAAAAACTTATTGACATGTGCAAAAGCACCGGTCAAAAACGTCACAAACAAAACCAAGTATATATATATATATATCTTATATATATATATACACGAAAAAAACGCCGTCGTGAATACGCAGACTTCTGAGGCCAAAACACCTCACCGGAAAAATTCCAAAAACCACAAAACACAAACTGCAAGCACTGTTGACAACGAAGCGCATTCACCTTTTTTCCTACTCAAGTGGGGGAAGTCCTGCCGCCGCTTTCGGGGAGTTAAACGAACTGTGACACATACAGAGAAATTACCGCGTTCGGTAAGTGAGACAAATTCCGCTCCGCTCTCGGAAGGAAAAGTAGGGGGGGCGGGGGGCTCAAAAACGCAAATCCACACAAAAGTGGAAAACCCTCCCTCCCTCCCAATGGAGGCATACCTTGAAAGCCAATGGCCACCATTGCACAGATTTCATAACTGATACTGACACTTCTGAAAAAACCGCAAGAGTTTGTGGGTCAACTGTTTGACAAAAAAATTTGAGGTTTGCACAGGTTCAAACAAACAAAGAAACAACAGCACACAGACAAAAAACGCCAGAGAGAAAGGCTCAAAAGAACCCAGGTGCAAAACCCTCAAATTAAGATAGCCACAAACCCTTATGCTTACGCAGGTCGCGGAGACGCACGCTGGTAGTGAAGAGGAGGGCTCGCTTAGAAGTTGCGTTCAACTTCTTTTTAGTGTTAAAGGAAATAAAATTTCATCAGCAAGCTGAGTCGCAACTTATTTCCAAACACACTAAAACCACCGAGCCAAAACCTCACTAAAAAACCAGCGGACATGCGTCACGAAAAACTTATTGACATGTGCAAAAGCACCGGTCAAAAACGTCACAAACAAAACCAAGTATATATATATATATATCTTATATATATATATATATACGAAAAAAACGCCGTCGTGAATACGCAGACTTCTGAGGCCAAAACACCTCACCGGAAAAATTCCAAAAACCACAAAACACAAACTGCAAGCACTGTTGACAACGAAGCGCATTCACCTTTTTTCCTACTCAAGTGGGGGAAGTCCTGCCGCCGCTTTCGCCACGGCCCCCACCCATCTCATTGTGGTGAAGTGGCTTTCCTCACAAAGTCAATGCTGCTTTCAAACATTGCTTCAACTTCCTCTTTAGGAACTTCAGCATCTTCCGTTAACAAGGGGTGTTTCAACTGGCGTGAAGGAAGATCTGCAAGATTCGAAACTGAAGGTATTCTTCCAAACCAAGGCAGGACGTAGTGAGCATCCAAGGTGGTGGCAGCAAGAGCACAGATCGCAGTAATACTGCGAGAAACTGAGTAACCCTTTATCAGTGCGTATCTCGAACCTTCGTTGTCTATGTAAACCAGCAATTGCGTAGGGTCAAGGTGTTTAGCCCATAGCAACAGGGCCATCGCAACGGCCAAAGTCTCTAGCTCACCTATAACTGTTTCTTTTCCACCTTCCATCAGAGTGCTTAACTGATCCAGATTTACTTTCAGTCCAAACCAAGCCATAACAGCGCCCCTTTCTGAAACAAGCACCGCTCCTAAACCAGCTCCACTCTCTGGTTCGAAACTTGCATCCGTAAGCAGAAAAAGTGTATCCAACATGCGACATGACAACACACGAGGCTTGCCTCCCAAAACTCTTTCCTTCAAAAGTTTCAACGCATTCCTCAAAGCATCTGAAATCTTCTCGGTGAAGGGAGACGCATATGCATGTCGGGTCAGTTCTTGTAACGCAACCTTTCCCAACCTTCCAAAAATAAAGGCATCGCAGAAGGCCAGTCTACCTCGTACAACAAGGGCATCTCTTTTCTTCAAGGCACCAAGTGCCAAAATTTCATCCAGCAAAGTAGTGGTTTCCTTCACCCTTTTCTCTGTATTGCAAACGTTCAACAAACCGTCCTTGCAACTGCTAAGATCAAACTTCACCCCCAAGGCGCAAACAAGCTGGGAATAGTCATCGCTCTTGGGGCCTTCCTTGTCAAAACCCCAACCAAGCACATCTAACATCAAACACAAGGCTGCCTGTGAGTTGCTTGCAAGCTGTGGAGGTGAGAAGGACACAAAGTCGTCGAAGTAACAAGATAGGGGAAGTCGTAAACACTTCGCCGCTGTCCATTGCAAGAATCGCGCACAACGGATGAAAGCATTCACCGCCGTACGAGAGCCGAACGGCAGAGCAACCTGTTGAAAGAGCTCTGCTGAACTGGACGCCGGGTTGTATACCGACAGAAAAGCATGCTTCCTTGAACTGTCTGCTATTGCAAGTTGTCTGTAGGCTGAGGCTAAATCCAGAGAGCGCCCCTACAAAGTGGTGGGTTTACCTTGCTCGGCTAAGCATCTCATCAAGAAGGTAGCAAAGGCACAGATCACATCAGGCCCGTCCACCGTCGCCTGTTCATAGCAAGTCACCGTAGAATTTATTTGACTCTGGGAAAGATCGTCTATTGGTCTCACCTTTCCACCTTGTTCCAGTGGGAACCTTCTGGAGACGGTGTCACCAGAGCTCAAAGTGTCCCATGTTAGAGGCCCAAGCATCGAACCCTTGTCCACTTCTGAAACTGTCTTAGCCCATAGCTTTTCGTCCAACTCAAGGTCACCGCTGCTCCTATAGTCATGTATCGAAGTGCCAGGTTCGCCTTGTGAGAGTTTGCATGCAACTCCTGCTCAGAAATAACAGCTGGAAGAAGTTTCCTGGGCAAAACGTTTGATTTGGGGACTTCCCCAACAAGAGAAAAACCATTCGCCACATCATCCACCAGGGTTTTGTCGTCATAGCCTTCCGTATCTATGATGTGTCTCATCAAGAGGAGTTTCTTGCCCTCAAGAATCCGCCTGCGCTCTGCTGGCATCAACTCCTTCTGTCTCAGCTCTTCCGGTTGTAAAGTTTTTGCAAGCTTGACCCATTCACCAAGCTTGCTGCACCTGTTGTTCACAATGTCCACCCTCGACAGGGACGCAACATCAAAGCAAGCAGCACTCACTTCCGTAGGGAGGCCTGAAAAATTAGAAAAAGGATGCCCGACATACACTGCCTGCTTCAGGAATTGTTCAGGCGTCCATCTCACTCCAAAAACCCAGTCGGCGCACTCTTCCGTTGTTGCCAAGCTTTCCAAAACCAAAACAGTCTCTTTGCAAACTTGGGCCTCCCTGTGGCATTCCAAAAACAAATTACCATCCCACATCGGGTCCATAGACCTCTGCACGTCTGCAAGATGTCTCAAAGAGGGTGTACGCTCCACTGTAAATTTGAAAAGACGGCTTTCTCCCCCCTTTTTTATGGTCTTTCTCAAAAGTTTGCTAGCACATGGGATGAAAAACCTTTGTTCGCCACATTGTATGTTTATACACTTGGCCAACGCTGCATTTTCATTGCAAAAGGAAGCGCTGGAGGGCATGTTGGACAAGACGAGTACATGGGAGAACTCTGGCACAAGGTGCATAGTCATCGCCTTAGTAGGCTGCTTGGCTGCCGCAATCGCTTGAAAATGCGATAACTTGAGGCGCTTGGAGTATTGCACAACGTTTGGCAGCTTGTATTCTTTTGCAATTGCTTCCAAAACCACGGCCGCAAGAGCTTTTGCAAGCATGGGAGTGTATTCGGCCTCCAAAGCAGTATCAAATACACCATCTGTCATGGACCAGGGAGCATGTTCATGCCTGCCATCGCAAAGAACGTTCAAAGCCATGATTGCCTTATTGTTGGAAGCAAGACATGTACGCTTCAATCTTTGTCCTCCAAACATACAGTTATGCAACTCACAGTAAAAAGGATCAGTTTCTGCTGCAATATCTCGCCAGTAAGAAGTCTCCCAAAGAAGGCTTGTAAAAGGATTCTCAACCGTCCAAACTACGCCCGCTTTGTCCAACAGCAAAATCAACTTTCTCATGAAGCTGTAAAGCCGATTAGCCGCTCGTAATTTGATCAAGTGTAGTCCCTGCACTCCTGGGATGCCATCAGGATACCTGGAGTTCCTTATCGGGGGCGGCCCATGGTGCTTTTTGCTAAGCCTTCGCAGCCTCGCTCTCGATGCCGCCCCGCAAGGGATGCCAAAATGCACCCATAAACATTGCCCCGAGAGGAGCCATTGTTCCACCAGCTCTTGATGGTCCTGCCTCGTCAAATCTAAACAGACAATCTTCACTCGTTGTTTGCCCACTTTGTGGTCCACCCCAAAACTGTCAGGAAAATAATGTTTCATTGCATAAGTCAGGTTACCTGTCCCGCAAAAAAGCTCCACGCAGAAGAAACCATGCGCCCCAAACTCTGGTCTCACATTGTCATCTTTGTTGACATGTTCACTTGCCACAGCCTGGAACTTACGCTTGCCACCACGTGATGAAACATCAGCTTTTGATCGCTCGGGTCACTGGTGTTCAGTTTGGGGATGCGCTTTGTAACATCCCGGCACCGAGCAAACATGCTGTCTGGGGCACTTTGATCCCTGTTTGCAAGTTCCCAAATTGAAACCAAAACAGATGGGTTCGCCTTGTGGCGTTCTCGCATGGTGACCTTTCAAGGCCTGAGGAATTGGGTCCCTCTTTTTACCTTTACTGTTACCTTTGGCATTTCCCTTTGGGACCTTCTTGGGTGGTTGTCCTCCTTTTGTATTCGGCGCCTTAGGTCTCTTTTTGTCTTTGTCCGACTTGTCTGTCGAACTGCCTGCATGGCTGGTGGGCACCGGCAGCATGAAGTACGTCACCGTCATATCCGATTCCAACTTCTCAATGTATGGATCCAGCGGTTTCCCGGCCGCAATAGGTGCTTTCAGTGAGCCTGTGAACAACTCGCTCATTCTGATGAAGGCCTGTCGATCTGCCCTCAGCAACTGCGATTGGGATATCTTTGAAAAACCTGGTGCAGGAGATTGTGCGTACAATGCAAACAGCCTGTCAATCCATTTGCGCATCACTTCATAAGACGCTATGCCCGTAAGGTCCAGTGCCAAGGTCCTACGTTGAAGGGCTTGGTAAAGGCTAAGGTCTGATGTAATATGTATCTCTGCACTGTTGGCCTGCTCCTTCACCACCAAGGACGTCTTGCTAACATCAAGCTGCAATTCCTTTTCAGGTTTGCTGCCCATGAGCTCTTGCTGCCGCGACAAACACTTCGTAGGGCCTATGTAGGCCACTTCATTTTTCTCAACCATACTTGCGCACAAATCATAAAGGCTATGTGCTGGCTCTAGGGGGCCAGAAATGTCAAGGCCTCGGAACGTCTGCCTTTGAAGTTCCAAACGGGCCTCCCTTTCCGGAGCAGACATTTTCTTTGGAGTTGTTTCCTCACCTCTGGCTGTAGCTTTCAGGGAATGCATCATAAGAGTCTGACTTTCAAAGAGCACACGCTTGAAAGCTGCCATATCTGCTATCGAAGGTGCAACCCCCCTCCGCAAGGTACCAAGAAAAGTATTGATCTGATCATCCGTTGCAGCAACTCCTGGACTGGTAACAGCAAAACTCAATTTTGCAAACGTAGATAGGGAGCTGCCCCTCAAAGCATCGATCCATTGTTCACCCAGACCAGCTTCAGTCGCTTGTTGCGTAAAAGTGGCCTCTGAATCCAGAAACGATGGGGAAGCCATCACAGCAAGGGCCAGCTAGGATATCCAAAAATATGCAGAAAGAAATGAAAAACAACATTTCACCACTCCAAGCACCAATCGACATGTTGAGAAACTCAGTCAAAACATATGCAAAGCTCGTGCCATGCATAAAGCAACCTCCTTTTAATTTGTCATGTCAACTTTGTCATGCAATGAAGCTCCAACATTGACCGGTTCAAACACCGGATTGTTCCTTTGAACCTGAGCTGCGATCCCCATGCATTCATAGGGATCAACTCACTTCATGAGCTGCTCACAGCTCAGGGCTTTCCCATGGCCCTTCGGCCCTTTATATGTAAACTGCTCTCAGTATCTTAGTGTTTACAAATTGCAGCACCGTTTACTAACTCCGCAAGTACATTGCAATTGCTTCACAACTGCTCCAAAAATCTTCAATGCGCTCAATCTCACGACTATCAAACGACAAACCAAAAATGAAAGGTGGAGATTTCAGCTTTCTGTTTTTTGACGCACAGCCAAAGGGGTCACTGCCGCTTTAAGCGCTTTGACTTACTCTGATCCAGTGCTTTCACCAGACCGTCCACGTTTGACACCACCTCTCCTTTGAAACATCTGCTGCATCTTGCATTCAAGGACTATGAACAGACAATCCATGGTACAGTTTCCAGGTTTCACATTTTACTGGCCAACTTTTGGCTTTCCTTTGACATCGGCCATTCTTTTGGGCCGTGACAATCACCGTGTATCACTCAGGCAGTTACAAATCTCAAAGCAGGACAATCGTGGGGTCCAGAGAAAGTTTGGCCTCAGCCGTCAATTTGTTCGGGGGTCAGTCGGGACGCCTGAAGGCATTCCAAGCATTTCAGGCAACCATCTGGCGCCTATTATTCTGGATCTTGGATCCTGAAAGCATTCCAAGCATTTCAAGCAACCATTGGATTCATTGTCTAGCGCCTTTTATTTTGGATCTTGGATCCTCGAGGGCTTCAGATTGTGCACGTTTGTGCTATTCAGATCATCCGTTTGGATATTAGACATCGGACACGATCGTTTTTCATCTGGTTGAATCCTCGAGGGGAAATATACTTCTCACTAAAGGAACTGATAGCCATGTTTACAAAGGTTCGGTTTACAACTTGCAGGGATACTAGGTTCGGTAGAACCCTATGGAATGAGGAAATTAGTCTCGGCCGGTAGAAATTCCACGTTGTGTTGCCTGGTTGTGTATGCGGCCGCTTTCAGATGAATAGACTACACAAGCTGGCACACCATAACATCAATAGACGGACATGTCTTGGGCACGCTATGTGCAGTGACAATGGCATTGCTCACCAATCGGCTAGACCTGTGCATCCAAGGACTTTTTGGTGCAGGCAAGTCAAAATCGATGGCAGTCCTCATCCTCGCCCTGATCGAAATCGACACCACCAACAGCCTTAAGATATTGTTTATATGTAAGGAAAACTCAGGCACTCGATCCTTTGCTGACCTGCTCCTATGGCTCGACCCCCCGTCGGGGGTGTTTGGGCGCATAGGCAGGTTAGTAGGGGACCAAGAACGTAACAAGAGCAGTTACTCCCACACCAAATTCGACATCCATCCGAGGGAAAGAAGGCAAATGCTGAGCAAGTGCCAGTTAGTTTTGGCCACAGGAGGTACTGTAGCCCAAGATCTCACCATGCAATGGTCCACGCTGGGTGGCTTCATGCAAGAGCTTTCCCTCATGGTCATTGACGAAGGCCAGCAATATGGTACTGACCGGGAAATTGCAGTCATCAGCCTGATGAGACAGCAACCCTTAGTCCTGTGGACGGGAGATTCAGAGCAGACGCCAGGAGGTATTGCTCGAGCAGCCCCCAACGCCAAACGATCCCGGCAACTCCTCTTGGCCAAAAAGCATGGGCTGCGAAGTGACCGCAATTATTATATGCCATCTAATTTAGCAGATGCAATGATTCGGCTGTTTGACGGCTCATCCAATGAAGGTCTGACTACCCTCAGCCAAATCCTCCGTCGAGGCCAGCACACGTTGGGTCAGCTATGGACAAGCCAACTCTCGCCACAGTCTACCGAAGACCTGAAGGCGGCCAATGCTGTCCTCCCCGGCCTGAGAGCACAATTTGAAGCAGCCCAGCCACATGAGCAAAGACAACTCCCCACAATCGTGGACACCGAACTACTGGCAGGCACAACAGTCAACTTTCCACGGTCCCTGGTACCCCTTGCCTGGATTTTGCAACATGCTGCGACCCTCCTACCCATGGCTGGTGACATACAAGCGGTGTTAAACTCCCATACCGCAGGAGTGAGCGACATCCATGCATGGGAATTGATGCTCCCGTCTAGCTCAAGAGTTAGCCCTGTGACATATCATTCAGTAGTAGCAGTCAGATACCCTGATCTTTGCAGACTCATCAACGACATGTGGGAACTTGGAAGTTTTGCCTCCGGAGGACTTCCAGACAGGCCACCGGGGTTCCAGTTCGTGCTTTGGGACACCAATGCTAGAATTAATGGGCTAGTAGCGACAAACCTAGAGACGCTCGTGTCACAAGTGCTCTCCCCCTTCCCCAGGAATGCCGGGTTTGCCGATGGGCTCTTCGTAATGACCACTGCAACAGATCACAAGAATAACCTCAACCGTTCAGTGCTAAAGAAAGATTATGCCCGCACTCTCCGTGTAGAAACAATAGCCAACTCAGCAGGAGGAACAGCACAAGTAGCAATCGTAGCCCAGCCGAGTATTGGATTCCTGAACGCGAAGTACTACTCCAACGGCTCCCCTACGGAAGATACGGAAGACTGCCTTGGCCGAATCACTGTCGGACTCACCCACTCAAAATCCTTAACCCTGTTGGTCTCCCCGTTAGACATGATGGGGCTTATGGGCATGGCTCAGGTGGTCGCGACCATAGCATATGGCATCCGAGGCCTTCGAAGAGGAGAAACGACATGGGAATGGCCTGACTTCAACGCCAACCCAGAACAGGAAAATCTTGCACAGATGAGTAGATGGTCGCTGAACTCAACACCGGCATGGGAATTCCCTTCCCTCGCAATCGCAAACCAATACCAGGACCAACAAACCAATGAGGTGAAGCGAGCGAGATATCGTCTGATATTGGTTCGAGGGTCAGATCTTGTGTGGCTGAACAGAGATCGCCTCCAAGAAGTCAAGACAGGGCTAGCAGCTCAACATAAATGGATTCCTGTTCAGAATCTCCCGTTCCCGGAAGTCGTCCTGTATGCCTACGCAGCTGATCGCACACCCTTTCCCACATATGTATGCCTGCCTTCAGGATTGTACAAGGCGCGTACTGGGCAGATTGTGGCGCAGACCGGCCCTGATCAGGAAATCCTACCTTTGTCAGGTATGTACTTCTTTGATGGATGGCGGGTACATCCAGCGCTACCAATCCCCGGCCACCTACCACGCACCAAAGAAGCGCCAGTCCAGGATATCGCTCCGACCGCACCTGCACGGAACCAACCCGTCGCCAGAAGAAGAAGCGAGAGACATCCTTGCGACAGCCGCCAAGAATCAGGCGGAAGATGGGCCGAATACAAGGAGGGCAGCGGTCCGCGCATGCAAGTACTTAAGAGCTATGGTCAACCAATATGAGTCCACCATACAAGAAGTGCACAAGGCGGCCCGCATCCACACACAAATGAGCAAAGGCACAGCAGGGGCAACCGCAGATTATCGACCACAAGGAGGGGCGCTCCCAGTAATATCTCCAGAACTAACTTCAGAGTTACTGCATTGCCTATCCACGCTACCCGACCCATGGCCCCTGGCTAAGATCACAATAGATATGGAGAAACCAAGCCAGTGGGTTTCCAAATTGTGCCGACTCTACTTTGCCGACGAATATGCCAGGCGAACAGTAGGATTACCCTCGGCTACACATGTCCCAGACATCGAGACAGCGCTCCAGGCGGTCCAGAAAATCCTCCCAAAGCTTGAAGCAAGGATGATTGAATTTTTGGCGGAATGGTTTAGTCACCTTCCTGATACCAGCAACGCACGTATTGGAAGTGAGGGCACCTCATCTTTCCTTTATGTTGCTCAAAGAATACTGGTTTAGAGAACTATACCTCAGCTTAAAAGTCACAGCATCGTTTGACCGATCTGAATCATACACGCGAGTCATAGATGGCCAAGTTAGATGCATCACTCCAGAAATTAAGCCGCAGAACCTACAGGTCATCTGGAACGTTCAGTTTATCACTGTTTTTGTGCCCGCATGGATGATCCCTCCTGTCTACCACAGCCTGCGCAGGGAAAGCATCAAGAACGCGAGTTCCGCCAGTACAATAGGTGTCCAGTCTGTCCGCCCCACCTGGTTCGAAGACATCGCGGTGCCCAAAGGGCCTACACCTCAAACAGACCAAGGGCAGCCCCAACCGCTACATGGCCTTAAACTAGTTATTAAAGAAGAGGTGCTGCCGATGAAAGACCAACCGGAATTCCCAGCACTAGCATTACTGGCCTCACCATGGGTACCCCATGGTGACAGCACCTGTGTGCACAGTGGTTACTCGTCAGGTGTGGCAACCGTGGGTACCCCACGTTAACCGTGTGAGACTACTGGAACTGCACGGGCTGACTGGCTCTGGGGTGTTCATGGCTGCCGGTGCTACTGGCTGCGCTATTTGAGGGAGGTGGGTCACCACTTCCTGCTGGCTTGATCATTTGCGCAATAAGTGGATGGCTTTGCTTTTCAAGCAGAATCCTAGTCATTTCGCGAGTGAAAGCTGCAGGGTCGTCCACTAATGCCTTAGCGTCCGCAAGTGGCCTGTCAAGGACAATGGCAATGAGCATTTCGCCGCCATCTTTCTGGATGAGGGCCGGTCGGCCGGCTTGCATCTGTGCAAGGATCGCCACCGCCTTGTTTTCGCACAGGGTGCGTTCCCATTCCTCTAGGGCTCTTTGCGCCAAGGTGCCAGTTTGTGGTGGGGCATTTTGAGCTGCCGGTGTCCCCAATGCACGGATGAAGGGACTGTCAGGCAGCGTGGAAGACGGCAGGTTTGTGATAGCGGCTACTGCACGGGAAATGTCACCATCTTTGACTTCATAAGAAGGGGAAGATTTCTGTCCAATGGCCGGCTCGGAGTCAGCCCAAAGTTGCCGCAGTGTGTATCCTGTCTTCGGTTCCATGTACTTTCGGTTCCACACTGCGTTGTGAGACCATTGGGGTGTGTTCTGATTTATTTCTACTGAATCTCTTTTCATGTCGTATTCTTTTAACATGTCGTCGAGTTCTTGGAGGGTTGCAGATCGATGAATACAACATTGCCGGACGGCACCATCGATGTGTAGTGGCCATCCCACTGGCATGTGGGAGTCTTCCAGAAGCCCATCACCATTTTGTTCGATGATTGTGCCTAGCATTGGGACATCAATTGTTGCCTTGAGGCTAACCTGCGCTCGTTTGCATTTCCATGCATCTGGGACACCCCCTTTACCTTAGACAACTGATTGTGTGGTAAGCTAGCCTTTGTAAGTATGGGAAGGGAGGAAGGGGGAGGGGGACAATAGTAACATTTTTAATGGGCCACTAATTGCATCTAGTTACGGGTAGCGTAGGACGATGTCAAAGTACATCAAGCCATGGCGCCCGTTGCTGTTTTGCTCAGCTCAATCCAGTGCCTTCACTGCTCGAATGCCGTCTGGCCATATGAATGCAGCTCAACCGAGGGAACTGGCATGCCTGCCTCAAGAACCCCAGAGTCACAATGAGGCACAAGATCTCCTCCTTTTGCAGGACTATGTTTGCAAACTGACGCACACTCAAAGGACACTGGAGGACACCCATGCCTTATTGCAGCAAACAGAACTCCTTGCAGGCGTAATCAACGAGCAAGATTGCAGAGCCATACGCACAGCTTGCTGTTGCCTAAAGAGTCTGCGCATCCGTGTAGAGGCCCGAGCCAATGTTACAGAACGTGAAGTTATAAGTCGACAGCTACAGCTCATGCAAGCGAGCGTGCAACACTACCCGACAGAGGACCTCAACACAGCTGACACAAGGTGCCTGTCCAGGACCTCGGCTGAACACTTTGATGACAGACCTGGTCCCTGTTCAGAGAAAAACGCTCGCATCCCTGTATCAATGTGACTGAGCCAGCTACCATGGTCAACCGACCGCATCGAACACAATAGACTGCAACGCCTGCCTTGTTGACCGCTTAAGGAGCTCCACGCTTGCAAGCCTGCATCAATGCTGTCGAGCTAGCGATCATCGCTAACTCGATCGCATTGGATACAGTTTTGAAAGCGGCATGCACCGCAAGAGTGCACTACAGCTCCCAATGATGATGATGCTTGGAAAAGAACTACTGAGCGGACTCTGAGTGCGCCCTGAGTGCCGTAGCTATCGCTGTCATTTTCACAATAGATCATGTCTCACCTTCCTGTTTCACCGTTTTTTTGTTTCTCACCACTCTCGTTGCGACCCGGCGTTGTCGGTGTTTGCTTCGAAGTGCCAGGGTGAATGTCATGCCTGAACGGCTGCTCTTTGTGATCTCGGGGATCCTGGCGGGGGGATCCCTGGTTTCCGCATTGAGCTTTGTTGCTTCTTTCACCCTCTGACCTGGCCCCTTGGTGTGTTTCTGTGTTTTCTTTGTTTTGCTTCTTGTTCAGGGGCCATTCTCATAATGACACACAAGATGTCATCATGCATGTAATTCCCATTGCTGGTTGCGATCCCACTTCTCTGTGTTGTGTTTGTTTTGGTTTGGTTGTGGTTGTGTGTTTTTTTGTTTGCTTGTTTTCTGTTGTTTTTGGTTTGGTTTTTTGTTTGGTTTCTTGCTGGGACAGCTCCCTGGACTGCGTACAGGTCCACTACCAGCACTTTTGTGGCTTTCGACAAGTTGACAGCCCTGCATGTAAATTACAATTCATCTGTTTGCCGCGATTGAATGTGTGTAACGACCTGGCGGAAGCCATGAAGGCGTTGGACGGAAAAAAAAGGCACACCATAACATCGGTATACCCTGCAATTCGGAATGACCTTGTTGTGGTGTACAGCTATATTAGCACCCAGTTCCTTTTTCTATAAGAATGTTGGCTCGCAGCTCTAGGTACTGTGAATATCCGGACCAGTCTCGAGGAGCGTCATTGCACCATGCTGACGCCCGGAGAGAACCTGGATGTCGACAGCGAAGATTCGGAACCAACACCACACAGGATCTCAGGTTTTAGAGTAGTTGCCGAGGAAGGCCTTCAGCTATCGCAGTTCCTCACCAAGATCTCTAATAAGAGGTCAAGCGAGATCCGAGTCTACTCCTTTCAATCAAGAAAACCACTCCCAATGACCACAAAGATGGGTGACCTTCCTTTGACGATGTCAATACAAATCTGGTCAGAAGATTTGGCCAAAGCCATCGAAGACGGCTTGAAATCCTGCCATGTGAAGAGCGCTGACAAGGACGATGCCAAGGATTACAAAGTCTTCTTCATCAGGCATATTTCTTCGTGGGAATTTTTCGACAGTTGCGAGACAGACCGGGCTCAACAAGATCGTCGAATTCAACAGCTCTCCAACGAGGTGAACAGTCTTCGCACTAGGTTGGAGAACTTGGAGCGGGCCCAAGGTACTCGATGAGGGAGCTACCTCATAGCCACCTGCCAGAATTGCTTGGCCAGGAGTTGGGCCGGCCCCTGGGTGCAATCTGAGATTGGAGGGCATATTTTTCTTCGGCTCTGCTTCGAAATGCGCTTGCCCTGCGCTGCTGTGACTTTGGGTGGCTGATCTCTTGGCCGTCAAGATTCACAGCTGTGCCACGCTTAGGAAACGACGGCTTTCAGAATTTTCATTTACATTTTCGTGAAGTGCCCGGGATTACAATTTTTTTCTTCTTCAGGCATATTTCTCCGTGGTTTTTTCGGCAGTAGCCAGACGGACAGGTTTAAACAAGATCGTCGAATTCAACAGCTCTCCAACGAGGGGAACATTTTTTGCACTGGGTTGTAGAACCCAGAGTGTGCCTAAAAGCTTGATGAGAGAACTGCTTCATAGCAGCCTTCCCGACTGCTTGGCTGAGAGTTGGGCCGGTTACCTTTGACTAATTGCAGTTAGGAGGGCACACTCTCGGCCGGCGTTGCTGCGGAATTCTCATGGCCTGCATTGCTTTGACTTCGGGTTGTTGATTCATTGGCCGTTACAATTACAGTGAACTACGTTCTTGGACTACGGCTTCCTGCATTTTCGTTTACAATTTCATGTAGCAACGTGGTTCTTCTCAGTGGAGTGTCCTGGTTTCCGAGGAAGCCTTCCCGAGAATTGCTTTGGAGAATCAACTTAGGGGGGCGCTAATGGACTTGAAAAACCACTTGATGAAAAGCACCACGGTGTCCATCAATAGAGATTTGAACGAAACTTGGATAACTTTTACTGACGGGGCTTTCGAACCGACGAACACTCAACCTGCAAGCATCGGTGGCATTCTGCTAAACCCATCTGGCAAAGTGGTTTCATATTTCGGATCTTACATTTCTGGATCCCTGCTGACCGTTTTTCTTGAAGAGTCAAGACACCCAATAAATGAACTCGAAATATTTCTAGTGGTCGTTGTGATCAGAGCGTGGTCGAAATTTATCATGGGAAAATTGGTAGTCCATTATCTGGACAACGATGCAGCGAGATCAGCTTTCATTCGTGCAAGTGCTTCGACCTCCCTGGGTACCACTCTGGTTACGGATTATGTAAACTTTGAATACAAATGTCATTTCTCTCGTTGGTTTGCAAGAGTTGCCAGCCACAGCAACCCAGCAGATCCACGCTACCCGACCCATGGCCCCTGGCTAAGATCACAATAGATATGGAGAAACCAAGCCAGTGGGTTCCCAAATTGTGCCGACTCTACTTTGCCGACGAATATGCCAGGCGAACAGTAGGATTACCTCGGCTACACATGTCCCAGACATCGAGACAGCGCCAGGCGGTCAGAAAATCCTCCCAAAGCTTGAAGCAAGGATGATCGAATTTTTGGCGGAATGGTTAGTCACCTTCCTGATACCAGCAACGCACGTATTGGAAGTGAGGGCACCCCATCTTTCCTTTGTGTTGCTCAAAGAATACTGGTTTAGAGAACTAACCTCGGCTTAAAAGTCACAGCATCGTTTGACCGATCTGAATCGTACACGCGAGTCGTAGATGGCCAAGTTAGATGCATCACTCCAGAAATTAAGCCGCAGAACCTACGGTTATCTGGAACGTTCAGTTTATCACTGTTTTTGTTTTTTCCGTCCAACGCCTTATGGCTTTCGCCAGGTCGTTGAACATGTTTCCAAGCATGTTGCAAATGAGATTAATTAATTGACTCGTGCAGGGGCCGAAGCTGTAATGGCCGCAAAAGTAAACTGGTAGAGGACCGATACATATCACTGTTTTTGTGCCTGCATGGATGATCCCTCCTGTCTACCACAGCCTACGCAGAGAAAGCATCAAGAACGCGAGTTCCGCCAGTACAATAGGTGTCCAGTCTGTCCGCTCCATCTGGTTCGAAGACATCGCGGTGCCCAAAGCGCCTACACCTCAAACAGTCCAAGGGCAGCTCCAACCGCTACATTTTTTCCGTTCAACTCCTTCATGGCTTCTGCCAGGTCGTTACACACGTTCAATCGCAGCAAAAAGATGAATTGTAATTATCCTGCAAGGCTGTCAATTTGTCGAAAGCCACAAAAGTGCTGGTAGTGGACCTGTACGGAGTCCAGCGAGCTGTCCCAGCAGCCCAACCGCTACATGCCTAAACTAGTTGTTAAAGAAGAGGTACTGCCGATGAAAGACCAACCGGAATTCCCAGCACTAGCATTACTGGTCTCACGTGGCTGCTCGCACCAGATGCATGAAATGCAAGCGAGCGCAGGTTAGCCTCAAAGGCAACCATTGATGTTCCAATACCAGGCACAATCATCGAACAAAATGGTGATGAGCTTCTGGAAGACTCACACATGCCAGTGCGATGGCCACTACGAGTTTGGTCGATGTCGCGCTAAAGGCTCGGTCCTTACATGAGCATGAGCAGTCGGAAAGACGTTTGTGCAAGCCGACGTGAAGAGTCTGCGGCACAGCCTTCGGAAGACGGTTTTGGCAGCGGTTCCGCAGCGCTTTCCTGAGAAGCTTCGAAGGCCAGAGACGGAAGAAGAGGATGAGGTTTAGCATCCGGACAGAGGGTTTCTAGTGGCAGTTTCATCCTCCCTGGCTCCGACGAACCCACTTCAGACGAGGTCGACTTCTTCTCCCTCTGCGCGCCTGCAACGCGCGCGGTGTCACAGCCCACACCGCAGGAGCGAACGCTTCCTGCGACTCAACTCACGCTTCTTGCTCACAGTTGATATATTTGGTGACGACTCTGTCCATGGAGGCTTCTGGACAAGTTGATCTGAGAGGACGCTGAGAGAGCCATAAGTTGGAGCCCGTGTTTTTGTACAGTTCGGCACATCTATGCCTGGGTAGACATACAAGCTGGCTGAGCCTTCATGTTTGCTCGAATGCTGGTTTAAATTCGTTGGCATGTTTTTGAGTGATGCAGTGGACAAGCCACTGTGTCCCTTGGCTAATCGAATTTGTGGGTGGGCTCTGGCCCCGTTTTGTTGTTTTTGGTTTTCTGTTATTTGCTTCGCTGGTCCCTCTGGCGAAACGCAAGTCTGGCTGGAGGATTTGTGGGTCGTCGTGTTTGGTTGTTTTTGTGGATTTTGTGTTGTTTTGTTCGATTTTCTTGCTCAAAATGGACATTTCATGTCCTTCCAAGCCCTTGAGCACGAGGCCAGTTGCTTCACCAGGTATCCCGGCAAATGCTCCAGGATGTCCTGTTGATTTCCTTCACTCTTTCTCCTTCTCGGCCTGTTGTAACAACACGTGTATGCTCGTATGGGCCACATCTGGCTCAGAAGACGGTGGTTGCCAATCCGCATCACCACCTGGTACTATCACAGAACAAACCATGAACCCCTAAATAGGGCCTATATTTCGATTCCAAAAATGGCCCCATCACGGCAAAGACAATGTAGCCAATCGGAAATAGTGAAGGATATTCTCGAAGAGCATGCAAAGGTCGGTGGAGCCTTCACAGGATGGCTGCAGGCGAAATGTTTCATTCCAGCTCCTCATTACAATCATAACATCTGGGCCAGTCCAAGTCCCCTGCAACCCCTGCAACCCCTGCAGTCAGCGTTAAAGTGACAAAAGCAAGGTGGGCCAGAGAACCCAAAAGCATGACGGCACACAGCACGCCTTTTAATCTTGTGGTGTGGGCAGCTGTGCTCTGCACGAAATCGACGTAAGATCTGTACTGAAGCATCGTGCGCACTGACGGTATCAGGGGCCACAATTCACCACAGCATGCTGTGTCAGCTACGTCTACATTCTTCTAGTCGCTTTTTCTGCTAATGTAATTAATTCCGTCCCATCTTATCTATTTCTGCGTTCTCATTTCATCTGCTAGAGACCCCTAGAAAAATGTGACCACACCCAATCCCCTGCGACCCCTGCGGTCAATGTTGAAATTTGTCAATGTTTGAATACCGATCGAACAGACATCAATAGACATGAAAGGCTTTCATTCTGGGAGGTCTCCTCGATAGACATCAAACATTTATTCTGAAAAGTCCGCGGCATGTCAACATTGACTGCAGGGGTTCAAGGGGATCCCCTGCGGCTTTTCTTTCAACTAAGCAGCTGCACCTGCCAACAAACAGTACTGGGCCTTCCACAAACGCGCGTCGTACTACGCAATCATGAAGAGACATGCACACTCAGATGTATAGACATATATATATATTCGCCGCGCTAATCGTCGGGTTACGCCACGTCGAGAAATAAAATCAAATCAGTCTCAAACAACAGTCCATCACAAATGAAACCATCGACTGAACAGGTCCGAGTTGCCAAAGAAAAATTGCACAACGTGAAACCACCGTACTGAAAATCAAAATCAAGCAACCAACACTCAGATGTATTCCCTCGGGCTGCTTCCTTTCGAGGATCGAAGCAAAGATGCGGAACATCCGTCTCTCTTAGGATCGACTAACCCATGTCTAATTGCTGTTTGCATAAACAACTATCTGATGTCCGAGTCCCTTTCGAGGATGGACGCAAAGCTTGCGTGTGCGGAACATGTCTTCGGATCGATTGACCCATGTCCAAATGAGGTTCACATGAAACCCTTCCCCACTTCATTTGAACCGTGCTACTGCTGCCACGGAGGCTGCTTCGCTCAGACTCACGGCCGCAATACTCAAGTAGTTTCTGCTCAGCGCAAACATCAAGACACCTGGGAAGACAAGGTGCTTGACTTGCAATTTTACTATAATCTGATTTCAGGGTAAACTGGGGTTAAGGAAAAAAACGCTAGGAGGCCGTTTCGAGGATCGAAGCAAAGCTGCAGAACATCGGTCTCTCTTAGGATCGACTAACCCATGTCTAATTGCTGTTCGCATAAACCACCATCTGATCCATTACGTCAAGTGCATCATCAAGTTAGTGAGCCCCTTACCGTTTTACATGGTTTCCTTTTTTACATATATTTTGGCAATATTTTACCTCTGCTTAAGCATAGTTTTGAAGCGCGTCCACTCGGATTCTCATCCTTGGCGATCTTTGTTTGCGCGCGTTGGGGCGCACTTGTGCTTTTGCCCGTGCCTGTCTGGTCCTCCTTCGCGCTGCTTGGGCGGTCTCTTCAACCAGCATGTCTGTTGGAAAGAAAATGGGTTGTGGCATGCTTTGGCCACTTACAGCTGCTAACCTCAAAATTTATCCAGCCGGGGCACAAACCTTTAGTCCATCACTACAACATATTGCCAACATCCACCACCGGTTCGGCCTTTTGTGTGACCAGTCGGTCACCCGGGGCGCTTTTGGAAAAAAAATACTGTCGTTGGTTGTCACATGCGTGCAAGACTGAATGAATAGTTCGCCGCGGTGTACCAAAGCTAGGCCAGGCAGCATGGAGTTGGCCACTCCTATACTGCCTGCGAATAGATGCATGGTTTCCGTAATCTGAGCTACTCGCTGCCGAGGTTAAGCAGCCCCACCTAGGTGGCTAAAGTAATGTAAAGCCATGTAAAGTCTTAAAGTCAACCCACCGCATGGGCACACCCATTCATGGTGAAGTGGATCCATCCGTGAAAAACAACCCTGCCTAAGCAAACACTATGCCCACACCACAAAACGCGCAAGCATGCGCAACCAAAAAACGTATCGCTTTGCTGTGAGTCCCCTATTGTTTTAGCGGGTTTCATGCAACAGTCAACATCCGATGCACACCCCAGTACACACTTAAGCAGCCCAAATTTTGACGGAATCTCAGATTTCGGGTAAACTGCGGTTGAGGGGAAAAAAACGGTCAAGAAGTTAAACCCCATTCTCTTCGAGGATCGAAGCCAAGAACATCCGTGTCTCTTAGGATTGGAAAGACATCAATAGACATCAAAGGGTTTCATTCTGGGAGGTCTCCTCGATAGACATCAGAGATTTAATTCTGAAAGGTCCCCGGCATGTCAACATTGACAGCAGAAGAAAATTCCCCACGGCTTTTCTTTCTGGGCGTCAAGGGCTTCATCTGCTTACATGGAATCCATTTGATTTTCATCTGCTGCGACTTCTCACCCGCACCTCTTGGTCTCTCTGCAGGATCCACGATGCATAACATTTTGTGCAACTGAAAATCTTCTTGAAAGCAGGGTCTGGATTGGGTAAAGTGTGCGGAAAATGAAGCATGGAGCCAAATCTGCTGTCCCAGGCCATTGTGTCCAAATGGGTCGGTCCCTGGATTGGATGCTGCGACGTCATGAACACGATCACATTTTCATTGTGGTTCACATTCCACATGTAGTCTTGGGCTCCTTCTCCTCCCTTGGGCACGCCAATCAGAAATGGCTCGCAATCCAAAATATTCAGGAGGTCACCCCAGGACAGTGGCGGATGTGGGAACCGGAAATCGTTCCAAACCAAGGCCTTCTTTCCGATGAGGGGTGCAATGGGAAGGATGTTGCCACTTGCGGCTTCAACATGACATATTGCTTGAAAAGAGCTAGGATTGGCCGCGTCAATGCGGTTTTCCCAGACGAAGGAGCACCATAGTAGAAATGATTCATTCCTTTTCCTCCACCAGACTGGAACAAGCGCACAATGGAGTCCCGGTAGTCCGCAATGGCAATGCCGTTGTGCTCCAGCAAAAAGTTCCATCCAGGAATGGCGCGGCCGTTGCAAGAGCAAGTGTGGCGCAGACCTTGAGAAAGGATGTCAAAATGAGATGCATCTCGGTCCTGCCATCACAAACGGGCTGGCTCTTTGAGGGGTGTATCTCATGTAGTACAGAGTCCAGAAAAACTCATATTTAAGGTCGTTTCTAAATTCAGCTGGAGCTTCTTAGAAGGTTTTCATTCAACTGGGACACATGCCAGATCTGCTTGGGCTGACATATGACATATATAACAAAACCGATAATAATTTCTAACATGCACATCCAAGGATGGAGCACCAAAAACACTCACACCGAAGACCTTGCCTTTGAATCCTTTGCCTTGCTACATGCACTTCCGACCTGCTACCATGAATCCTTTTGAAACAAGTGTCCAACACAGTGCGCAAGACACAAAGCGGAGCCAGTTCAAGTCCTCCAATCTTCTGCCTGCGGTTTCGACAGCCCAAACAGCAGCAATCTGTTCCTGCAGTCTTTTCGCCTGCGTCCCATAGGCCACGCTCAACCACCGATCGTCGCCACCATCCGCCTGCCTTTTTGCAAAGGCATAGAAAGCATCCAAGGATCGAATCTCTTGTTGTCGAAGAACATTTCCAAGCTCCAATGGCTTCACACGCTTTGGACGTCTGTCTTTCACAAGCCGTTGCAAAATGTCTGGATGCCCACGACTCAAGAGGTAACAAGTGTCTAAGTGTTCCCGAGGCTTCTTGGCACTGGGCACATAACAATAAGCAAATGCACCCCAGTAGACCGAACGGCCGGAGCCGGCCGCCGAGCAGTGCATGGGGCGGTCTTGGCTTCGAAGAACCCGCGCAATTGCTCGCCATCGGTGTCTCTCATCGCTCTCTACGATGATATGGAAATGGAACTGCCGCTCTAGCTCAGACCGGGAGGTCGGGTGATGCTCACGAAACACCGAGTAGTGGAGAATCTGCACACCTGCTGCAGCATAGGCATTCGTAATGACGGTTGCAACATCTTCTCGGCTCATCTCTGGTGCTCGGGCATAGGTCCACATGTAGACTTGTCTGCGATCATCTTTGGCCGCACTTCTGTAATTGTCAACACGGTCGTGCAAGGGGCATTCATCTTCGGATTCCGCTTCCACTTCCGACGATGACCGTGAGGAGCTGGAGCTGGAAGGTCCCTGTTCATCAGTCAACTCAGCATCATTTTGATTATCTGCATCACCCATACCTGGCGGAGCATCAGGCAATTCTGAACCTTCATGCTGAGCATCACCAAGGCCGCGCTCATTAGGCGAGACTTGTTCCTGCTGATCATGCTGTTGAGATTGGTCACTAACATCTGCAGAAGGTCGCTCTGCATCAGTCAACTCAAGCTCTTCGCATTGATGATCACCAATGCTACGCTCCCCAGGCGACTGAGAAAGTGCATGCTGAGCATCACCAAGGCCAGGCTCCTCAGAAGAGGCTCGTTCCTGCTGATCATGCTGTGGAGGTGGGTCATTACCCTCTGCCAAAAAACGCTGTTCACCACTCAACTCAGGATCCTCATTCTCATGCTGATCACCACCGACGCAGTTCTCCTCCGAAGAAATTTGTTCTTGCTGATCATGCTGTAGAGGTTGGCCACGACTCTCTGCAGAAAGCCCATGTTCATCTGTCAACTGCGCATCATCATCATCAATGATAATTTCGTTCGCCCGCAACCATTGCAGAATGTCATTTCGCCGCATCCGCGGCCGGTGCGAATCCACATGAAATCAAACAAAGATGTTGAAGTGAACTCACGTGCTTCATGAAACGCCCAAAAACTCACATAGCAAAAATGTGCTGTTGCAATGGCACCAAATCGCGCCTACAAGTTGCCCTTATGAAGCTGTCAACATGAACATGAAAAGTCACTTCGGTTTCTTGCTGCAGCGAGGGATGCAACCAGAGTGGCAAAGGTTGAATTTGATCGAATTTGCACAACGCATGCGCAACATGCGGACATCAATCATATGCCGTGTCACAGGTCCCTGGGGTCCGAAAAAGGAAGAAGTGGGATACCACCAAATCCATGAGTCTCCAAATTAAATTGTCAGCATCTAAGATGGAAAACGCGGGAGGAAGGAGCGTGCGCAAGCGAAATACACAAGAAGGAACGAATCACAGGCTGAGAGAAAAACAGAGAAGGGCAAAAGAAAGTTACAGGAAGAAAGAGGCACCAACGCAAAACCAAATACTGTCGCAAAGCACAAACAAAGAGCCAAAGCAGCCCAATAATTTGTTTATTTTTTGCCTGATTTGGGCCATAAAAGGTGTGGAAAACTGGACCAGAAAACTTCAAGGAGAAAACCTTGGAAAGGTTGCTAAGATACAAGTTTGTTATTTTACTTTGTTTTTGTTTTTTCTTTTCAAGGTTTGTTTCTGGCCACAGAAAGGTTATTCAACAATTGCTGGCATTTTCAAGAACATATTCTGGGAAGGGCGGCCATTTAGTTTTGTGACACCAAGTTTCCAGAGTATTTTTCGCATTTGTTCGATTGATTTCTTTAGATGCGTGTTTTTGGTTAAAATCGCTTCTCAAAAATGGATGCACCTTTCAAGAACAAAATTTTGGCGATTGGGGCCAATTAAAATGGCATATAGTCTTGTGACACCAAGCTGCCAGATCATTTTGTCGCATTTTTTCGCTTGATTTCTTTAGATGCGCGTTTCTTGGTCACAAACGCTAGTGAAAAAGGGATGCACCTTGGGGCCAATTAAAATGGAGTATATTTTTGTGACACCAAGTTTCCAGATGTTTCTGTTCGATTTTTTCGGTTTTTTTACGATGCATTGTTTTTGATCACAAACGCTAGTGAAAAAGAGATGCATCTTTCAAGAACAAAATTGTGGCGCTTGGGGCCAATTAAAATGGCATATAGTCTTGTGACACCAAGCTGCCAGATCATTTTGTCGCATTTTTTCGTTTGATTTCTTCAGATACGTGTTTCTTGGTCACAAACGCTAGTGAAAAAGGGATGCACCCTTCAAGAACACAACCTTGGGGCGCTGGGGCCAATTAAAATGGAGTATATTTTTGTGACGCCAAGTTTCCAGATTGTTTTTTCGATGTTTTCCCCTTATTTCTTTAGATGCGTTGTTTTTGGTTACAAACGCTAGTGAAAAAGGGATGCACCTTTCACGAACAAAACTTGGGCGGTTGGAGCCAATTAAAATGGCATATAGTCTTGTGACATCAAGCTGCCAGATCGCCCCGGTTTTGTTCTGGCAAACTGCATTCATTTGTCTAGAGCATTTGCGACGAAAAACATGCATCTAAAGAAATTCAGCCAAAAAACAAAACAATCATCTGGAAACTTGGTGTCACAAAACTATATTCCATTTTAATTGGCCTCAGCTTCCCAGGTTTTGTTCTTGAAAGGTGCATCCCTTTTTCACTAGCGTTGGTGACCAAAAAGACATGGATCTAGAGAAATTAAGCGAAAACTAGTATCTTGTTGTCACAAAACAATATTCCATTTTAACTGGCATGATTTTTTGGCAGTGCTTTTTTGATTGTAATTTTGGTCAAAAATCAACAGCAGCATATCCAAATTAAAATGGGCCTGCCACGCACTGACTTTGGGCGGTCAGAATTTGTTTTGAGCTGCAGCCATGCCAGAAGATTGCCAGATCAAAATGTCAAATATATTTCGTTCTCTCTTATTACCTTTGAACGCATGTAGATCATTTTACAACCATATTCTTGTGGGCCACACATATATCTATATCTATATCTATATCTATATCTACATCTACATCTACATCTATATCTATTCAAATTGAACCAAAACTTTTTGTGGTATCTTGAACGTTTTATCACCTTAGCCCAACGTTAAATTCATCCCTCATCGTCAGTTCTGCTTGCCAAAAACGGCCCACTTCTTCCACAAAAATTTGCACGAGAGGCTGATTCGCTCAAGCTCACGCCAAAAGCTGCATCGCAACCCTTGCGTCCATTCGGCAGGTGAGTTGTTACACACTCCTTAGATTCGATGTTTTGGACTTCCATGACCACCGTTCTGCTGTCAAAATGAACAAAAACCTTTGTGGTATCTTGAACGTTTAAGCATCTTAGCCCAACGTTAAATTCATCCCTCATCGCCATTTCTGCTTGCCAAAAACGGCCCACTTCTTCCACAAACATTTGCACGAGAGGCTGATTCGCTCAGGCTCACGCCAAAAGCTGCATCGCAACCCTGGCGTCCATTCGGCAGGTGAGTTGTTACACACTCCTTAGATGTTTTGGACTTCCATGACCACCGTTCTGCTGTCAAAATGAACCAAAACCTTTTGTGGTATCTTGAACGTTTAAGCACCTTAGCCCAACGTTAAATTCATCCCTCATCGCCAGTTCTGCTTGCCAAAAACGGCCCACTTCTTCCACAAAAATTTGCACGAGAGGCTGGTTCGCTCAGGCTCACGCCAAAAGCTGCATCGCAACCCTGGCGTCCATTCGGCAGGTGAGTTGTTACACGCTCCTTAGATGTATTGGACTTCCATGACCACCGTTCTGCTGTCAAAATGAAGAAAAACCTGTTGTGGCATCTGGAACATTTAAGCACCTTAGCCCAACGTTAAATTCATCCCTCATCGCCAGTTCTGCTTGCCAAAAACGGCCCACTTCTTCCACAAAAATTTGAGGCTCACGCCAAAAGCTGCATCGCAACCCTGGCGTCCATTCGGCAGGTGAGTTGTTACACACTCCTTAGATGTTTTGGACTTCCATGACCACCGTTCTGCTGTCAAAATGAACCAAAACCTTTTGTGGTATCTTGAACGTTTAAGCACCTTAGCCCAACGTTAAATTCATCCCTCATCGCCAGTTCTGCTTGCCAAAAACGGCCCACTTCTTCCACAAAAATTTGAGGCTCACGCCAAAAGCTGCATCGCAACCCTTGCGTCCATTCGGCAGGTGAGTTGTTACACACTCCTTAGATGTTTTGGACTTCCATGACCACCGTTCTGCTGTCAAAATGAACCAAAACCTTTTGTGGTATCTTGAACGTTTAAGCACCTTAGCCCAACGTTAAATTCATCCCTCATCGCCAGTTCTGCTTGCCAGAAACAACAAGAACAGATCAGGTTAGACATTATCGCAGCTGCAGCAACAGGAACTTGTTTTGGTAGAAGAAACAACTCTATACGCACTACGTTGCTACGCAAGGGCCTGCCTCATACCACAACCTCATACCAGGACCCCGAAGCAAATGTTACAACCTGTCGCCGGGGAAAAAAAAAAAGGTCCAGCTTTCAACTCCTGCACTCATCTGGGGGCCTGCCACCGCAAAAATGCACATTTTCACCTGGGAGTCTGCCACCGCAAAAAAAAGTTAAGAAGGTTCAGCTTTCAACTGACGCACTCATCTGGGAACCTGCCACCGCAAAAAACCACAGAAGGTGTAGCTTGCAAGTGTCGCATTTTCATCTGGGAGCCTGCCACCGCAAAAACGTCAAGAATATCCAGCTTGCAGCTGTCACATTTTCACCTGGGAGCCTGCCACCGCAAAAAAAAGGTAAAGAAGGTTTAGTTTTCAACTGCCA